>JBBGZY010001500.1:0-196412 GCA_037952925.1 Lithobates clamitans
AACGAATACGCATTTATCCAAAGTTACGAATTATCCGAAATAACGAATGCCGCATCTAAACAAACGGAACGGAAGGAATTAATAATAAAAAAATAATAATAATTATGATAATAACTAATTATCATAATTATTATTATAATAATACTTTTTTATTATTATTATTGTTATTTATAATTATTAATTCGTTACATTTGTTTAGATGCGACATTCGATATTTCGGATAATTCGTAACTTCGGATAAATTCGTATTCGTTACGTTCAACAGCCAAATTTGAAAGGAAATTCCAATACCTATAATTTAAGAGTTAGTAAAAGTTAAGTTATTATTAGTTAGTTATTATTTCAGATTTTTGTGAATTTTCCAGTTTTTTGGATTTTCAAATTTCTAAATTTCCGAATTTCCCAATTTTCGAGTTCACGAATTTTCGAATTTACGAAGATTCAAAAAAAATTCGTTAAACGGTTTTTCGTTAATTTGGATATTTTCAAATGAGCGAATTTGTCGAAGTTCACTAAAAAAAAAATTATTCGGAAGGAAACGAATATATACAACTATATAGATTAGACCAAAAGGAGGAAAGAGGGACAGCGGGACTTTGTTCCAAATCCGGGACAGTCCCTCGAAATCCGGGACAGTTGTAATTGCACAAGTTCCTATACAAATGGCTGTGCATGTAAGTGGGTGCCGAGGCGACCACCAGCTGGAACCATAAATAGTCAGAGCAAAAGAATGTCACCAGTACACCACGGATCCCCAGAACGGGTTCAAAGCTTTAATGAGCGATCACATCGTTACAACAGATAGCAGCGTTTCGGAACCACGTAGGACCCCTTCATCAGGCATGTGTTCATCACATGCCTAATATAGGGGTCCTGCGTGGCTCTGTAGCACACTGGCCCTCCAGGCCATTTCATCTGGCCCTCGCACCTCTCCTGCAGCTGCGGCGCCCCCCTTGTCTCCACCCCACCTTGTCTCAGCAGCCAGCAGCAGAGAGGAGGACAGAACTCGCCAGATCCTCCGCCAGATCCTAGAGGGTGCTACACATTAGACATGTGCAATTCGTTTAGTTCCAAATACATTACAGGGTCGAAAATTCGAAAATCAAAAATTCGGAAATTCAAAAATTTGGAGATTCGAAAATCCGAATATCGAAAATTCAGAAATTCGAGGATCGAAAATCAGAAATCGGAAATTCTAAATTTCGAAAATTCAAAAATCCAAAAAATATAAATTGGAGAATTCAGAAATTCAGAAATGTGAAAATTCGGAAACTCAAAAATCTGAAATTCGGAAATTCGGAAAATTCTAAAATTTGGAAATGAGGGAAATCCAAACATCGAAAATTCTGAAATTTGAGGATCGAAAATTTCGAAAATGGAAAATTCGGAAATTCAAAAATTTGGAGATTCGAAAATTCGAATATCAAAAATTCAGAAATTCGAGGATCGAAAATTTCGAAAATCAAAAATTCAGAAATTCTAAATTTCGAAGATTCTAAAATCTAAACTTGAAAATTCGGAAACTCGAAAATCTGAAAATCGGAAATTCGAAAATTAAAAAAATCAGAAAATAAAAAAAACCAAAAACCAAAAATTAAAGTATGAAATGATAACTAACTATTAAATTATAGGTATTGGAATTTTCCTTTCAAATTCGGCTGTTAGTGAACGTAATCCGAAAATTGAAAAATCTGAAAATAAAAAAAACAAAAATTAAAGTCTGAAATAATAACTAACTATTAATAACTAACTATTAATTTATAGGTATTGGAATTTTCCTTTCAAATTTGAACGTAACGAATACGAATTTATCCGAAGTTACAAATGATCAGAAATAACGAATTAATAATATTAAATATTAATAAAAATAAAAAACATCTTTTTATTATTATTTATTGTTATTAATTTGTTATGTTCCATTCGTTTAGACGCAGCATTCCTTATTTTGGATAATTCGTAACTTTAGATAAATTTGTATTCATTACTTTCAGTAACAGCCAAAATTGAAAGGAAATTCCAATACCTATCATTTAATATTTTCGGATTTTCTTTCTAATTATTGGATTTCTGAATCTCTGAATTTTTGAATTTCCGAATTCGATATTTTGGGTTTTTTAATTCAATTTTCCGGATTCCTGAATTTTCGGATTTTCGAATTTTCGGATTTTCGAATTTCTGAATTTTGGATTTTTTCAAATTTTTGGATTTTCAGATTTTCAAATTTCAGAATTTTAGATTTTTTAAAATTTTTTTCAGAATTTCGATCATAACGAATGACCCGAAAAACTAAAAAAAAACAAAAAAAAACAATGAAACTTAAACGGACACATTTTTTGGCAGTGCACATGTTTTCTACATATTGTTTCGCAGACATCTGATGCAATCAATCAAAAAAAAATAAAATGCAAATCCCTCACTCAGAGGCAGCTCTGCAGAGACGCCTCTCACCTGTTTCCAGGTTGGAAAAGCCAACGAGTTCTGCAGCTGGTGCAGAAAATGCGCCAACCATCCAGTGACGCGGCGCATTAAAATTCCGCTTGAAGGTGTTTGTTTTTAATCACAAATAGCCCGACAAGTAATCCGGATGTACAGTAATTTGAAGCCTCCTTCAAATAACGGCAATTATTGCCGAATTAACATAAAGAACAGAATGAGAGAAATGTAAAACGATTACGGCGACTAATGAAAAAGCTATTACAGCGGGGGGGGGGGGGGGCTGCGACGGCACGCAACCCACGCAATAACGCCGAGATGGAAAATTATGCTGAAGATCTATAAGAGGCAAAAGGGGGGGGGGAGTAACCACTTACAGACTGGAAGTTTTACCCCCACTTCCTGATTAGGCCATTTTTTTTTCGATACGGCACTGCGTATCTGACATTCGCGCGATCGTGAGACGTTGTACCCAATCGAAATTGGTGTCCCCCCCCCACAAATAGAGCTTTCTTTTGGTGGTATTTGATCACCTCTGCGGTTTTTAATTTTTGCGCTATAAACAAACAAAAGAAAGCGACAATTTTGGAAAAAAAAAGTTGCTGATCACCGCCATTACTAATGCAGCGCCTTGAAGAAGTATTCATACCCCTTGAAATTCTTCAAAATTTGTCATGTTACAACCAAAAACCTAAATGGGGTTTTATGTGATAGACCAACACAAAGCGGCTCATAATTGTAAAGTGGAAGGAAAATGATAAATGATACAAATAAATCTGTGAAAAGTGTGGGGGGTACATTTGCAATTCTGCAATTACATCTGCAAGTCTTTTTGGGGATGTCTCTACCAGCTTTGCACATCTAGAGAGGGACATTTTTGCCCATTCTTCTTCTTTGCAAAATAGCTCAAGTTCTGTCAGATTGGATGGAGAGCGTCTGAACAGCAATTTTCAAGTCTTGCCACAGATTCTCAATGTGATTTAGGTCTGGACTGTGACTGGGCCATTCTAACACATGACTATGCTTTGATC
This sequence comes from Lithobates clamitans, assembly GCA_037952925.1. Taxonomy (NCBI): domain Eukaryota; kingdom Metazoa; phylum Chordata; class Amphibia; order Anura; family Ranidae; genus Lithobates; species Lithobates clamitans. The sequence continues at coordinate 3,465 of JBBGZY010001500.1, forward strand.
TAAACCATTCCATTGTAGCTCTGGCTGTATGTTTCGGGTCGTTGTCCTGCTGGAAGGTGAACCTCCTCCCCAGTCTCAAGTCTTTTGCAGACTCTAACAGGTTTTCTTCTAAGATTGTCCTGTATTTGGCTCCATCCATCTTCCCATCAACTCTGACCAGCTTCCCTGTCCCTGCTGAAGAAAAGCATCCCCACCACATGATGCTGCCACCACCATGTTTCACGGTGGGGATGGTGTGTTCAGGGTGATGTGCAGTGTTAGTTTTCCCCCACACATAGTGTTTTGCTTTTAGGCCAAAAAGTTGAATTTTGGTCTCATCTGACCAGATCACCTTCTTCCACATGTTTGCTGTGTCCTCCACATGGCTTCTCACAAACTACAAACAGGACTTCTTATGACTTTCTTTCACCAATGTCTTTCTTCTTGTCACTCTTCCATAAAGGGCAGATTTGTGGAGAACACGACTAATAGTTGTCCTGTGGACAGATTCTCCCACCTGAGCTGTGGATCTCTGCAGCTCCTCCAGAGTTACCATGGACCTCTTGGCTCTTCTCTGATGAATGCTCTCCTTGCCCGGCCGGTCAGTTTAGGTGGACGGCCATGTCTTGGTAGGTTTGCAGTTGTGCCATACTCTTTCCATTTTCCGATGATGGATTGAACAGAGCTCCGTGAGATGTTCAAAGCTTGGGAGATTTTTTTATAACCTAACCCTGCTTTATACTTCTCCACAACTTTATCCCTGACCTTTCTGGTGTGTTCCTTGGCCTTCATGATGCTGTTTGTTCACTAAGGTTCTCTAACAAACCTCTGAGGGCTTCACATTACAGCTGTATTTATACTGAGATTAAATTACACACAGGTGGACTCTATTTACTAAATTAGGTGACTTCTGAAGGAAATTGGTTCCACTAGATTTTAGTTAGGGGTATCAGAGTAAAGGGGGCTGAATACAAATGCCCCTCCCCCACACTTTTCACATATTTATTTGTAAAAAAAAAAATGAAAACCATTTATCATTTTCCTTCCACTTCACAATTATGAGCCATTTTGTGTTGGTCTATCACATAAAATCCCAATAAAATACATTTATGTTTTTGGTTGTAACATGAAAAAAATTGTAAAATTTCAAAGGGTGTGAATACTTTTTCAAGGCACTGTACAGTGGGGAAGGAAAGTATTCAGACCCCCTTACATTTTTCACTCTTTGTTATGTTGCAGCCATTTGCTAAAATCATTTAAGTTCACTTTTTTCCTCATTAATGTACACACAGCACCCCATATTGTACACACAGCCCCCCATATTGTACACACAGCACCTCATATTGACAGAAGAACACAGAATTGTTGACATTTTTGCAGATTTATGAAAAAAGAAAAACTGAAATATCCCATGGTCCTAAGTATTCAGACCCTTTGCTGTGACACTCATATATATAACTTAGGTGCTGTCCATTTCTTCTGATCATCCTTGAGATGGTTCTACACCTTCATTTGAGTCCAGCTGTGTTTGATTATACTGATTGGACTTGATTAGGAAAGCCACACACCTGTCTATATAAGACCTTACAGCTCACAGTGCATGTCAGAGCAAATGAGAATCATGAGGTCAAAGGAACTGCCTGAAGAGCTCAGAGACAGAATTGTGGCAAGGCACAGATCTGGCCAAGGTTACAAAAAAATTTCTTCTGCACGTAAGGTTCCTAAGAGCACAGTGGCCTCCATAATCCTTAAATGGAAGACGTTTGGGATGACCAGAACCCTTCCTAGAGCTGGCCGTCCGGCCAAACTGAGCTATCGGGAGAGAAGAGCCTTGGTGAGAGAGGTAAAGAAGAACCCAAAGATCACTGTGGCTGAGCTCCAGAGATGCAGCCGGGAGATGGGAGAAAGTTGTAGAAAGTCAACCATCACTGCAGCCCTCCACCAGTCGGGGCTTTATGGCAGAGTGTCCCGACGGAAGCCTCTCCTCAGTGCAAGACACATGAAAGCCGCATAGAGGTTACTAAAAAAAACACCTGAAGGACTCCAAGATGGTGAGAAATAAGATTCTCTGGTCTGATTAGACCAAGATAGAACTTTTTGGCCTCAATTCGAAGCGGTATGTAAGGAGAAAACCAGGAACTGCTCATCACCTGTCCAATACAGTCCCAACAGCGAAGCATGGTGGTGGCAGCATCATGCTGTGGGGGTGTTTTTCAGCTGCAGGGACAGGAGGACTGATTGCAATCAAGGGAAAGATGAATGCGGCCAAGTACAGGGATATCCTGGATGAAAACCTTCTCCAGAGTGCTCAGGACCTCAGACTGGGCCGAAGGTTTACCTTCCAACAAGACAATGACCCTAAGCACACAGCTAAAATAACGAAGGAGTGGCTTCACAACAACTCTTCCCACTGACCACCAATGTAAGGAACATTCTTCCCACTGATCACCAATGTAAGGGACATTCTTCCCACTGATCACCAATGTAAGGAACATTCTTCTCACTGATCACCAATGTAAGGAACATTCTTCCCACTGACCACCAATGTAAGGAACATTCTTCTCACTGATCACCAATGTAAGGAACATTCTTCTCACTGATCACCAATGTAAGGAACATTCTTCCCACTGACCACCAATGTAAGGAACATTCTTCTCACTGATCACCAATGTAAGGAACATTCTTCTCACTGATCACCAATGTAAGGAACATTCTTCCCACTGATCACCAATGTAAGGAACATTCTTCCCACTGACCACCAATGTAAGGAACATTCTTCTCACTGATCACCAATGTAAGGAACATTCTTCTCACTGATCACCAATGTAAGGAACATTCTTCTCACTGATCACCAATGTAAGGAACATTCTTCTCACTGATCACCAATGTAAGGAACATTCTTCCCACTGACCACCAATGTAAGGGACATTCTTCCCACTGATCACCAATGTAAGGGACATTCTTCTCACTGATCACCAATGTAAGGAACATTCTTCCCACTGATCACCAATGTAAGGAACATTCTTCTCACTGATCATCAATGTAAGGAACATTCTTCTCACTGATCATCAATGTAAGGAACATTCTTCTCACTGATCACCAATGTAAGGAGCATTCTTCTCACTGATCACCAATGTAAGGAGCATTCTTCCCACTGATCACCAATGTAAGGAACATTCTTCTCAATGATCACCAATGTAAGGAACATTCTTCTCACTGATCACCAATGTAAGGAACATTCTTCTCAATGATCACCAATGTAAGGAACATTCTTCTCACTGATCACCAATGTAAAGGACATTCTTCTCACTGATCACCAATGTAAGGAACATTCTTCCCACTGATCACCAATGTAAGGAACATTCTTCTCACTGATCACCAATGTAAGGAACATTCTTCTCACTGATCACCAATGTAAGGAACATTCTTCTCACTGATCACCAATGTAAGGAACATTCTTCTCACTGATCACCAATGTAAGGAACATTCTTCTCACTGATCACCAATGTAAGGAACATTCTTCTCACTGATCACCAATGTAAGGAACATTCTTCTCACTGATCACCAATGTAAGGAACATTCTTCACACTGATCACCAATGTAAGGAACATTCTTCTCACTGATCACCAATGTAAGGAACATTCTTCTCACTGATCACCAATGTAAGGAACGTTCTTCTCACTGATCGCCAATGTAAGGAACATTCTTCCCACTGACCCCCAATAACTTAATCATAGCAGGGATCCCCTAATACTTGAAAAATATTTTAAGGGTTTCTCTTGTGTAAAAAGGTGAAAAAAAAGGCTGTCCACTACAAAAAAAAAAAAGATTTTGGCTTTAGATAGACTTTAACGTTTTTTTAATACCCTCCTAATAACCAAACCTATCGGTCTAAGAATGATACAATGTCAAGGCACTGCCGTAAGAATACGGGATAATCCTATCATTAAACCCAGTCGGGGGCCAACCTCGGCATGAACCTGCCATTCATCATCCGCGCCGGCGGCAGATAAAAGGTTACTAAACGTTCCACAAGCCTCTCCTTGAGTCTCCTCTTGGATAAAAGCCTTCGCCCCCTCTCAGCACTCACACTGCTCAGCTCCTATGCACAGTTCCTCTGGGGCTAATTGAATAGACTTCATGGAAATTGAATCCAGTTCAATAAATTAAATTAGGATGGCGTGTTCCTGTAAAATTCAGAACCTCAGCACTTTATTATGTAAGAGAGGCTGATTTATGGCCAGAGACAGTGGCAGAATAACATCACTTCAAGATGACACAAGGACCATACATGTACACGCGGCGGACGGCGGCAAACCACACTGTGCGTCAAGGAAATAATTAGGTAATTCGGTTCCTTTCTGATGTGAGTGTCTGTCTACAGTTCTGTAATCAGTAGAAATTTACTAAGGTCCTTCTAGGTTATTGCTACCGAAAACCGCTACACCAGCTTCTGGAGGGTGCTTAGAAGTTGACTCTCTTAAAGCCCAATGGAAATTTTTATGCCCTCCTATTTCATCATAGCCCAATATCTCCTCGTGTTATAGTTTGGAATTCATTATTGCTTGTAAATACTTCAAAATACCTTTTTGCTGCTTCCAGTACTCACACTCCAGTGCTCTGTGCTTGTGGAGCTGAGTAACAGCCACACCCCTTATCATGATGAGTATTACATAGGGCTGAGGTTGAGGACCCTCTGTGGCTTTCTTTGACCTTCTCAGCACAGAGGAACCAGAGAAATAGCTTTCTCATGGAATCCCTGGTAATATCTACAATAGCTACGTTGTACAGCTCACAGTACATTATCGTGATTGGCAAGCTTAAAAATGCTCCTTACATTGGTGGTCAGTGGGAAGAATGTTCCTTACATTGGTGATCAGTGGGAAGAATGTTCCTTACATTGGTGATCAGTGGGAAGAATGTTCCTTACATTGGTGGCCAGTGGGAAGAATGTTCCTTACATTGGTGATCAGTGAGAAGAATGTTCCTTACATTGGTGATCAGTGGGAAGAATGTTCCTTACATTGGTGATCAGTGAGAAGAATGCTCCTTACATTGGTGATCAGTGAGAAGAATGTCCCTTACATTGGTGATCAGTGAGAAGAATGTCCCTTACATTGGTGATCAGTGGGAAGAATGTTCCTTACATTGGTGATCAGTGGGAAGAATGTTCCTTACATTGGTGATCAGTGAGAAGAATGCTCCTTACATTGGTGATCAGTGAGAAGAATGTCCCTTACATTGGTGATCAGTGAGAAGAATTTTCCTTACATTGGTGATCAGTGGGAAGAATGTTCCTTACATTGGTGATCAGTGAGAAGAATGTTCCCTACATTGGTGATCAGTGAGAAGAATGTTCCTTACATTGGTGATCAGTGGGAAGAATGTTCCTTATATTGGCGATCAGTGGGAAGAATGTTCCTTACATTGGTGGCCAGTGGGAAGAATGTTCCTTACATTGGTGATCAGTGGGAAGAATGCTCCTTACATTGGTGATCAGTGGGAAGAATGTTCCTTACATTGGTGATCAGTGGGAAGAATGTTCCTTACATTGGTGATCAGTGAGAAGAATGTTCCTTACATTGGTGATCAGTGAGAAGAATGTCCCTTACATTGGTGATCAGTGAGAAGAATGTTCCTTACATTGGTGATCAGTGAGAAGAATGTTCCTTACATTGGTGATCAGTGAGAAGAATGTTCCTTACATTGGTGATCAGTGAGAAGAATGTCCCTTACATTGGTGATCAGTGAGAAGAATGTCCCTTACATTGGTGATCAGTGGGAAGAATGTTCCTTACATTGGTGATCAGTGAGAAGAATGTTCCTTACATTGCTGATCAGTGGGAAGAATGCTCCTTACATTGGTGATCAGTGGGAAGAATGTTCCTTACATTGGTGATCAGTGGGAAGAATGTTCCTTACATTGGTGATCAGTGGGAAGAATGTTCCTTACATTGGTGATCAGTGGGAAGAATGCTCCTTACATTGGTGATCAGTGGGAAGAATGTTCCTTACATTGGTGATCAGTGAGAAGAATGTTCCTTACATTGGTGATCAGTGGGAAGAATGTTCCTTACATTGGTGATCAGTGAGAAGAATGTTCCTTACATTGCTGATCAGTGGGAAGAATGCTCCTTACATTGGTGGCCAGTGGGAAGAATGTTCCTTACATTGGTGATCAGAGGGAAGAATGTTCCTTACATTGGTGATCAGTGAGAAGAATGTTCCTTACATTGGTGATCAGTGAGAAGAATGCTCCTTACATTGGTGATCAGTGGGAAGAATGTTCCTTACATTGGTGATCAGTGGGAAGAATGTTCCTTACATTGGTGATCAGTGAGAAGAATGTTCCTTACATTGGTGATCAGTGAGAAGAATGTTCCTTACATTGGTGATCAGTGAGAAGAATGTTCCTTACATTGGTGATCAGTGAGAAGAATGTTCCTTACATTGGTGATCAGTGGGAAGAATGTTCCTTACATTGGTGATCAGTGAGAAGAATGTCCCTTACATTGGTGATCAGTGAGAAGAATGCTCTTTACATTGGTGATCAGTGAGAAGAATGTTCCTTACATTGGTGATCAGTGAGAAGAATGCTCCTTACATTGGTGATCAGTGAGAAGAATGCTCCTTACATTGGTGATCAGTGAGAAGAATGTTCCTTACATTGGTGATCAGTGAGAAGAATGCTCCTTACATTGGTGATCAGTGAGAAGAATGCTCCTTACATTGGTGGTCAGTGAGAAGAATGTTCCTTACATTGGTGATCAGTGGGAAGAATGTTCCTTACATTGGTGGTCAGTGAGAAAGATTTTCCTTACATTGGTGGTCACCAACCCCACTCCCCCTTTATGCAGGTTCATTAGGACCATCACCGTGGCCAGTGGGTGTAGAAAATGCCATAGAGTTGGTGATCAGTGTGAGTAAAAAAATGATATCATTGGTGTCCGTGGGAGAATTAGTTCCCCACCTCTGTTATGAGTGGGAGGAATGGTACCCTATTGTTGGTGTCAGCAGGAGGAATAGTGCTCAATCTTTGGTGCCAATGGAAGGGATAGTAGTTTGCATCAGTGGAAGGAATAGTCTCCCAAGGGCCATAAAAAGGCAAGGAAAGGGCCACATCGGGTCCGCGGGGCGCAGTTTGGAGACCTGTGGTCTAGAAACTCCATAAGTCAATAAGGAATATAAGAGCTTTATACAAGATTTTATAGAAAATGAGCGCGCAACATTTCACCTTTTAAAACAGCGACATTCGGTAAGTTTTCCGCTATATACAAACTGCTGGAAAGCAAGACCATCGGGAGATATAAACCAGTACAAGACGTTCCATGCCGGCCATGTCAGCAGAGCCGGGTGGGGTAAATGAGGTCCAGCGGCGGGAGGTCCTCCTCTACTAGATGTCTCTTTCTTCTCCATGGTTGCCATCTGCTCCAAATTTGTCTAACTCAAAAGCGAGTACTAATTGTTTAATTAACAATAAAAAGACTGGTGGGTGGCTATGGAGAGAGAACACAGCCATCCATCACTTCTTCCCCAAAGAGATCATTAAAGCACTCGATAGTAATTTCTACTGTCTGCTCTGACGTTGTGTTTAAACACCGAGCCGCCAAATGCAGCTCGCACCATGGCTGGAGGTGCCCCTCTCCCGAGGAGGGAGCACACCTAATGTAGTAATAAAAACCTGGTAGTTGGAACTTGAAGTTTTTCAGGTTAAGTGCTGATAGCTCTACATGCCATTTACCTTGCTGCTAAAATATTTAAAGAGTATCTTCAGCAATATTTATTTAACCACTTGGCTACAGGGCACTTTCACCCCCCCCCCCTTCCCGCCCAAGCCATTTCTCAGCGCTGTCGCACTTTGAATGACAAAAATTTTTATCATTTAATTCACACAAATAGAGCTTTCTTTTGGTGGTATGTAATCACTGCTGTGTTTTTTTTTTATTACAAAAAAAAATAAAAAGACCAAAAATTTTGGAATTTTTTTTTTTTACTTAGTTTCTGTCAGTAAATTTTGTAACTAAGTAATTTTTCTCCTTCACTGATGTGCACTCATAGGCTGAACTGGTGGGCATTGATAAGGTGGCACTTATGAGTGGCACTTATGGGCACTGATTAACTGGCACTGATGAGGAGGCACTAATATGCCGCACTTATGGGCACTGATATGTGGCACTGATGAGCACTGATAGGTGGCACTGATGGGCACAGTTAAGTGGTATTGATAGGCACTAATAGGCGACACTGGTGAGCACTAATAGGTGTCACTGGTGGGCACTGATAGGCAGCACGGATAGGCGGTACTGATGGGCACTGATGGGCATTGATGGGTGGCACTGATGGGTGACACTGATGGGCATTGATGGACAGTAGTGATGGGCGTTGATGGACAGCACTGATAGGTGGCACTGATAGCCTGCACTGCCTGGCAACACTAATGGGCACTGATTGGTGGCACTTGTGGGCAGTGGTGGGCACTGATTGCTGGCATTGGTGGGCACTGATTGCTGGTGGGCACTGATTGGTGACACTGTTGGCTTTATTTTGTAATCAGGGCACTGATGATCAGTGCCCTGTGTAGATGTCCCCCTGTGAGGAGATGCCGATGATCGGCTCTCCTCGCCACACACTCTGTCAGTGTTTGATTGGACACAGCCGATCACATGGGTAAAGAGCTGCGGACGCGGCTCTTTACAGAGATCGGTGTCGCGCCGTGTCCTAGCAACACGGCGCGACAGCGGTCGCCACGCTGTGTGCCCCTGCGGGCACGCTAGAGTGGCCGTTCTGGGACGCCGTCATATGACAGCGTCCCAGAATGAGAGCCGCACCTCCCGGGCATCCTTTGACGGTGGGCGGGCAGCAACTGGCTAAAGGATACCAGGAAATATGTGGTTGAGTTATGGTTTTACCGTCCCCAATCCCTGCCTCCTTTGGTGTACACATGCTGCAGCAGCAATTATCCAGGGAGGCTGGTATGACTCATTAGGCAGCATCTCTGGTAGCTCCCCCTACTTCTGGAACTTGCTGGAAACTTCCAGAAGAATGGGAGGGAGGTTAGGAGGAGCTGTCTGGAGTATTCATGACGGCCGTGACCAATCCCCAACAGATGGGTTGGTAGTAGGCAGGCCCCCTCAAATACTCAGGGTCAGCCCAGCAGGACAGGTACAGGGGGGCAGGGCAGGATTTCGGGTGGAAGTTGGAGATGGAGTGCTAGAAGTAGTAGCGGCTGGTGCTCGATAATTTGGGGGGCAAACCAATGCCACAAGCCCCTCCCCCTCGGCAGGAGACAGACATTAACGCGCGGAACACTGGGAAAACCCACCTCCTCGCCGCCACGGGAGACGGACGGCCTCCTTACCTCTGTCCTGCCTAAACTACGATCTCCCCTCCTCAAGCCGGGAGTGCTGGATGGCTGAGCCAGATGCTGGATGGTGAGCCATCTCTGGAGTGGGACTGGTGGGTCCGTCGGTCTTCCCCTGGTTCTTCCCCGGCCGCGTGTCTCCTCCCTTCTCCTTCTCCCCCTTGGCTAATAACAGTGCTTCTCCTTTTGGCCAATCGGTAAACGGGTCTCACGACGTGTGAGAATAGGGATGGGCTGTCTGTTTGGGTCGAACATGAGTTTGACTCGAACATTGGCTGTTCGCCCGTTTGCCGAATAGCGAACAATTTGGGGTGTTCGCGGCAAATTCGAAGTCTATGGGAGAAATCAAAAGTGCTAATTTTAAAGGATAATATGCAAGTTATTGTCATAAAAAGTGTTTGGGGACCCGGGTCCTGCCCCAGGGGACATGTATCAATGCAAAAAAAAGTTTTAAAAACTGCCGTTTTCCGGGAGCAGTGATTTTAATAATGCTTAAAGTGAAACAATAAAAGTGAAATATTCCTTTAAATTTCATACCTGGGGGGTGTCTATAGTATGCCTGTAAAGTGGCGCATGTTTCCCGTGTTTACAACAGTCCGAGAGCAAAATGACATTTCTAAAGAAAAAAAAAGTCATTAAAAGTACTAGCGGTACCGCCGGCAGCTATAATGAATTGTCAGGTCTCTGCAATACTCATAAAAGTCATTGAAAAAAACAGCCTGGGATTCCCCCACAGTGCACTACCAGGCCCTTTGGGTCTGGTATGAATATTAAGGGGAACCTCGAACTAAAAAAAAAAATGCTTGGGGGTCCCCTCAAATTCCATACGAGGCCCTCCAGGTCTGGTATGCATATTAAGGGGAACCCTGTGCCAAAATTAAAGAAAAGATGCCGTGGGGGTCCCCCTCAAAATCCATACTAGACCCTTCAGGTCTGGTATGGATTTTAAGGGGAACCCCGCGCCAAAATTAAAAAAAAAAATGGCGTGGGGGTCCCCCTAATAATCCATATCAGACCCTTATCCGAGCACGCAACCTGGCAGGCTGCAGGAAAAGAGGGGGGGCGCAAGAGCACCCGCCCTCCTGAACCGTACCAGGCCACACGCCCCCCTCTGACGCACGGGGACTTCACGGGGACTTCCCTATGCTTTTCCCCGTGGTGTCAGAGGGGGCGGGGTCACCCGATACGTAACCGGGTGATCCTGCCCCCTCTGACATCACGGGGAAAGCCATTGGGAAGTCCCCGTGAAGTCCCCTTGAAGTCCCCGTGCATCAGAGGGGGCAGGGTCACCGGGTGGCCCCGCCCTCAGTTATACAAGTACTGTCAGAAGAACAGAAGCGTCACACAGCGGGAACCTCCCATGGATGCGGATCATCCAGAGAACGAAGCAGGGAAGAAGACGCTGGAGGAAGAGAAGACCGAAAGAAGAAGCAGAGAATCGGAGGAAGAAGCGGGAGAAGAACAAGATGGAGGAAGAAAACCGAATGAAGACCAGAAGAGGATGGATGAAGAAGCCATTAATAAAGGAATTGTCAAAAACTGTCTCTTGTCTTTTTTAACAGTTTTGACACTTTTTGTGAAATGGTTGTACCCCATTACCATTTCACACGGGGGGGTGGGGATCCGGGGGTCCCCTTGTTAAAGGGGGCTTCCAGATTCCGATAAGCCCCCCACCCGCAGACCCCCACAACTACCGGGCAAGGGTTGTGGGGATGAGGCCCTTGTCCCCATCAACATGGGGACATCCTCCCCATGTTGAGGGCATGTGGCCTGGAACGGTTCAGGGGGGGGCGCTCTCTCGTCCCCCCCTCTTTTCCATACCAGGGTCTGGTTTGGATTTTTAGGGGGACCCCCAGGCCATCTGGTATGGATTTTTAGGGGGGGCCTGGTAATGGACTGTGGGGGAACCCCAGGCTGTTTTTTTCAATGACTTTTATGAGTATTGCAGAGACCCGACAATTCATTATAGCTGCCGATGCTACTGCTAGTACTTTTAAATGACTTTTTTTCCTTTAGAAACGTCATTTTGCTCTCGGACTGTTGTAAACACGGGAAACATGCGCCACTTTACAGGCATACTACAGACACCTCCCAGGTACGAAATTTAAAGGAATATTTCACTTTTATTGTTTCACTTTAAGCATTACTAAAATCACTGGTCCCGAAAAAACGGTAGTTTTTAAAACTTTTTTTTTGCATTGCTACATGTCCCCTGGGGCTCTGTGCCCCAAGCCCACCCTTTTTTGAAGCCTCTGGCTCTAATCATATGCTTAAAGAAAAAAACCAGTTGGAATCCATGATCCGGTGCCCTGTATGTAGATCAGGGGGCCGAATGCATAGATGGGGGGGCGACGCCCGTGCACCCCTAATGGAAGGGCCCTCACTGGCTAGGAGACTGTTGGTGGGCCCTTGAAGGTGGCCCCCTAGTCTGGGGGGTGACCTTGGGCCTGGGAGCTCGGGTGCAGGAGGGACCCTCTGAAATCCCAAGGAAGAATCCTGTCCAGTGGGACAGGAGCAAGTGTGAGGACAGCGGGAGCCATGGTGCACGCCCAGGAGATACCCCTGTGCCTGTGCAGAAGGTCTCTGTGGGGTCCCAAAACCTGGGCAGAGACCTGCGACACATCTGTGCCAACATGCAGTGCCATCTTGAGACTAAACTAGTTTGATCACAAGATGGTGCTGCATATTGGTTTCTATGCAGTAGCGTTTGTTGCAGGGGGGAAGCTTGCAGGTCTATATATATATATATATATATATATATATATATATATATATAGTACGTGAATGATGGACACCATCTACAGTAGCCGGTCCCCTGATAACGTCATCTATGACGAAACATCTGTCTGGTTGCATTGAGCAAAGTGATACTGTGGAATGTAAATGTGGGTGTGCACTTTCTTCTTAATAAATCAGTTTTATTTTTACATGATACTATACTATGGCTTGTGCTCTGCGTGTTTCATCTCAGCTTGCTGTGAGTACCCATTGACGGTGAGTGGTATTACAACCTGCTTTCCATTGGAGGCATTATTTATTTAAAGCGCTTTTGACCATTTTATATCTAATGGCAACAAATTGACGAATCATGTGCACCTATTTTGGAATATAGCGCTAAACATGTGTGATTACCTGTTGGGCAGGTGGAGTGGAATATTTTGTCTCAAAAAAACTGGCACACCAAATCCTCCAAATGAGAACCGATTCCTAAAAATGGGGGAAACCTGGGGACCAATCACATTCCAGCTTTTCTGGTTGCAATGTAGCAGAAAGGTCCTGACTGGGTTGTTACAGTTTAGATCATTTTTGTTCTTTTCTAGAACGGCCAGCAACATGTATGTATCCTCCCCCTTCCCCCCACCCCCCCCCAATCCATAAATGTGCGAAGCTGTAAATCTCATCCACCTATAATGTGCTCTAATAAATCATCACCACCGACAGGTGCTGGAAATGTAAATGGTTCACCTGCTGCAGAGGCAATAGACTGGCAGGAGGAGAGCCCAATCCTCCACCTGCCCTGAATTATTCACGCTCCCCGGCAGCTACAGATGTCAACTGCTGCCAAAGCTGATGGGGAGGGAGCGGAGCCACCGGCGAGCTCTTACAACAGATCAACCGTGAGCCTATTCTATTCACGCTGCAAATCAACCTAATTCGCCTATTTCCCAGCAATGTATTCTGATGTACAGATGACTGGCTCTCTGCGTTGGCTCCGACAAGTAGATATAAGCCCGAACTGGAGGATATTTACATTGCCAAAGCACTGTTTATCATACACAATCTACCTGGGGACTTTCCAGATTTGACGCGGCAATGCCAGAATTTCCAACTGGTTCCATAGTTACATAGTTAGTAAGGTTGAATAAAAACACCAGTCCACCCAGTTCAACCTGAGTGAGCACCCACAATTGTCCCCATCCCTGCACATTGCGTCCCATCAAGATGCACTATATTATTATTTTTTAAATATATTTAAGGTACCCATGTAGCGCCATCAATCTATGCAGCGCTCCACACACACCCACACCGGTCCCCACCCCCAAGGGGTCTGCAATGCAAGGTCCTCAACTCACACCCATACCCATACACCAGGGCCAATTATTGGACAGAAGCCAATAAACCTACCAGCATGTCTTTGGAGTGTGGGAGGAAGCCGGAGTACCCGGAGGAAACCCACGCAGGCACAGGGAGAACATGCAAACTCCAGGCAGGTAGTGTCATGGTTGGGATTCGAACCAGCAACCCTATTGCTGCGAGGCGAGAGTGCTACCCACTACACCACTATGCTGCCCAATGGTTGCCGGGTCATCACCGGAATCAGGCATTTCTTTGGGGTCCTCTCCAAGTCATCGGGCAGTAATGTGTAGCGCTACTCCAGTTGCAGCCGCTGATTTTTGTTGGTTCTTCCCCAGACAGTGTAGAGCAGTGATTCTCAACCAGGATTCCTCCAAAGGTTGCTAGGGGTTCCTTCAGAATTGGGCAAATTCCGCCTCTCAGATAAGTACCCACTGACACCATTGATCTTTTTAGCTATCTGTAAGGAGGTAATTCTTCCCAATGACTACAAGTGTAAGGACCATTCTTCCCACTGACCATCACACTATTGTACCATGAGTTATAGATTTCTCATTTTTAGCAGGGGTTCCCCGAGACCGGAGAACTATTTCAAAGGTTCCTCTGTGTTGAAAAGGTTGAGAAAGGCTGGTGTAGAGGCTGCCAATCACACAGGCAACGGTCCATTCACACTGGCTCCATTAGACAGTATCCAATACCTGGGAAGGTGTGCCCAGTAGGTGGCTGGGGAGGAACATAAATATAGAACAGAAGTAGATATAAGCCCGAACTGGAGGATATTTACATTGCCAAAGCACTGTTTATCATACAAAATCTACCTGGGGACTTTCCAGATTTGACCTGGCAATGCCAGAATTTCCAACTGGTTGCCGGATCATCACCGGAATCAGGCATTTCTTTGGGGTCCTCTCCAAGTCATCAGGCTGTGATGTGTAGCGCTACTCCAGTAGGAGCCGCTGATTTTAGTTGGTTCTTCCCCAGACATTGTAGAGCAGTGATTCTCAACCAGGGTTCCTCAAAAGGTTGCTAGGGGTTCCTTCAGCATTGGGCAATTTCTGCCTCTCAGATAAGTTCCCACTGACACCATTGATCTTTTTAGCTATCTGTAAGGAGGTATTTCTTCCCAATGACCACAAGTGTAAGGACCATTCTTCCCACTGAACATCACACTATTGTATCATGAGTTGTAGATTTTCTCATTTTTAGCAGGGGTTCCCCGAGACTGGAGGACTATTTCAAGGGTTCCTCTGTGATGAAAAGGTTGAGAAAGACAACAGTCCATTCACCCTGGCTCCATTAGACAGTCCGAAATACCTGGGGAGGTGTGCCCAGTAGGTGGCTGGGGAGGAACATAAATATACAACAGAAGAAATACTCTTGCGTATGAGTATGCTAGCCCGGCACCTAAAGGAGTGGCGATCCACTTCTCAGGGGATATTGCTTCTGGCCTTGCTGCCCTTTAGGACTGGGGGGTATCCTTATTGTCACTAGAAAAATGAAGAGAAAGAGGACGCACCAGCCTAGTGCATTATCCCACTGTCAGGGCTGGGCTCAGCCCTTCCATTTCTGAGCTGGACCCTGAGCTGTCGGCTAATTGCCAGCTCCGATCTCTCTCCACAGTTACTCAGCTGTTGATGATATCCTGCTCGTCAGTCCTGCCGTTCAGCCCAGTGGATCTCTGCCTTCACCTTAGTCAACATCACAGAGACTATCTCCTGCATTCCTGTTAAAAGACTTGCTTGGCTGACATCCCTTCTGGCTCCAGATCCTGTTTGCTGTTTTACTACGCTCATCTCTGGCCTCCTGACGTTTGGCTTGTCTGACTATTCGTTTCGGTTCTTGAACTCTGGCTATGTTTTGACTACATTTTTTCTTTTTACTTTTATTATTAAACAAGTGTGATTTAACTGTACTTCTGTCTCGGTCTGATTTCATGGTTTCTGACACCCACATGTATTTATTTAGTAAAAAAATCATAAAAACTACTCACAAGCATGAGAACAAAGATTTGCTCATACAGGCCAATCATCTGTGGCTATACAGTCCTGGAATCAGCAGTCTCCACATCATAGGGGGGACCACACATAGTTCCTTGCTGGCTGATGCGTTTCAAAGGATTTTCCTTCTTCCTCAGAGCCTGTGGCTAAGGCTCTGAGGAAGGTCCCCCCTATGACCTGGAGACTGACCTGGAGACTGCTGATTCCAGGACTGTGTAGCCACGGATGAGAGGCCTGTATGAGCGAATCTTCTCATGCTTGAGTAGTTGAGTATTTTTATACTAAATAAATACATGTGGGATAATGCACTAGGCTGCACTCTTTTTTCATTTTTCGAGGAACATAAATAGTCTGGGGTCTGGAGCAGCCATGTTCTTGTCCTGTTGGAGAAGTTCCTAGCCTCATGGGCTGTTGCCCTGTCACATATGACCTGGACAAAGGCCAAAGTGATGAGGAGGCTCCCCTTGTGGTTGAGTGCCGAGCACCCCTGAAGGTGGTGACAGTTGATGCTGTGCCCAAAGACGCACAGGTTGCCAGCTGCGTGGTTGCCTGATGGTCTGTGTGGATGGGACTCCTTTTGAAGGAAAAGCTGGACCTGGATGCCGGTAGACCAGATGACCCTTTTGGATGAGCAGGTGTGTCTGAGCGGCAGGCTAGAACAGAAGGCATAGTCAGGAGTCAGTGCCAGGGTCATACACAGAAGATCAGTCAGGAACAGAAGCAAAATGTGCCCCAAACATCCACATGCCTATTCAGGTTGGTTAGCCCCTGACATGCCCTTTTGAGGAAGTCCTGCTGGAATCTGCTGTTGTTCATAGAGGTCCCAGCTATAGCCAAGATAGGAGGACTATTTCATATTACCCCTGGAGCTAAGGATTTGGCATGGAGAACCCACTAAAGAAGTGCCTAATGGGAGCTGTGCAACTGACATCATGGGAAATTTTGAGTAATGATCCAAATTCAAGAATCCAATGACTGTGTGCTGTTCTACTTTGGGGGGCCAGCAGTAGCTCTTTCTTCAAGAATGTTACTACAGGGTCTCAGTTCTGGCTTTCACCTTGGGTCTGCTCAAAGAAGTTGCAACTAGTGAAGTGTGTCCTCCTATTACAAGTCAGCATTTTTGGAGTACCCCATACCACCCCAACCCCTCTTCTGTTACAAGCAGGATTAAAAAGAAATAGCCCCCCCCCCCCCAACTCAGCTATAGCAGGCACCTCCATGAACATCAGCAGATTTAAAGGATAAGTCTACCCTAACACTAAAATCCCTGCATCTACAGACATCTATGCTCTAACACTAACTTATCTAGCCCTGTGAAGAAGAAATCAGTATACATACCTTTTTTTGAAGCTGATCCGACCCGATCCCACGCTGAGCTGTCAGCCGTGGCTTCACTGTGGAGGCGGGTGCAGAGGACACAGCCGACAACGGAAGCCCCATAGTAAGTCTATGGGTGACGTGACTAAATCCTCATTTCACAGCCGTTGTCGGCCCGTGTCCTCTGCAGAGCTTCGG
Source organism: Lithobates clamitans (assembly GCA_037952925.1). Lineage (NCBI taxonomy): Eukaryota > Metazoa > Chordata > Amphibia > Anura > Ranidae > Lithobates > Lithobates clamitans. Next base: position 20,391 of record JBBGZY010001500.1, read on the forward strand.
CCGCTGGAGACCGGACCGTCATAAAAAAAAGGTATGTATACTGATTTCTTCTTTACAGGGCTAGATAGGTTAGTGTTAGATCGTGGATGTCTGTGGATGTAGAGATTTTAGTGTTAGGGTGGACTTATCCTTTAACCTCTTGATTACTCTAGATGTTAACCCCTTGCTAGCCAGTGCCATTAGTACAGTGACAGGGTAGTATTAGCACTAAATACTGTATTGGTGTCACTGGTGATATCAGTGGCAGTTAGTCAGCTCCTACTTAGTGTCAGTTAGTGTATATTTATATATATATACGTGTCTATGGGAATGTTTGACCATTCTTCCAGAAGCACATTTGTGAGGTCAGGCACTGATGTTGGATGAGAAGGCCTGGCTCGCAGTCTCCACTCTAATTCATCCCAAAGGTGTTCTATCGGGTTGAGGTCAGGACTCTGTGGAGGCCAGTCACGTTCCTCCACCCCCAAACTCGCTCATCCATGTCTTTATGGACCTTGCTTTGTCCACTGGTCCAAATCATTTGGTGGAGGGGGGATTATGGTGTGGGGGTTGTTTTTCAGGGGTTGGGCTTGGCCCCTTAGTTCCAGTGAAGGGAACTCTTAAGGCCTCAGCATACCAAGACATTTTGGACAATTTCATGCTCCCAACTTTGTTTCAACAGTTTTTGGGGACGGCCCCTTCCTGTTCCAAAATGACTGCGCACCAGTGCACAAAGCAAGATCCATAAAGACATGAATGAGCAAGTTTGGAGTGAAGGAACTTGATTGGCCCACACAGAGTCCTGACCCCAACCCGATAGAACAGCTTTTGGGATGAATTAGAGCGGAGACTGCGAGCCAGGCCTTCTCGTCCAACATCAGCGCCTGACCTCACAAATGCTCTTCTGGAAGAATGGTCAAACATTCCCGTAGACACACTCCTAAACCTTGTGGACGGCCTTCCCAGAAGAGTTGAAGCTGTTATAGCTGCAAAGGGCGGAGCCAACTCAATATTGAACCCTACGGACTAAGACTGGGATGCCACTAAAGTTCATGTTCATCTAAAGGTAGGCGTCCCAATACTTTTGGTAATATAGTGTATATCCCATAGTTCAGGGATATGCAATTAGCGGACCTCCAGCTGTTGCAGAAGTCCCAAGAGTTATAGCAAGACTCTGACAGCCACAAGCCATGACACCCAGAGGCAGAGGCATGATGGGACTTGTAGTTTTGCAACAGCTGGAGGTCCACTAATTGCATATCCCTGCCCTAGTTTGTAGATGCTACAGCTTTCACGCAAACCAAATCAATGTACACTTATTGGGATTTTGATTTACCAAAGACATGTAGCAGAATACACTTTATTTTTTTTTTATTTATTTATTTTTTGGATATGTTTTATAGCAGAAAGTAAAAAATATAGTTTTTTTGTTCAACATTTTCTGCCTTTTTTTCATTTATAAAAAAAAAATAAAAAACCCAGTGGTGAACAAATCTCTATTTGTGTGAAAAAAAATTATATAAATTTAGTTTGGGTACAGTGTCGCATGACCGCGCAATTACCAGTTAAATTAGTGCTGAATAGCAAAAAATGACCTGGTCATGAAGGGGGGTAAAACCTGCAGTGGTTCATACTTCAACTACTCTGTTTATTAAAAGTTCACAGCTACAGTATACTTAAAATATTTTTGCAAACTGGCTGAAGATCCTCTTTAAGGGTCTTCAAGATCCCGCGGCACTCCCGACCCAACTTGCGTATTCTTTGCAAATTTGGCCCCCAATTATCAGGATTGCGAGGCAGACCCCTTCTGACAGCCAATAAAGTCATCCTACAAAGCCATGCATGCGCACATGTGTTGTAGAGAACGGCAGCGATGTGTCCTCAGACAGGTAATGACAGACAGCTCTCAGCACATGACATATTTTGCTCAGCGTTTGCCGGTGGCGCTCTGAGAGATCCATGAATTGCCTATGGCTCGTGTCAGCAGAATTCCGGCAGGGAACGGGCTGCACAGCGGTGTGACTCCTGCCTCATTTACTGAGTGCAAGTTCCTGTTCATGCTAGTGTATTATTATTATTATTATACAGGATTTATATAGTGCCAACAGCTTACGCAGCGCTTTACAATATAAAAGTAGCGTGTAAATGCACGATATTGGTGGTTTTGCGCTCAGTCAGGAAACGCATCAAAAACGCACGTCTTGTACCCTTCATTACTAATGGCACCCCAAATGCACCACGCGAGAGTCATGTTTTTTTTATGCGCATTAGATTGCACGGTAAAGCGGTAAAACCCGTGGTTAAAAAAATGCACAAAGCTCACAAAGATACAAAAGCTTCTTGCTGATTACCGGCAAGTGTTTTTACATTGTGATCAGCTGTGATTTGACTCTCCCCACCCGGATCACAGAGCGCGCCGGGTTCATATAATGTCATATGACCCAAGATGGCCACCAGGGTCACATGGGGCGGCATCATCCAATGTTATAGCTTCCCCACTGTGATTGGCTCTCTACCCCGATCTGTGATCAGTTGTGTCCTAATGACACAGCGTTCACAGAGTGCGCTGGGGGCGCACAGTCATGGAAAGACGTCATATGACCCAAGATGGCTACACGGGTCACATGGGGCGGCAACATGCAATGGTATAGCTTCCCCACTGTGATTGGCTTTCTACCCCGATCTGTGATCAGCTGTGTCCTAATGACACAGCGTTCACAGAGTGCGCTGGGGGCCCACAGTCATGGGAAGACGTCATATGATGTCATATGACCCAAGATGGCCACCAGGGTCACATGGGGCAGCATCATCCAATGTTATAGCTTCCCCACTGTGATTGGCTCTCTACCCCGATCTGTGATCAGTTGTGTCCTAATGACACAGCGTTCACAGAGTGCGCCGGAGGTGCATGATCACAGGAAGACGTCATATGATGTCATATGACCCAAGATGGCCACCAGGGTCACATGGGGCAGCATCATCCAATGTTATAGCTTCCCCACTGTGATTGGCTCTCTACCCCGATCTGTGATCAATTGTGTCCTAATGACACAGCGTTCACAGAGTGCGCCGGAGGCGCACAATCATGGGAAGACGTCATATGACCCAAGATGGCTACAAGGGTCACATGGGGCGGCAACATCCAATGGTATAGCTTCCCCACTGTGATTGGCTTTCTACCCCGATCTGTGATCAGCTGTGTCCTAATGACACAGCATTCACAGAGTGTGCCAGGGGCGCGCAATCACAGGAAGACATCATATGACGCCCTCCCAGAACTGGCTAACCACACAGTAGCCATCATTTTGCTATAGCGTGGTCTGCAAGTGGCTAAAAAGACTCTGCCTGACCCAAGATGGCCGCCGGAGTCACATGGGGTGGCATCATCCAATAATATAGCTTCCCCACTGTGATTGGTTCTCTACCCCGATCTGTGATCAGTTGTGTCCTAATGACACAGTGTTCGCAGAGGGCGCCTGGAGCGCACAATCATGGGAAGACGTCATATGACGTCATATGACCCAAGATGGCCATCAGGGTCACATGAGGCGGCATCATCCAATGGTATAGCTTCCCCACTGTGATTGGCTATCTACCCCGATCTGTGATCAGTTGTGTCCGAATAAAACATTGTTCACAGAGTGCGCCTGGGGCGCACGATCACGGGAAGATGTCATATAATGTCATATGACCCAAGATGGTTACCAGGGTCACATGGGGTGGCATCATCCAATGGTATAGCTTCCCCACTGTGATTGGCTCACTACCCTGATCTGTGTTCAGCTGTGTCCTAATGACACAGTGTTCACAGAGTGCACCGGAGGCGCGCGATCATGGGAAGACGTCATATGGCGCCCTCCCAGAACTGGCTAACCACACTGTAGCCATCATTTTGCTATAGCGTGGTCTGCAAGTGGCTAAAAAGACTCTGCCTGACCCAAGATGGCCGCTAGAGTCACATGGGGCGGCATCACCCCAACCTGTGGTCAGCTGTGTCCAAAGGACACAGCGATCACAGAGAGTGCCGGGTGCGCACCGCAGCGAGCGAGCGATCACAGGAGGTAGTCATATGATGCCCTCCCAGAACTGGCCAACCACGCTGTAGCTGTCATTTTGTTATAGCGAGGTCTGCAAGTGGCTAAAAAGACTCTGCCTGACCTAAGATGGCCGCTGGAGTCACATGGGGCGGCATCATCCAATGGTATAGCTTCCCCGCTGTGATTGGCTCTCCACCCCAATCTGTGGTCAGCTGTGTCCAAAGGACACAGCGATCATAGAGAGTGCCGGGTGCGCACCGCAGCGAGCGAGCGATCACAGGAGGTAGTCATATGATGCCCTCCCAGAACTGTCCAACCGCGCTTTAGCGGTCATTTTTTTATAGCGAGGTGGGCAAGTGGTTAAAAAGACTCTGCCTGACCCAAGATGTCCACCGGAGTCACATGGGGTGGCATCATCCAATGGTATAGCTTCCCCGCTGTGATTGACTCTCTACCCAGATCTGTGATCCTAAGGACACAACGTTCACAGAGAGTGGCAGATGAACACTGCAGCGGGCGTGCAATCACAGGAGGAAATCATGTGACACCCTCCCAGAACTATCCGACCATGCTGTAGCCATCAATTTTGCTATAGCGCAGTCGGCAAGTGGGTAAAACAACTCTGCCTAACCCAAGATGGTCGCCAGAGTCACATGGGATGGCAGCATCCAATGGTATAGCTTCCCCAGTGACCCAGGAAACCATAGAGGAACTACTGACTATCTCACAAACTGCAGTGCAACTGTAGGGGAGCGCCACCTGCAGTGGAGAAAGAACACTGCACCTGCCTACATGTATACAACCCCTCCTGGCAGCTTAATGGGGTGGTTGGGAGGACCTGGTGGAGTATAAATGGTTCCTCTGCATTGTGTAGTCTTCTCTGGCTTGTCTTGGACTACATTGTCTGACAAGGAGCAAAAAAAAGTGCACAAAAGGTATTTACTATTTTTTATCTGTTGATCAATGCAACAAGGAAGATGTCTACAACTGATGCAATGCCCTTTCATTTTTAACTGAAAACTGCTTATCTTTTTATTCTCCTTGATGGCTTGACCTGGAGGACATTCCATTTTACTAGCGTGTCGTAAATCAAGATGTAGCAATAGACATCTCTGGGAAGGTCCTGGGACACACACCATTAAGCGTCTTCTCAAAGGATCAATACTAAACAGTTTACTGTGCAAATCATCCAAGGCGATAAAGTCTTAGGGAGCGTGAAGTGAAACAGCATTGATACAAGCGCCATGCCAGCCTTCTGTGCCGGGCGGAAACCTGGGCTGTGATGGGCTAAACCACATATGACAGGTTCTCTTTAAAGCAAGCCTGTGCTTTGCCCCAAATGATTGCTTTAGGGCTGATTTAAATGTATATGTTGTGTTGATGCATTGCAGTGCCGTCCATTGTGAATGGGGACCCGCCATAATGTGTAGCGGTAAAAGGTTGTGATATTGCAGATTTTATGCAACGTGTGTTAATGAAGTGCGTGAAGGTAATTGGCACCAAGCCCAACTTACATCAGCGACCCCAACAGAGTGCCCCCTTACATCAGTGTCCCCATCAGAGTGCCCCCTTACATCGGTGACCCCATCAGAGTGTCCCCCCCCACATCAGTGACCCCAACAGAGTGCCCCCTTACATCAGTGTCCCCATCAGAGTGCCCCCTTACATCGGTGACCCCATCAGAGTGTCCCCCCCCACATCAGTGACCCCAACAGAGTGTCCCCCTACATCAGTGTCCCCATCAGAGTGCCCCCTTACATCGGTGACCCCATCAGAGTGCCCCCTTACATCAGTGTCCCCATCAGAGTGCCCCCTTACATCGGTGACCCCATCAGAGTGCCCCCTTACATCGGTGACCCCATCAGAGTGCCCCCTTACATCGGTGACCCCATCAGAGTGCCCCCTTACATCGGTGACCCCATCAGAGTGCCCCCTTACATTGGTGACCCCATCAGAGTACTCCCTTACATCAGTGACCCCATCAGAGTACTCCCTTACATCAGTGACCCCATCAGAGTGCCCCCCTACATCAGTGACCCCAACAGAGTGTCCCCCTACATCAGTGTCCCCATCAGAGTGCCCCCCCCCACATCAGTGACCCCAACAGAGTGTCCCCCTACATCAGTGTCCCCATCAGAGTACTCCCTTACATCGGTGACACCATCAGAGTACTCCCTTACATCAGTGACCCCATCAGAGTACCCCCTTACATCAGTGACCCCATCAGAGTGCCCCCTTACATCAGTGACCCCATCAGTGTGCCTCCTTACATCAGTGATCCCATCAGAGTGTCCCCATACATCAGTGACCTCATCAGGGTACTCCCTTACATCAGTGACCCCATCAGAGCACCCACTTACATCAGTGACCTCATCAGGGTACTCCCTTACATCAGTGTCCCCATCAGAGTACCCCCTTACATCAGTGTCCCCATCAGAGTACCCCCTTACCTCAGTGTCCCCCATCAGAGTGCCCGCATACATCAGTGACCCCATCAGAGTGCCCCCTTACATCAGTGACCCCATCAGAGTACTCCCTTACAGCAATGTCCCCATCAGAGTACTACCTTACATCAGTGACCCCATCAGAGTGCCCCCATACATCAGTGACCCCATCAGAGTACTCTTACATCAGTGACCCCATCAGAGTACTCCCTTACATCAGTGACCCCATCAGAGTGCCCCCATACATCAGTGACCCCATCAGAGTGCCCCCTTACATCAGTGACCCCATCAGAGTGCCCCCTTACATCAGTGACCCCATCAGAGTGCCCCCTTACATCAGTGACCCCATCAGAGTGCCCCCTTACATCAGTGACCCCATCAGAGTGCCCCCTTACATCAGTGACCCCATCAGAGTGCCCCCTTACATCAGTGACCCCATCAGAGTGCCCCCTTACATCAGTGACCCCATCAGAGTGCCCCCTTACATCAATGTCCCCATTAGTATCCTGCTTTACATCAGTGTCCCCATCAGAGTCCCCCCTTACATCAGTCACCCCATCAGAGCACCCACTTACATCAGTGACCTCATCAGAGTACTCCCTTACATCAATGTCCCCATCACTATCCTGCTTTACATCAGTGACCCCATCAGAGTCCCCCCTTACATCAGTGACCCCATCAGAGTCCCCCCTTACATCAGTGACCCCATCAGAGCGCCCACTTACATCAGTGACATCATCAGAGTACCCCTTTACCTCAGTGACCCCAGCAGAGTCCCCCCTTATGGGGGGCTGGGGTCGGGGTAGTCTCTGCTGACCTTAATCTCCAATCTGTGCACATGGAGGGTCCGCCACTGGCCCCAGCAGGCCGTAGTTTGTAGACCCCTGCACTAAGGCAACGCAGCTCCGGCGCACGTGCATTGCAGCTCACCGCAGTGACACAGTACCATTCATTGTGGTGTGCTGCGTCAAACCAAATGCTGGATGCCTCCTTCTATTTTTGTTTTTGGAGTTCCTGTGCATTAGCAAAATCAAGGGGTTGCCTTACCACGACGCACGTAAACGCATGACACGACGTGGATTAGTACAATGCACAAGAACGGTTGTGTGTCCGTTGCATCTTGGCATTCCTGCAGTACCGGGACAGGTTTGTCCATCGCCCAGGAAAAAGATGCAGAACTGCTCCCCTCCCCCCTCGCTGCTGAGTGCCCTAGAATGGGTGCACCGCCCTGCGCCCATTCTCTGCCCCCCTGCTCTGGCAGCCCATGGTTGGCGCGGAGTGTCCTCTGCACATGCCCGACTAATTGCTTTGCCTGCTCCTCGAGCCTTCATGCGTGTGGTGAAGCGAGTGCCTCCCCCCCCCCATCATTGCTGTGCCTGGGGCGCCTGCTCCTCCTGCCCACCCCCTTTGTCCTTGGTGTCATTCTTCTCTTTATTCTGCACGAATCTGCTTCTGCAAAAGAAAAAAAAAAAAAACTGCGAAAAGATGAGATTTGTCGGCTTTGCCAATTTGTAAATTGATTTAGCTCCATTCTATAGCGGTGATGCCTTCCCTCTCGGCACTTTGGCCAATTCCACTGTTCAAAAAACCGCGACCTTCCCTGTATCTTTTTGGCATGAAAATAACTGTGTGTTTATATTTAGGAAGGAGAATGGCGATGGCTGTTTTTTTATGTGCGTCCGAGGCCCCGGCGCAGCGAGACGGCTTCCCATTTAAAATAGCTTTGCCGCTGCCAATGGCTTCCTTGCCTTGGGCTCTGTCCTGTGTCCTTTCCAATGGCAACCTTCCTGCCGAGAAAGCAACAGCAGCCTACAGCTTGTTTAAATGAGCAGAGACGTCTCCGGGGGGGGGGGGGGGGGGGGGGATGTAGTTAGCCGCATCTGTCAAGCAGCACAACAAAAGCGCCGGCGTTCTCCGGGACCTGATGGAGCTTTTTTTTTTTTTTTTCGCTGGCCTATTCCCAGCTGTATGCAACCCACTGATTTCCCATAATGGCCTTTCCACTCTGTTCCTTTGGCCTTGAGAGCGAGCTCGGAACGGCGTGGAGTTCTGCCGGGGAAAGGTTCTGAAATGGAATCTTCAGGAATTGTTATTTAATTATAAGCGGGGGTGCAATAAATCGTAAGGGGGGGCGCTGAGGATAGGACTTGGACATGTGAAGTCCATAACCAAGTGTCTACGCATTGGAACGTCTACAATCTCAATGGAACCGGTTGCTTGGTGAGGAATGTTGTACCACACCGGAAATCCCGGGTGCCTCGTAGGCAGGGCAGCTAAAAAAATTACAACACCGTCCGTTTTTATAGGCCTGTTCTTTTTTTTTTGTTCTTTATGTAGTGCTCACCCCTGAAGGAGCCGCTGTTTTCTTGGGTACCCCGTTCCCAGAGCCCACAACTCTGGAAGCATTACGGCGTTCTCTGATATACAGTTGTGCTCAAAAGTTTGCATCCCCTAGCAGTGGTGGCTCCCCCCAGGCGGCTTCCTCCGCCGTGTATCTCCTCTTCCGCCAAAGCCCGAGTCTTCCGATAGGATCACCTGAGGCTTTGGCCAATCGGGAAACAGGCCTCTTGATTGGCGGGGGTGGGACTTTAGTGTGATAATAGCGAAAATTCACACCACAACTGGGTGGGCTCGGAGCGCAATGCTCTACGCCCTGAGGCCACCCTTTTTTGAAGCACCTCTAGTCAGGTGCTTCAAAAAAAACACCCCGCATTGGAATCCATGGTCCGGCGCCACTGATATGTAGATCGGGCCGGACGCATTGGATAGTGGAGGCAGCGCCCGTGCGCCCTCTATGGATGGGCCGCCACTGATCCCCCCAGGCAGAACTGGTGGGCATTGATATTGAAAATCTTAAGCCGTGTACACACGACCGGACTTTTCGATCGGACTGGTCCCGCCGGAACGAAGCCGTTGGACAATCCGACCGTGTGTGGGCTTCATCGGACCTCCAGCAGACTTTTTCTTTTGAAAATCAAACGGAACATGTTTCAAATCTTTCCGACGGACTCGAGTCCGTTCGAAAAATCCGTTCGCCTGTATGCTAGTCTGACGGAGAAAAAAGGACGCAAGGGCAGCTATTGGCTACTGGCTATGAACTTCCTTATTCTAGTCCCTTCGTACGTCATCGCGTTCAAACCAACGGACTTTTCTAACGGACTTTAGTCCGTTTGTGTGTGGGCAAGTCCGATCGTTCGAAAGTCCGTCGGAAAGACCGTCGGACCTTTGATGCTGAAAAGTCCGCTCGTGTGTACGCAGCATTACTGATCATGCCAAACAACTTTTATTTAACCACTTAAGGACCCGGCCTGTTTCTAACATTTGTTATTTACAAGTAAAAATCTGTATTTTTCGCTAGAAAATTAGTTAGTACCCCCAAACATTTTATATATATATATATATATATATATATATATATATATATATATATATATATATATACACTATATTACCAAAAGTATTGGAACACCTGCCTTTACACACACATGAACTTTAATGGCATCCCAGTCTTAGTCCGTAGGGTTCAATGTTGAGTTGGCTCCGCCCTTTGCAGCTATAACAGCTTCATCTCTTCTGGGAAGGCCGTCCACAAGCTTTAGGAGGGTGTCTATGGGAATGTTTGACCATTCTTCCAGAAGAGCATCTGTGAGGTCAGGAACTGATGTAGACGAGAAGGCCTGGCTCGCAGTCCCCGCCCTAATTCATCCCAAAAGGTGTTCTATCAGGTTGAGGTCAGGACTCTGTGCAGGCCAGTCAAATTTCTCCACCTCTAACTCGCTCATCCATGTCTTTATGGACCTTGCTTTGTGCACTGGTGCGCAGTCATGTTGGAACAGGAAGGGGCCGTCCCCAAACTGTTCCCACAAAGTTGTCCAAAATGTCTTGGTATGTTGACACCTTAAGAGTTCCCTTCTCTGGAACTAAGGGGCCAAGCCCAACCCCTGATACATAACTCCACGCCATAATCCCCCCTCCACCAAATGGTTTGGACCCGTGCACAAAGCAAGATCCATAAAGACATGGATGAGCGAGTTTGGGGTGGAGGAACTTGACTGGTCTGCACCTCAACCCAATAGAACACCTTTGGGATGAATTAGAGTGGAGACTGCGAGCCCCCTGATTGCCCACCTAACAAGAGAAATGCAGCCGCTCAGGGCTGTACACATATACTGGACACAACAAAAATTAAATGGCATGTCACATTCGGTTGGGCAGTAGTGCCGCCATAAGCAACCCATTCAAGTGAATGGGGCCATGCCGCAACCGCCCTATAACCACATGCAATGCATGCAGTCCCGGTGTGGTGGGTTGACATTTTGAGGGTTGAACGAGGCTGTGAAGAGCCTCCTCACTAGTGGACCTCCACAGATTTCTTTTCAGAGGGACAGCAAAATTAGCTGCATGTGTGAGCGGGCCCTTAGAGGGCGGAGGGTGGAACAAGGTAAGAAAAAAGACGTTTTCATGGAGGATGAAGGTTCGCTTTAACTATAATGTTGCATAAACTCAGTGGTGATGGGTTCTCTTAAAAAAACACTGTCTTTGGTGACAACATTAATACTCTGGCCTTCTATACCAGATGTCAATATATAATAACCCCTAAGCTTTGTAATAAGTCTCCTCTCACTTTCTCTCTCTCTCTCTTCTTTTCTAAAGTAATTTAATATGTTTAGCGGGTAGGGATGAGCTTCGTGTTCGAGTCGAACCCATGTTCGACTCGAACATCGGCTGTTCGACCGTCCGTCGAATTGCGAACGATATGGGCCGTTCGCGCCAAATTCGTGTGGCGCGTCACGGCCCATAATTCACTGCGGCATCGCAGTGCATTGCTGGCTGATGATTGGCCAAGCATGCACTATGACCCGCATGCTTGGCCAATCACAGCGCCGCCTGAACAGAGAGCCGTAATTGGCCAAAGCCAAGGAGGCTTTGGCCAATTATGGCTCAGGGGATTTAGTACACGCCCCACACTATATAAGGCCGCCTGCACGGCGGCCCTGTGTAGTGTGTGTTCCGGCGTTGAAAGAGATAGACAGAGAGACAGTGTTTGATTTGAGTTAGATAGATTAGGCAGAACAGTCAGTCAGTTAGCTGCACTTACAGTGTATTGTGTATATATATGCATCCCAGGTGTTGCATATATATATATACACTGTATTCAGTTTAGCTAGATCCGTTCCTGTTATCTTCTATCTAGACTATTTACATTCAGTGCAGTGTGTCCTGCTCACAGTGTTCAGCTAGATCCGTTCCTGCTATTTACATTCAGTACAGTGCTTCCTGCTCACAGTGTTCAGCTAGATCCGTTCCTGCTATTTACATTCAGTGCAGTGCGTGCTGCTCACAGTGTTCAGCTAGATCCGTTCCTGCTATTTACATTCAGTGCAGTGCGTGCTGCTCACAGTGTTCAGCTAGATCCGTTCCTGCTATTTACATTCAGTGCAGTGCGTCCTGCTCACAGTGTTCAGCTAGATCCGTTCCTGCTATTTACATTCAGTGCAGTGCGTGCTGCTCACAGTGTTCAGCTAGATCCGTTCCTGCTATTTACATTCAGTGCAGTGCGTCCTGCTCACAGTGTTCAGCTAGATCCGTTCCTGCTATTTACATTCAGTGCAGTGCGTCCTGCTCACAGTGTTCAGCTAGATCCGTTCCTGCTATTTACATTCAGTGCAGTGCGTGCTGCTCACAGTGTTCAGCTAGATCCGTTCCTGCTATTTACATTCAGTGCAGTGCGTCCTGCTCACAGTGTTCAGCTAGATCCGTTCCTGTTATCTTCCTACTGACAGGCAGGCTTGTCTGGTTACAGTATATAAAGCTACCTGAAGAAAATTACAGGTGTTCTTTTTGATCCTATTAGTACCACGGTCAGGCAGCTAGACTATTTACATTTAGTACAGTGTGTCCTGCTCACAGTGTTCAGCTAGATCCGTTCCTGTTATTTACATTCAGTGCAGTGTGTCCTGCTCACAGTGTTCAGCTAGATCCGTTCCTGCTATTTACATTCAGTACAGTGCGTGCTGCTCACAGTGTTCAGCTAGATCCGTTCCTGCTATATACATTTAGTGCAGTACGTCCTGCTCACAGTGTTCAGCTAGATCCGTTCCTGTTATCTTCCTACTGACAGGCAGGCTTGTCTGGTTACAGTATATAAAGCTACCTGAAGAAAATTACAGGTGTTCTTTTTGATCCTATTAGTACCACGGTCAGGCAGCTAGACTATTTACATTTAGTACAGTGTGTCCTGCTCACAGTGTTCAGCTAGATCCGTTCCTGTTATTTACATTCAGTGCAGTGCGTCCTGCTCACAGTGTTCAGCTAGATCCGTTCCTGCTATTTACATTCAGTGCAGTGCGTCCTGCTCACAGTGTTCAGCTAGATCCGTTCCTGCTATTTACATTCAGTGCAGTGCGTGCTGCTCACAGTGTTCAGCTAGATCCGTTCCTGCTATTTACATTCAGTGCAGTGCGTCCTGCTCACAGTGTTCAGCTAGATCCGTTCCTGTTATCTTTCTACTGACAGGCAGGCTTGTCTGGTTACAGTATATAAAGCTACCTAAAGAAAATTACAGGTGTTCTTTTTGATCCTATTAGTACCACGGTCAGGCAGCTAGACTATTTACATTTAGTACAGTGTGTCCTGCTCACAGTGTTCAGCTAGATCCGTTCCTGTTATTTACATTCAGTGCAGTGTGTCCTGCTCACAGTGTTCAGCTAGATCCGTTCCTGCTATTTACATTCAGTACAGTGCGTCCTGCTCACAGTGTTCAGCTAGATCCGTTCCTGCTATTTACATTCAGTGCAGTGCGTGCTGCTCACAGTGTTCAGCTAGATCCGTTCCTGCTATATACATTTAGTGCAGTACGTCCTGCTCACAGTGTTCAGCTAGATCCGTTCCTGTTATCTTCCTACTGACAGGCAGGCTTGTCTGGTTACAGTATATAAAGCTACCTGAAGAAAATTACAGGTGTTCTATCCCAGCTTAGTGCAGCTACAGGCCATTAGTATGTCTGGAAGGCCAAGAAGGAGAGGCAGACAGTCACAAGCCAATAAGAGAGGGCAAGCAGGCTCTGTGTCTAGTGCTGGTCGTGGAGACGGTGCATCCTCATCAGCACGTGGCCATGGGACACGCTTGGCCTTTTTTTCGGCAGCTGGCCGTGTTGAGCCGCAACATGCGGAAGACTTGGTCGAGTGGATGACCAAGCCGTCCTCATCCTCCTCATCCTCTCTCACCCATGCCCAGGGTGCTTTGTCTGGCAAAGCAGCGGCCTCTTCCCTCAGCTCAATGTCATCAGTGACTCCTTCCCTAGCCCCACCATGTCCTCCTGAGGATTCCCTCGAACTGTTTGACCACAGTGTTGGGTACATGCTCCAGGAGGATGCCCAGCGTTTGGAAGGCTCTGATGATGATACTGAGCTCAATGAAGGCAGTAACATGAGCACGGACAGAGGGGGTGCCCAAGAAGGACAGCAATCTGGCAGTCATGCTCCCCCTGCTGCAGCATACTGCCAGGTTTGCTCCAGTGATGAGGAGGGAGGGGATGATGAGGTCACTGACTCAACGTGGGTGCCTGATAGGAGAGAGGAGGAGGAGGAGGAGGAGGAGGAGGAGGAGGAGGAGGTGGCACATCACCAACTAGGCAGGATGCCCTCCAGGGGCCAGCCTAAGGGCAGCACATTGACTGCATCACACCCCAAAGCTCCACATGTGCAGGGCGCTGCAGTCTCTGCGCGTTATTCAAAAAGTTCTTTGGTGTGGGCCTTTTTTGAGACGAGTGCATCAGATCGCACCGCTGCTATTTGCAATATATGTCTCAAGCGTATCTCGCGTGGCCAAAACATCTCCCGCTTGGGTACCACATGCTTGACCAGACATATGTTGACCTGCCATGCAGTTCGTTGGCAAGCGTATCTAAAAGACCCACACCAAAGAACAAAGACGATCTCTCCTTGCTCCTCATCAGCTGAGATTTCCAACCCCACTAGACCTTCAGTCCTCTCTGCGACCTGCAGTGAGAGGAATGAAGGTGTAGAATTAGGTGTGTCACAGCCAAGTACTTATGGGCAATCTGCTTTTGGTACACCGACGTCAGATTGTACCAGGCAAATTTCCCTGCCCCAGCTGCTGCACCGCCGAAAGAAGTTTGCTCCCAGCCATCCACATGCCCAGCGGTTGAATGCTAGCTTGGCAAAATTGCTAGCACTTCAACTGCTGCCTTTTCAGTTGGTAGACTCTGCCCCCTTCCGTGAGTTTGTGGAATGTGCGGTTCCTCAGTGGCAGGTACCCAAACGCCACTTTTTCTCACGGAAGGCGATTCCGGCTCTCTACCGGCATGTGGAAGGCAATGTCCATGCCTCGCTGGACAGGGCGGTCAGCGGTAAGGTGCATATTACCGCTGACTCATGGTCCAGCAGGCATGGACAGGGACGTTACTTAAGTTTCACGGCGCATTGGGTGACTCTGCTGGCAGCTGGGAAGGATGCAGGACAAGGTGCAGTAGTGTTGGAGGTTGTTCCGCCACCACGCCTCCAAAATGCTGATTGTGACACACCTCTCTCCTCCACCCCCTCCTCTTCTTCTTCCTCCATGGCCTCTTCCTCGGAACCAGCGGTGCTCCGTAGGCGTTCAAGGGGCTACGCAAGTACGCAGGCCAAAAGATGCCATGCGGTGCTTGAGCTGGTGTGCTTGGGGGACAGGAGCCACACTGGGGCAGAGGTTCTGTCAGCTCTGCAGGGGCAGGTTCAGAGGTGGTTGACGCCACGCCAACTTAAGGCAGGAATGGTGGTTTGCGACAATGGCACCAACCTCCTCTCTGCCCTCCGACAGGGACAACTGACCCATGTGCCCTGTTTGGCTCACGTCCTTAACTTGGTGGTGCAGCGGTTCTTGGGCAGGTACCCGGGCTTACAGGATGTCCTGAGGCAGGCCAGGAAAGTCTGTGTGCATTTCCGCCGGTCATATAATGCCAGTGCTCGGCTGACGGACCTCCAAAAGGAGTTTAACCTGCCCAAGAACCGCCTAATCTGTGACATGCCCACCAGGTGGAACTCGACGTTGGCCATGCTGCAGCGGCTGCACACGCAGCAGAGGGCCATCAATGAGTACCTGTGCGACTATGGCACCAGGACAGGGTCAGGGGACCTTGGTTTTTTTTCCCCACGCCAGTGGGCCATGATCAGGGATGCATGCACTGTCCTGTCACCATTCGAGGAGGCCACGAGGATGGTGAGCACTGACAGTGCATGCATCAGTGACACTGTCCCCCTTGTCCACCTGTTGGAGCACACGCTGCGTGGGATAATGGACAGGGCACTTGAGGCAGAACAGAGGCAGGAAGAGGAGGACTTCCTTAGCTCTCAAGGCCCCCTTTATCCAGACAGTGTTCCTGCGTGCCCGCCGATCACACAGGAAGAGGACGAGGAGGAGGAGGAGGAGGAGGAGGAAGATTGTGTCAGTATGGAGGTGGAGCCTGGCACTCAGCATCAGCAGTCTTTAAGGGATCAGTCCCAAGGAACACATGGACTTGTACGTGGCTGGGAGGAGGTGGCTGCGGACGTTGTTGTCCTTAGTGACCCAGAGGACTCCGGACCGAATGCCTCAGCAAACCTACGCTGCATGGCCTCCCTGATCCTGCAAAGCCTGCGTAAGGATCCTCGTATTCGTGGTATCAAGGAGAAGGACCAATACTGGCTGGCAACCCTCCTTGATCCACGTTACAAGGGTAAGGTTGCGGACCTTATCTTGCCATCGCAGAGGGAGCAGAGGATGAAACATCTTCGGGAGGCCTTGCAGAAAGGTCTGTGCAACGCGTTCCCAGAGACTGGGAGGTTACAAACTCCTGTTTCTGGACAACGTGTTGCTGAGGCTTCGGTCAGTCAAAGAAGGAGCGGTGGAGAAGGTGGCCGTCTGACCGATGCGTTCAGACAATTTTTTGGTCCGCAGCCCCAAGGTATGATCGGTTCCAGCAACCATCGCCAGCGTCTGTTTTACATGGTGCAGGAATACCTAGGGGCAAGATCAGACTTGGACACCTTTCCCACCGAAAATCCTCTGGGTTACTGGGTCTTGAGGATGGATCACTGGCCAGAGCTTGCACAGTATGCAATTGAGCTACTGGCCTGTCCTGCATCCAGCGTTCTTTCGGAACGCACATTCAGTGCTGCTGGAGGCGTGGTAACCGATCACAGGGTGCGTCTGTCCACCGACTCGGTCGATCGGCTGACCTTCATAAAAATGAATCAGTCTTGGATCACCACCAGCTACCAAGCACCTGATGCAGATGTAACCGAATAATTTTTTTTGAAATCTCAGATCCCTTCAAAGACTGCCTATGCTGATGCTGAGTGACTATCCCTGAGTAATTATCCTCTTCCTCCTCAATCATCACGCTGATAGCTTGTAAGAACATTTTTGGTTCTGGGCGCCACCACCAGTGCCTAAGGCACAATTTTTCAGCCCCTGTTTAACAGGGGCGTGTAATTACAATTTTTGATGTAATACTTTGCAGCAGGGCTCGTTCCTGCATTCCAACTAGAGTGTCTGTGAGGGGTTGCAGTGTTGTGGCACCAGCACCAGTGCCTAAGACCCAATTTTTCTGCCCCTGTCTAACAGGGGCGTGTAATTACAATTTTTGATGCAATACTTTGCAGCAGGGCTTGTTCCTGCATTCCAACTAGAGTGTCTGTGAGGGGTTGCAGTGTTGTGGCACCAGCACCAGTGCCTAAGACCCAATTTTTCAGCCCCTGTCTAACAGGGGCGTGTAATTACAATTTTTGATGCAATACTTTGCAGCAGGGCTTGTTCCTGCGTTTCAACTAGAGTGTCTGTGAGGGGTTGCAGTGTTGTGGCACCAGCACCAGTGCCTAAGACCCAATTTTTCAGCCCCTGTCTAACAGGGGCGTGTAATTACAATTTTTGATGCAATACTTTGCAGCTGGGCTTGTTCCTGCGTTTCAACTAGAGTGTCTGTGAGGGGTTGCAGTGTTGTGGCACCAGCACCAGTGCCTAAGGCCTAATTTTTCAGCTCCTGTTCAACAGGGGCATGTAATTACAATTCTTGATCTAATATTTCACAGCAGGGCCCTGTGAGGGCTTACAGTGTTTTGGCCACAGCAACACCTAAGGCCCAAATTTCTGCTGAGTATATAGGGCAGGACCCTACTTTCAAACATCTAATGCCGCGTACACACGGTCGGACTTTTCGTCTACAAAAGTCCGACAGCCTGTCCGACAGACTTTCGACGGACTTGCGGCGGACTTTCGACGGACTTGCGGCGGACTTTCTAACGAACAGACTTGCCTACACACGATCACACAAAAGTCCGTCGAATTCTTACGTGATGACGTACACCGGACTAAAATAAGGAAGTTGATAGCCAGTAGCCAATAGCTGCCCTAGCGTGGGTTTTTGTCCGTCGGACTAGCATACAGACGAGCGGATTTTTCGACCGTACTCGAGTCCGTCGGAAAGATTTAAAGCATGTTTCAAATCTAAAGTACGTCGGATTTGAGGCAAAAAAAGTCAGTTGAAAGTCCGGAGAAGCCCACACACGATCGGATTACCAGCCAGCTTTAGTCCGTCAGCGTCCGTTGGACTTTTGTAGACGAAAAGTCCGACCGTGTGTACGCGGCATAACTTACAAACGACTCCTACTTGCAAACGGAAGGAGACAACAGGAAGTGAGATGAAATCTACCCCTAAGGAAGGGAAATTCTCTCCTGTAAGAGTTAATATGGGAAAACAATTTTTCCTTTCCACTGATGCTTTCCAATCCTTGTTCCACAAAAAAACCCAAATTTTCAAAAAACATTTTTCATTGGGACAAAAAAGTGAGGTGAAATCTTCTGAAGAGGAGGAAAGACGCAAAACAAATGTCACAGGGGTGATAACCCTTCCCTATGTTTTCCAAAAAGCTTAGAAAAGATTTTTTGGCTGGAGCTAAACACATTAAAAATGTTCAAAATTACAAACAGATTCTACTTAACAACAAACCTACAGTCCCTGTCTTGTTTGCACCGCCTGTATACTGCTGTTCAGAGTATATAGGGACCTTTCCTTATTTTAATTTGGGTGCGGGGTTCCCCTTAATATCCATACAAGACCCAAAGGGCCTGGTAATGGACTGGGGGGTACCCATGCCGTTTGTCTCACTGATTTTCATCCATATTGCCATGACCCGACATGACATTAAACCCGCAAGCAGTTTTAAATGAGATTTTTTCCTTTAAAAATGACATTTGGTGCAGGGACTGTTCTAAACATGGGAAACACGCGTCACTTTACAGGCATACTATAGACACCCCCCAGGTACGATATTTAAAGGAATATTTCACTTTTTTTTTTTTACTTTAAGCATCATTAAAATCACTGCTCCCGAAAAAACGGCCGTTTTTAAAAGTTTTTTTTGCATTGATACATGTCCCCTGGGGTAGGACCCGGGTCCCCAAACCCTTTTTAGGACAATACCATGCAAATTAGCCTTTAAAATGAGCACTTTTGATTTCGAACGTTCGAGTCCCATAGACGTCAATGGGGTTCTAACGTTCGTGCGAACTTGCGGTCCGTTCGCGGGTTCTGGTGCGAACCGAATCGGGGGGTGTTCGGCTCATCCCTATTAGCGGGTAACCTTGCCCTACACTAATGAGTCCTAACAAGGGTGAAAGATGGAATGAGTGGAGGTGTGATTTCTTTCCCAAGGCCAGCTCCGCTCTGAATACCTAATAGGTGCGACATCGATTATACGACTGACAATGAAACGTCTTTTTCTAGAGATCCGTCTCTCCGAGGAGGAATGACTTATCTGTGTGCACACATGGTAAATTTTACATGAGGTCTAATTACACCTCCTGTACAGCAAGTTTAGGAGCCTTGTAGAAGACGTATTCGGTGGTGCGACGTGCAGAGTACAATGGCACATTGCTGGTCCTTCCGCGTCCCTGCGAGATATCAGACATCCATTCTCCGTTGTTTGTGTCCCCGTAGTACAGCGTTCACACTCATAGCCAACCGATCAGGGTAATATTTTTGGGATGAACTGACATTTGTGGAATCTAGTGATCAGTAGAGTTGCACTCAGTAAGAGTTTGTTAATATAGATTTATATGAATAAGATGGAGGAGCTTAGGTGGAATGTCTTCCGCAAGGAGATGAATTAAAATACAAAGCTGAAGGAAGTTTGAATAGCGTCTATTCTTTGTTTGAGACAGTCGTTTGTGCTGCTGTACAAGGGTCTTCCAGTACTATTGGGCTTTCCAGGATTCCTTGCAGGATCCCTACCTAGAATTCCAGGATTCCCAGGACCTCCAATACCTTTGAGACTTCCAATGTTCCCAGTAATGACATTGGGTGGGAAGGAGTTCGAAGTACGGCTCTTCTTCTTCGTTTGAGCCAATCAGTTGTGGACCTCCAAAACCTCTGGGACTTCCAAAGACTTCCAAAGCTCCCAGTTTGTCAGGGCTGGGCTCAGCCCTTCCTTCTCTGAGCTGGCCGCTCAGTTGTCGGCTAATTGCCAGCTCCTATCTCTCCACAGTTACTCAGCTGTTGATGATATCCTGCTCCTGCCTACTTAAGCCGTCCAGTCCAGAGGAGCTCTGCCTTCGCCTTGGTCAACATCACAGAAACATTCTCCTGCATTCCTGTTCAAGACTTGCTTTGCTGACATCCCTTCTGGCTCCAGATCCTGCTTGCTGTTCCACTAGGTCAGGGATATGCAATTAGTGGACCTCCAGCTGTTGCAGAACTACAAGTCCCATGAAGCATAGCAAGACTCTGACAGCCACAAGCATGATACCCAGAGGCAGAGGCATGATGGGACTTGTAGTTTTGCAACTAGTTTTTCCGCTAATTGCATATCTCTGCACTACAATGATCCCTGACTTCTGGCTTGGCTGACTATCCGTTTTGGTTACCAAACTTTGGCTATATTTTGACTACGTTTGTTCTTTTTACTTTTATTATTAAACAAGTGTGATTTAACTGTACTTCTGTCTCAGCCTGATTTCATGGTTTTTGACACAGTTATAATGTTGAGTGGAGGGGAGCTCAAAAAGTGGCTCTAATTCTTTGTTTGGGGCAATCATTTGTGATACTGTATAAGGGTGTTCCAGTGCTAGTGAGATGCCTGCCACTGGTCTTTCAGGGTTCCTTGTAGGATTCCTTCCAGAAATGTCAGGATTCCTAGGACCTCCAATATCTCTGTGACTTCCAAAGATTCCAGTAATGACGTTGTGTGGGGGCGAGTTCTAAAAGCGGCTCCTCTTCTTTTATCCAATCATTTGGGAATTCCAGGATTCCTAACACCACCAATATCTCACAGACTTTTAAAGTTCACACGAATGACGTTGGGTGGAGGGGAGTTCAGAGATTGGCTCTTCTTCTTTGTTTGAGCCAATCATTTGTGCTGCAGTACAAGGGTGTTCCAGTAATAGTGCAAATCTTTGTAGGACCCTTGCCAGAACTTTCAGGATTCTTAGAACCTTCAACACATCTGTGACTTCCAAAGTTTCCAGTAATGACGTTGAGTGGAGGGGAGTTCTAAAAGCGGCTCCTCTTCTTTTAGCCAATCATTTGGGAATTCCAGGATTCCTAAGACCACCAATACCTCTGGGACTTTCAAAGTTCACACAAATGACGTTGGGTGGAGCTGAGTTCGGAGAACAGATCTTCTTCTTTTTTGTTTGAGCCAATCATTTGTGCTGCAGTTCCAGTAATAGTGCAAATCTTTGTAGGACCCTTGCCAGAAATTTCTGGATTCTTAGGACCTACAACACAACTGTGACTTCCAAAGTTTCCAGTACTGACGTTGAGTGGAGGGGAGCTCAAGGAGTGGCTCTTCTTCTATGAGGCAATAATTTGTGCTACAGTACAAGGGTGTTCTGTTGCTAGCAAGATCCCTGCCCGGTCTTCCAAGATTCCTTTTAGGATCCCTGCCAGAAGTTCTAGGATTCCTAGAACCTCCAATACATCTGTGACTTCCAAAGTTTCAAGCAATGAGGTTGGGTGGAGGGGAGTTTGGAAAGCAGTTCTTCTTCTTGGAGCCAATCATTTGTGCTGTAGTACAAGGGTATTCCAGTACTCACAGGATACCTGCTGGGTCTTCCATGATTCCTTGAAGGATTCCTTTTGGCAATTCCAGGATTCCTAGGACCTCCAATACCTCCGGGACTTCCAAAGTTCACAGTACTGACGTTGGGTGGAGGGGATTTCAGTTAATGGCTCTTTGAGCCAATCAGTTGTGCTGTGGTACAAGGGTGTTCCAGTACTGTCGGATCTTCCAGGATTCCTTGCAGGAATCCTACCAGGAATTCCAGGATTTCTAGGATGCCCAATACCTCTGGGACTTCCAAAGTTCCCAGTAATGACATTGAATGGAGGGGGGGGGTTCAGAGATTGGCTCTTCTTCTTTGTTTGGGGCAATCATATGTGATACTGTATAAGGCTGTTCCGGTACTCGCAAGATCCCTGCTAGGTCGTCCAGGATTCCTTGCAGGATCCCTGCCATAAATTCCAGGATTCCTAGGACCTCCAATACCTCTGTGACTTCCAAAGTTCCCAGTAGTGGCATTGGGTGGAGGGGACCTCAGAAAGCGGCTCTTCTTCTTTGAGCCAATCATTTGTAATGCAGCATAAGGGTGTTGCAGTACTTGCAGGATCTCTACTGGGTCTTCCATGATTCCTCTGAGGATCCTTGTTGGCAATTTTAGGATTCCTATGACCTCCAATACCTCCAGGACTTCCAAAGTTCCCAGTAATGATGAAAGAGAATGAGAAGAAAAACCAGCTCAAGGTGGCTGTTTCAAAATATCACCTGCCCCGCCAATTAGGGTGAAGGCTCAGTATGCAAGATACATGTGAGCAAAAATAATCTGGATGGCCGCATTTCAAGAAAATACCTTTATTGAAGAGAAAATCCATACAATCAGAAAAAAATGTACAGCAGCTGATGTGTTTTACACCACTCTTACTTTTCAAAAGCAGTCACCTACAGTATTCCCAGCCTTGTTCTCCTGAGGCATGTCCCCAGCCTGCAACAACTTCTATAGCATGTTCATAGTCTCAGGCCAAGGCCTGTAGCATGTATTCAGTCTTTGATGGCTTTCTGAAGCACATTCACTGAATATTATGTGTGGCCCTTTGGTGATGTCAGAAGCCATACTTGGCCATATCAAGAAAGTTCACCACAGCTGATCTAAGCCCCCTTAGATCCCAATATCTCAGCTGGCCATTCTCGTCTAGGATTCTTCCTGAGGCTTCTAGGGGTTCCTTGAGCTGTGAGAAATTGACCTCCCATATGATAGTGCCTGCATACGTCCAGGTCCATCACCACTTGGTAGAGCCCGTAGCTTGATAAAAATGGTCCTTTTAGCTGACTGTAAGGGTGGCATTATAACTACTACTGTAAGAGGGTCATTTTTCCCACTGACCACCAATGCAAGGAGTATTCTTTCCACTGACCATCAATGTAAGGAACATTCTTCCTACTGACCATCGATGTAAGGGGCATTCTTCCTACTGAGCACTAATGTAAGGAACATTTTTTCCAATGACCACCAATGTGAGGAGCATTTTTTCCCACTGAGAACCAATGTAAGGTGCGTTTTTCCCACTGACTACCAATGTTAGGGGCATTCTGTCTACTGAGCACCAGTTTAAGGAGCATTCTTCTCACTTGCCACCTATGTCAGGAGTATTCTTCCCACTGATCACCAATGTAAGGAACATTCTTCCCACTGATCACCAATGTAAGAAGCATTCTTCTCACTCATCACCAATGTAAGGAACATTCTTCTCACTGATCACCAATGTAGGGAACATTCTTCTCACTGATCACCAATGTAAGGGACATTCTTCTCACTGATCACCAATGTAAGGAACATTCTTCTCACTGATCACCAATGTAAGGAACATTCTTCTCACTGATCACCAATGTAAGGAACATTCTTCTCACTGATCACCAATGTAAGGAACATTCGTCTCACTGATCACCAATGTAAGGAACATTCTTCTCACTGATCACCAATGTAAGGAACATTCTTCTCACTGATCACCAATGTAAGGAACATTCTTCCCACTGATCACCAATGTAAGGAACATTCTTCCCACTGATCTCCAATGTAAGGAACATTCTTCCCACTGATCACCAATGTAAGGAACATTCTTCTCACTGATCACCAATGTAAGGGACATTCTTCTCACTGATCACCAATGTAAGGGAAATTCTTCCCACTGATCACCAATGTAAGGAACATTCTTCTCACTGATCACCAATGTAAGGAACATTCTTCTCACTGATCACCAATGTAAGGAACATTCTTCTCACTGATCACCAATGTAAGGAACATTCTTCCCACTGACCACCAATGTAAGGAACATTCTTCCCACTGACCACCAATGTAAGGAACATTCTTCCCACTGATCACCAATGTAAGGGACATTCTTCCCACTGACCATCAATGTAAGGAGCATTATGCCCACTGACTACCAATGTAAGGTACCTTTTTCCTAATGGCTTCCAAAAAACGAATCTTATCAAGTGTTACCTGACACCCGAAAATTATTTCAAGAGTTCCTCGGGGGTAAAAAGGTTGAAAAGGCTCATGTAGATGCATTTTAAATGTTAAAAATTCTATTTTTTTTTTCTTTATTTCTAAGACACCCCCCTTATAGGATGCATTTAGATGTATGGAGGCAGATATTACAAGGAGTGACACAGAACAAAGATTCAAATATAATGAAGACTTCAGTAGAACATGAACACCTCAATAAATGAAAGTTATTTGATGACGGACAATCTCTTTCAATGACTGGCGTCAAAGTCTAGCCTCTAAATAAAGACAGTAGCTGTCATGTTTATGCTCTAAAGCTCTTTGTTGTGCACTTGGGAAGCTCTGCAATTAATGGCGGGGATGGTAACGAGGAGCGGAATAACAAAAGATTTACTTATAAGGCTTAGGTAGTGATCAATGACGCTCTCTTTGCTTTATACACTTTGGCGGTCAGACTCAAAGTTCTCTAAAGCCTTGGCTGCTTATTGTGAATGAGATCAGTGGAACATCAATATGACTGAGGCTTCAAAGGAAACCTTGTTCTGACATCTCTATGGACAAACTTATCTTATCCGATCCTTTCTTGTCTAACCTAATTCCTCTACCTTACACTTCTGGCCAATGACCTCCCATAAAGTTCCGGGCTGAAGCAGCTTTATTTTTAAAGTGGACCTGTACTTTGCACATTAAGGGTATAAGAACAGGTTCACTTTAAGGAAGAGCTCAACAGATGCATATCATTTCCTTCATTTCGCTCCTTCACATTGCTTTGGACTCCCCTGTGATAGGGCCGATTACTGAAAATAATGCCTGTCCCTTAGGTCATGTAAGAGGCCCTACTTGGCTGTATCAAAAAAAGTTTGCCACAACTGATCTAAATGCCCAACTTTTGGAACTCTGCCCCGGTGCGGTCACATTGGTCAGTCACGTACTGCACAATACCTGGTATTTCCTTCATTCTCAATACTGAAAGAGGCCAGTTGCAGCCCAGGGCGAAAATACCAAACTGCGTCCCCCCAAAAAATTGAGCAGTAATCTGCACTTTTACCCCCTAAGCACCCCTCCTAGTACAAATCCCGTAAACCTTAAATGTCCCCTCTGAGCACAAATCCTCTCCCCCCCCCATTGCAAAGGGCCCCTCACAGCAAAAATTCCACCCCTCCAATCCCGTCTCCTAGTACAATTACATCCCTACTAGCACAAAATTTTCTCTACTCCCAAAACTTTTTCCCATTCTAGCATCCCCCCACCACCATATGACCTCTTTTAGCACAAATCCCTCCTCCTAGCACAAATCCCTCCTCCTGGCACAAACCCTCCTCCCCATCCCCCTTCCCAAACCACCATTTCTAGCTAACACCCGATTTTCCCTCTTAAAACAATTCTTACCCCCTGCTGTCAACTAAACACCTCCCCCCCAATCTCCTTGAAGCATCCCCCCACCTGATAGCACAGTGCCCAGGGCAATCGCCACTCCTGCCCACCCCTTGTCCCGGCCCTGATGAAGAGTGATGTAAGGTAAGCATATGCTGCTGGTGGTGAGGGCTAAAGTAAACCTGTTGCTTTGTCTCTAGAAGAAAGAAAAAAGAGCCCCATGTTAGCTCAAGCCAGATCCCAGTCAAAGCTTACACAGGACTGAGGTGTCAGGTGCGGGTATGGAGATCGAGATGCTAAGAGGGCTCTTCTGGAGTTGGGAAGAGGGAGCGCGGTGCTCAAAGAAGCACGGTGTTGGTTTGCAGTCAGGTGAACTTGGCCACTGAGATAAAGGGGGGAAAAAAAGGCCGCATCCGTCCCCCAGGCTGCAGTTTGGAGACCACTGGTTTAAAGCAAAGCTTCATTTATTGCGATTCATTGCAGCATAAGGTACCTTTGGTTTGGTGGAAAAGATTGTTAGGATGTCCCAGGAGCCCTCTTAAAGTATATGTATATGTCTAATCACTAAGAATGTCCTATACTGTAAGTAATTTTCAAAATATTTCAATCTGTAGCTTTCATCAAAATAATCCCTGGTAATCCTGCCATAAAGGTCCTCTTTCAGGCCCATTCTATAGTAGAGTGACATCGCTCTGTCCCGACACCCAAGTTGAGCTCCTGTGTTGTCACCCTGTCACATGGGCTTCGAATGAAGAAGAGGCTGTTTCAACACACTGATAGTTATGAAAAATAGCTGTGCACCCTGTAAGATAATCCTAATTGTATTGCTATCTTATTGATGTTAAACTAAATAATCTGGTTCCCGGGTAGGTAGCTACATCCCAGATGTAGGTAGGTAGCTACATCCCGGAGGATCTCCACAATCTCCTGGGCTTGTAATGTAATGTAATAGAAATGAAAATTAAAGCACCACACATCTGTTAAAAGATCCAGATACGACTTTATCCCAGTAAAAGTCACAGGGTCAAACCCAGGGGCGGACTGACAACTCATGGGGCCCCCGGGCAATAGGAGAAGATTATGGGGCCCCCGGGCAATAGGAGAAGATTATGGGGCCCCCGGGCAATGGATTATGGGGCCACACAGTATACACACACACACACACACACAATATACACACACAGTATACACACACACACACACACACAATATACACACACAGTATACACAGACACATACACACACTGAAAAGGTACTGGAGAGGCGGGGCAGCTATAATCTTGGGATTTTTTTTAAAAAACACAGATTTTTACATACTGTCCCTGGTTTTATTGAGGCTGGCAACCCTGATGGGGACCCTTAGTGGCATGGGGCCCTCGGGCAGTGCCCGAGTGCCCGAATGGTCAGTCCGCCCCTGGTCAAACCAAAGAGTAGCCAACGCATTTTAGGGGTTTCAAAAACACTCTTAATCAAGGTTCTTCCAGCGTGATTACATGCACAGGTCTTGTCAGCAGCTAATGTAGCTTCCAACATGTTTTAGGGGTCCAATCCCCCCCACACCCCTTCACCAGGGCTCTTGTGATTACAAGCACAGGTCAAAAGAGCAGCCAGTTTGGCAGCCAAGACCTGTGCATGTAATCACATTGGATGAACCCTGATGAAGGGTGTTTTTAAACCCCCAAAATAGGTTGGCTACTCTTTGGTCCAGATCAGGTGGTCTCCAAACTTTCTATACAAAGGGCCAGTTTACTGTCCTTCAGACTTGAGGGGGTTTAAGGGGCCGGACTAGGGACAGTGAGAGTAGAAGATGTTCTATCATCCAGTAAGCATAAACAGTACCCTATTTTTGGTGTCAGTAGGAGGAATAGTGCCTCATCGTTAGTGCCAGTGGGAGGAATAATGCCCTATTGTTAGTGTCAGTGGAAGAAATTGTGCCCTAGTGTTGGTATCAATAGAAGGAATTGAGCCCCATTGTTGGTGTCAATGGAAGGAATTGTGCCCCATTGCTGGTGTCAATAGAAGGAATTGTGCCCCATTGCTGGTGTCAATAGAAGGAATTGTGCCCCATCATTGGTGTCAGTGGAAGGAATTGTGCCCCATTGTTGGTGTCAGTGACAGGAATTATGACCTATTTTTGGTGTCAGTGGATGGAATAGTGTTCAGGGCTGGATAAAGACAAGGCCACAGTTTGAAGACCACTGATACAGCTTATTAAAGGATTGGATGAAGATTAACTCCAGAGTACCCTGATCACTTCTTAGACAAGCCCCGCCTCTGGCCCTCAAAAGTCTAAGTTAAGGGTCTTTATTGGTCAGGGAGGCTCTCACTCTGGCATATTAAAACAATGGGATGGGGCTTAGCTCCAGAGTACCCCGCCACTTCTTAGACAAGCCTCACCCTTTCCCTTCTGCAGTCCAATGTAAGAGTCTTTACTGGTCAGGGAGACTCTTATCTAGCCTTTTAAAAGAAGGGATGAAAATTAGCTCCTGGGTACCCTGACCCACCCCTGCCTTTCAACAATCCAATGTAAGAGTCTCTACTGGTTATATAGTCTCTCAATCTGGTCTATTAAATGATGAGGCGGGGCTTAGCTCCAGAGTACCCTTCCCACTCCCTAGACCAGTCCCACCCTTGCCCTTCAGCAGTCCAATGTAAGATTATCTACTGGTGAGGGAGCCTCTTATCTAGCCTATTAAAGGATGGGATGAAAATGAGTTCTTGAGTACCCTGCCCACTTCTAAGACAAGCCCCACCCTTGCCCTTCAACGGTCCAATTTAAGAGTCTCTTCTGGTCAGAGAGACTCTTACTCTAGCCTGTCAAAAGATGGAATGAAGATTAGCTACAGAATACCCTGCCCACTTCTTGGACAAGCCCCACCCCTGCCCTTCAACAGTATAAGTTAGTCTCTATTGGTCAGGGAGGATCTCACTCTGGCCTATTAAATGATGGGTGGAGCTTAGCTCCGGAGTACCCTACTCACTTCCTGGGCAAAACCCACCCCTGCCCTTCAACAGTCTCAGTGAAGAATCTCTAATAGTCAGGGAGACATTTACTCTAGACTATTAAAGGATGAGATGAAGATTACCTCCAGAGAACCCTGCCCACTTCTTAGACAAGCCCCACCCTTGTCCTTTGAACAGTCAAAGTTAAGAATCTCTACTGGTCAGGGAGGCTCTCACTCTGGCCTATTCAATGATGGGGTGGGTCTTAGCTGTAGGGTACTGTCAGAAACCATGAAATCAGACTGAGACAGAAGTACAATTAAATGACACTTGTTTAATAATAAAAGTAAAAAGAACAAACGTAGTCAAAACATAGCCAAAGTTCAGTAACCGGAACGGATAGTCAGCCAAGCCAGAAGTCAGGGATGAAAGTAGTGGAACAGCAAGCAGGATCTGGAGCCAGAAGGGATGTCAGCAAAGCCAGTCTTTAAACGGGAACGCAGGAGATCATTTCTTGTTATGTGACCAAGGCGAAGGCAGAGCTCCTCTGGACTGGATGGCTTAAGTAGGCAGGACTGACGAGCAGGATCATCAACAGCTGAGTAACTGTGGAGAGAGATGGGAGCTGGCAATTAGCTGACAGCTGAGCGGCCAGCTCAGAGAAGGAAGGGCTGAGCCCAGCCCTGACAGGTACCCTGCCCACTCCCTAGACGAGTCCCCCCCTTGCCCTTCAGCAGTCCAATGCAAGGTCTCTACTGGTAATGGAGACTCTTACTCTAGCCTATTAAAAGATAGGATGAAGATTAGCTCCAGAGTACCCTGCCAACTTTTTAAACAAGCCCCGCCCTTGGCCTTTAGCAGTCCAATGTAAGATTCTCTACTGGTCAGGGAGACTTATCTAACCTATTAATGGATGGGATGAAAATGAGCTCCTGAGTACCCTTCCCACTTTTTAGACAAGCCCTGCCCTTCAAAAGTCTCAGTTAAGAATCTCTAATAGTCAGGGAGACATTTACGCTAGACTATTAAATGATGAGATGAAGATTAGCTCCAGAGTACCCTGCTCACTTCTTAGACAAGCCCCGCCCCTGGCCTTCAACAGTCTCATTTAAGAATCTCTACTGGTCAGGGAGGTTCTCACTCCGGCCTATTAAACGATGGGGGTGGGGCTTAGCTCTAGAGTACTGTGCTCACTCCCTAGACAAGTCCCACTCTTGCCCTTCAGCAGGCCAATGTAGAAGTCTCTACTGGTAATGGAGACTCTTCCTCTAGCCTATTAAAGGGTGGGATGAAGATTAGCTCCAGAGTACCCTGCCAACTTTTTAAACAAGTCCCGCCTTTCCCATGAGCAGTCCAATGTAAGATTCTCTACTGGTCAGGGAGACTTATCTAACCTATTAATGGATGGGATGAAAATGAGCTCCTGAGTAAGCCTAATGCCCCGCACACACGATCGGAAATTCCGCCAGGAAAAGTCCGATGTGAGCTTTTGGTTCCGGCCGTGTGTAGGCCCCATCGGACTTTTGCTGGCTGAATTTCCACCAGCAAAAGATTTAAGAGCAGGTTCTCTATTTTTCCGTTGGAAAAAGTTCCTATCGGAAATTCCGTTCGTCTGTATGCAATTCCGACGTGCAAAAAACCACGCATGCTCAGAATCATCGCTTCGTATAGAACATCCCTTTTCTAGTGCCGTCGTACGTGTTGTACGTCACCGCGTTCTTGGCGGTCAAAAGTTCAGAGAACTTTTGTGTGACCGTGTGTATGCAAGCCAAGCTTGAGCGGAATTCGGTCGGAAAAACCATCCAAGGTTTTTTCCGACGAAAATTCCGATCGTGTGTACAGGGCATAAGTTGGAAAACTCTACTGGTCAGGGAGGTTCTCACACTGGCCTATGAAGAGATTGGTTGGGGTTTAGCTCCATTAGTACCCCTTGTCCTTCAACTGTCGAATGTAAGAGCCTCTATTGGATACAGTGGCTTGCACTCTGTCAAATGATATGGTGGGATGGAGTTTAGCTCCAAAGTGGGTGAGGATCAGGGGCGTCGCTAGGGGGTGGCTTTTGGGGCTATAGCCCCGAATATGGGGCCAATAGCCCCGAGTCTCTGCAGGGGCCCCCAAAGGGGAGAGGGGGCTCTCTGGGGACCCTTATGTAAGTGGGGGGCTCTCTGGGGACCCTGATGCAAGGGAGAGGCTCTCTGGGGACCTTGATTGTAAGGCAGAGGCTCTCTAAGGACCCAGATTTAAGGGGGAGGCTCTCTGGGGACCCTAATGTAAGGGGGGCACTCTGGGAACCCTGATGTAAATGGGGGGCCCTCTGGGTACCCTGATGAAAGGGGGAGGCTCTCTGAGGACTCTGATGCAAGGAGGAGGCTCTCTGGGGACCCTGATGTAAGGGGGGCTCTCTGGGGACCCTGATGTAAGGGGGGACTCTCTGGGGACCCTGATGTAAGGGGGCTCTCTGGGGACCCTGGTGTAAGTGGGGGGCTTTCTGGGGATATATACACACACACACACACACACACACGTATATTACTGTATATACATGTGTATGCCTGCCCAAGCGTATGACTTTCTTTACCACGCTGCTATGGGCTCTGGCCCCAGATCTTTTGTAGACCTAGCAACGCCCCTGGTGAGGATCATCTCCAAAGTGGGGCAAAAGTCAAGGCTGTCTGTATTGGACGCACGTAGGCTCTTTCCCAAGGTAGCAATACGCCCTACAGTGGAGCAGGCTTCCTCTTGGGCACTCAAAATACATAGACTTTTGCAGTTTTATTACAGAAATAAAATCTGCCCCCCTTCATTTACAAAGCTTTTCATAAAGGAGTTGATGAAGCATGTGAAAATTGCTTCAACTACTCCAAAAATATAACGACCTCATTTTTCAACCGGACTATAAAAGCACAATAGGAAAGTAGCTGTGGAAAAGGTCATGTTATTTAGAACCAAACTGATTTAATGAATGGAATTAAAGTGACCTTTTTTTATATGTTTATAATGTGAGCGATACGGTCCCAGCGCTGGAGACTCTACGCCAATTATGAAAGGAACCGGGAGGAGGGGCAGTGCAGAAAAAAAAAATTATAGAAATCAATGATGATTTAAAACATTTGTTATATATACACCTTTTAAAATGAGGAACAAAATGTTTTATTCTGTTTTTTATCTCCCTTAAAGCCGCTGCTAGAGATGAGTAAAATCTAGTGTGCATGCCTTCTCAATTGCGTATACAGCGACCTGCTCTATAAATAGCATTCTTGGATATGTCAAAATGTCTTTTTATCAAAGGAAAATCACATCTGCAATTCACGATCCTCCCATGGAGGAAAGGAACCATTTTGTAACGCTCAGAAAAGTCTGCGGTAAGATGGTAATAGATGAAGTAGACTTGGGTGTATTTAAAGGGCCCATAGATGTTTGGCGTATTAAAGTAGATCTAAACCCTAACTAGATATCATTTCATTGAACTGTGCATCATACGCAACTGCCATTTATTATTTTATACGATACACTATGTTACCGAAAGTATTGAGACGCCTGCCCTTACATGCACATGAACGTTAATGGCATCCCAGTCTTTGTCCCGTAGGGTTCAATATTGAGTTGGCTCCACCCTTTGCAGCTATAACAGCTTCAACTCTTCTGGGAAGGCCGTCCACAAGGTTTAGGAGTGTGTCTATGGGAATGTTTGACCATCCTTCCAGAAGCGCATTTGTGAGGGCAGGCACTGATGTTGGACGAGAAGGCCTGGCTCGCAGTCTCTGCTCTGTGCAGGCCAGTCATGTTCCTCCACCCCAAACGCGCTCATCCATGTCTTTATGAACCTTGCTTTGTGCACTGGTGTGCAGTCATGTTGGAACAGGAAGGGGCCGTCCCCAAACTGTTCCCACAAAGTTGGGAGCATGAAATTGTCCAAAATGTCTTGGTATGCTGACGCCTTAAGAGTTCCCTTTACTGGAACTAAGGGCGCCAAGCCCAACCCCTGAAAAACAACCCCACACCATAATCCCCCCTCCTGTGCAAGCCAGTCAACTTCCTCCACCCTAAACTCGCTCATCTATGGTCTTTATGGACCATGCTTTGTGCACTGGCCAAATCATTTGGTGGAGGGGGGATTATGGTGTGGGGTTGTTTTTCAGGGATTGGGCTTGGCCCCTTAGTTCCAGTGAAGGGAACTCTTATGCCCCGTACACACGATCGGACTTTCCAACAACAAAACCATGGATTTTTGTTTGAAGGTTGTTGGCTCCAACTTGTATTGCATACACACGGTCACACAAATGTTGGCCTACAATTAGGAACGTAGTGACGTACACGACATACGGCGAACCGATTAAAAAGGAAGTTCAATAGTCATGTGATATCTCCATTACGAATGCTAGTTTTACAAGACCGAGAGTGAACTTTTGTGCGACGGACTTGTGTACACACGATCAGACTTTCCGACAACAAAGTTTTGTTGGCGGAAAATTTGAGAACCTGCTAGCCGAACAAATATTCGATAGAGCATACACACGGTCAGACTTTCAGCCAACAAGCTCACAACCCAACATTTCCCATTGGAAAATCTGACCGTGTGTACGCGGCATTAGGGCGCCAGCATACCAAGACATTTTAGACAATTTCATGCTCCCAACTTTGTGGGAACAGTTTGGGGATGTCCCCTTCCTGTTCCAACGTGACTGCCCACCAGTGCACAAAGCAAGGCCCATAAAGACATGGATGAGGGAGTTTGGGGTGGAGGAACATGACTGGCCTGCACAGAGCAGAGACTGCGAGCCAGGCCTTCTCGTCCAACATCAGTGCTTGCCCTCACAAATGCTCTTCTGGAAGAATGGTCAAACATTCCCATAGACACACTCCTAAACCTTGTGAACGGCCTTCCCAGAAGGGTTGAAGCTGTTATGGCTGCAAAGGGTGGGCCTCAACAGAGTCCTGACCTCAACACGATAGAACACCTTTGGGATGAATTAGAGCGGAGACTGCGAGCCAGGCCTTCTCATCCATAGTTACATAGTAGGTGAGGTCGAAAAAAGGCACAAGTCCATCAAGTCCAACCTATGTGTGTGATTATATGTCAGTATTACATTGTATATCCCTGTATGTTGTGGTCGTTCAGTCCAACATCAGTGCCTGACCTCACAAATGCTCTTCTGGAAAAATGGTCAAACATTCCCATAGACACACTCCTAAACCTTGTGGACGGCCTTCCCAGAAGAGTTGAAGCTGTTATATCTGCAAAGGGTGGAGCCAACTCAATATTGAACTCTACGGACTAAGACTGGGAGGCCATTAAAGTTCTTGTGTGTGTAAAGGCAGGCGTCCCAATACTTTTGGTAATATAGTGTATATCCCATCCAGTATAATGTAGACATGCATTCGCCAACCGATCCTACCACCTCATGCGTATGGGTGCTTTAGTTTAGGGGACCAGTTAATCTGCCTGTATCATTTTATTTCGGTCTTTAAAGCTGTCCCATCAAGTTGTTAAAAGACTGTATTTAGAAATGTAAACCCCTGTCGCAGCAAGCTCTGGATGCGTTTTTGTTTGGAAACACTGGAGTGTTTCATTAAATGGGTAAGTGTGAATGAGCCCTAGAGGAAAGCGATAGGCAGTGATTACTATAAACGCAAGGCACACCGCCCCCCCCCCCCTGCGGCTACATGCTCGTCGCCGTCTCGCGCCTTCATCACCATCCGTCACGTCGAGTTCAAACAGATGCAGACCGATTTCCCAGGGAGATCTCTTTGGCTGCCGGATTCGCTGGTTGTTTTGCCGCGGTCCCTCGCTGACGCCCGGACATCTGTCTTCATTTCATCTCTCCTGTCTGTAAATATAGTTTTTAATTTTTTTATTTTTTTTTTCGCGTGCGTGCGCTGTGCGGCAGTACAATTAAGATCCGCTGTTGTAAATGGCTCCCGTGCCTCATTAACTATGAGTTTAGAAAACTTTCCAAGGAAATGCGAGCGGAATGGGAACTTAATGAAGGCTTTTATTATGATGATAAATACCCTTGGCCGGCCTTGTTTGCCTTCAGCAGTGAATCTTAAAAGGGTTCTAAAAGAATGCAATTTGGAAATAAAGCATTTTCTGACCTCGGAAAAAAAATACGGCGCGAGTAATTTACGCTGTCAAATTTTTTTTCGGAGGCACCGGGCTGCTTGCCCTTGAAGTGGTCACTTTGTGCCGAGCTGGATATGATTTCCATCGTGATTGAGCAATAAAAAGTTGATGAGAATTCCCAGGGATGGGATACCTAAAGGGAACCTGTCACTTTTGGCTATTCAGGGCAAAAGCTCAATGTATAGTTACATAGTAGGTGAAGTCGAAAAAAAGACACAAGTCCATCAAGTCCAACCTATGTTCTCTGATTGGGACACCCCTTCGCCCCAGCCAGGGTCTAATAGCTATGTAAGCTCCATGTTGATCTGTGCTGGAGCTTACACGGGGTGACTGACCTTTCATAAATCTGAGCCTGATGGTCTAAAAAAAAATGCCGAATTGGAGTCCATTACATAACGCAGACGTCATTTGTTGGATATCTGGTCTAGCTTGTAGTAACTGGCATTTGTCTTTATTGGCTGTATGTGTTCATCATCATAAGAGCTGGGAGGTGAGTGACATTGCCGGGA
This sequence comes from Lithobates clamitans, assembly GCA_037952925.1. NCBI lineage: Eukaryota > Metazoa > Chordata > Amphibia > Anura > Ranidae > Lithobates > Lithobates clamitans. The sequence goes on from JBBGZY010001500.1 coordinate 55,339, forward strand.
AGGTCATATTTAGTGAGCCGGCACGAGCTTCTGACATAAGCTGTTATATCACTCAATCATATAAGCTATGTTACAAGGTTCCTCTCAATCCTTGGTCCATCACATGTTATAGTTTCCATAGAACCCAACCATCCTCTCACATATGTTCACGACAATAAAAGAGCGCAAGATATATATTTTTTCTATTTTTATGGTAAGTTCTCTTAACGTAGATCTAAAGCCGATCATTGAAACCTAATGCGGTCATGTCGTTTTGAACGCCCTTTTAAAATGTTGTTAAAGCTGCAGCTTTCATTAACCCCTTGGCCCCCGGCACCCCCTCCAGGCCCTTTAAAGGGTTTCAGATGCCGGGAGCCGTGGTGAGGTTTATGATCACGTGACCACCTTGATTGGCTGTCACATGATCGGGAAGATCCCGATCGGAACTTTTTGTTAGCCGCCGGTAACTGTGCCAGGAGCTCGCCGGGAGGGCGCTCTCGGCACAGCTGTGTCTGCATCTGGTAGGCAAATATGCGGCCCCTCGGGCCAAGGCCCACCTGTCGAGAGGCCAAATATTTGTGTACCATTGGCGCCAAGAGGTTAAAACAGTCCCTGGTGAACTGGCCATGGTGGTTGTTTAGGCTCTACCGGTTATAAGGTGACAACGTTCTGTCCCGGTCTCCCAGTTGGGCTCCTGGGTTGTTACTCTGTCACATGACCCAATTCCCCACCATTATTGGACATGCTGGAAATAGACCCACCCACTGTCCTCCAGCTCAGGGACTAGATAGGGTACACACACCTGTAATGTGGAAAAACTCTGCCAATCTTGGTCACTCACATTTTCTAGGCCCGAGGCCCACCTCAGAAATAGGGAATGTCCACACATTCAGCCTTTCGATAATTTTACTGTAGCAGAAGCATAATGACTAGTTCTTGGTCAACACACCCTTCATCTCTGCCCTTTCTGTCCTAACATCCACTATTCTGCCTGGAGCAAGTCCAACATTGACACAGGATGGCCGCACAACTCTTCCATTGTCCTCACTGTAGGAGGTCCCCATAGGTGGGCTCTCCAATGGAGCCTGTTCCAGGCCTACCCCAGAGGGTTCATATCCAGCAACCTGCATCCTACCAGAAGCTCACATGTCAGTGTACTAGGCTCTAAATTATAAGGGCTAAGCTAGCCCCACATACCATACCCAACCAGGGGAGGGGCTCTGTCTAAAAGGGGTACTAACCCCTGCGTACACACAGACCATTGGCCCTTTGTATCATGACAGCAGTCTCTAACAGTAGCTCATATAAAGGAGGTGAAGTCTCCTGTAACTTTAAAGCAGACTTTAACAGTCATTTGCAAATGGACAGCAGTCTCTAACAACTCGGAATCTTTGTATTAAGACAGCATGTAGGCTGTACTCATAGGGGGGACCTTATGTAGACAACACTTGGCACCTCTGTACACTTCCATAATAACCAGTTCAGGTCTAATGGAGAACATTTTTCCTGAACTCAGGACTCTTCTTTGTCTGGTTCCTTGGGGGAAGCTCAAGCCTCAGGTCCACCTCCTAACTAGTCCAGTTGGAGCTCCTCAGATTATCAGGGATAAAATGTCCCACCCAGACAGGGCCAACGGGACCAAGTTCCACACCTCTCAGGTGCTGTATGTAAGACCAGCACAAGAATGTGGGCACAAAACCCCCTGAACTAACAGTCTCTTTTAGTGTAGACTTGATAACCCTTCAACCTGATTTTGGAGCTCCTTCGAAATTTATGATGCACCTCCACTGAGCGAGATACAGACATTCACTTGCGAGGAGCACCTGGTCATGGCTGTTTTATGGTGAAATGATGTTCTTTCCACTTCCGGATTATGGCCCCCAACAGTAGTAATTGGAACATTCAGAAGTTCATAAATCCTTCTGTAACCAATGCCATCACTATGTTTTGCAACAATAAGGTTGAGATGGTCTTGAGAGAGCTCTTTGCTTTTACCCATTTTGAGATGTTTCTTGTGTGACACCTTGATAATAAGACCCCTTTTTATAGGCCATCAGTTGAGACTGAAGCAAAGTTTCAATAGCACCTTTACCAATATATTTACCTAGAAAAATGGTGAGGTGTTCAATACTTATTTTACCCGCTGTATTTCATTTGAATCTTGCTCCCTATGCTCTGGAAGTTTATCGCAGAGGCAGGGTGAAGCTATCAAACTCTCAGCCTAGGAATCCTGAGCAGACAAAAACAATCAACCACCACTTCACTGAGCCAAAAACTAAATTTGCCTAACAGTCTAGGAGGGCGCTACACCAGCAAACATAGCAAAAAAGCTCTTTATGTTGAAAGTTAATAATTCCTCTCTGGCATATGAAACTAAAAATTCCCATGCACGCACGTAAAATGTGATACAGTTCCTGAAAGAGAGAAAGCCAGCCTTACAGAGAGGTGGTTTGCTTTTCTATTGCATAGCAAGACCTTCAAACAGGTGCATGGAAAACAAAGCCTGGTTCCGGAGTTCTTACGGTCAGCTTGACTTTGTGAACATCAAATAAGGCTAAAAGCAGGTATTCTATTTGAAGGCTGTAGAGAACTGTACAAACCACAAAATGTGAACATTTAGAAAAATGAAAGTGGCTCAGTCAGGTAGATCACAAAAGGGACAGTAGTTTACTTGTGAAGGCCCGATACATTCAAAAATATTGTATTCTGGTGACTGTATGTGGTTAATATTTGTAATTATACTGTAATATATATGTAATATATTTATTAAGACCAGGCTTTTCCTGGCACTTTGTGTTTACAAGCTTTTAAATCAGTATTTTTTTGCTAGATAATGACTTATAACCCCCAAACATTATATATATCCCATAGCCCACCCTGCACCCCAACGCTCGTTGAACTTGGTTGAGGTGCAGGGTGGGCTATGGGATACTCCAAATTCAGTGCACTAAGTAAGCGGAGGACGGTCTTCGCTTTGACTACACGCCTCTATTCTCCTCTTGGCAGACCAGGAGAAAGGAGAAACAGCAACCCTTAGCCAAGGAAGAGTCCCAAAACCAGCAACACTGGAGCAGATGCTGAAAGGGTTAAAGTAGCAACAGTTATTTGGATGTGGGCAGGGAGGGTGATTGGCGAAGGGGGGTGTCAATTACCAGAGCTGATCCACTATATGGCTCCCCTCTGCCGGCTTCTTCTCTTCTCCCTCCTGCCGGATTTCACCTGCTGCAGAAAGAGCCGTACAGAGGATCAGTTCCAATAATTGCAACCCCCCCCGGCTGCACTGATAACCCTCCCTGTGCATCATATGTTTACCTCTGCTGTCTAGGCCCCCATCTGTGCCCCATACCCAGTGCTTCGTGGCAGCTGCAGCAGCAGGGGGGGAACTGGATGTGGGCAGGGAGGGTGATTGGCGCAGTGGGGGGAGGGCAATTACTGGAGCCGATTCCCCGGTATGGCTCTCTCTTCCGGCTTCTTCTCTTCTCTCTCCCACCTGATTTCTCCTCCTGCAGAAAGAGCCATACAGGGGATTGGTTCTATTAATTGCTACACCCGGGTGCACTGATAACCCTCCCTGTGCATCATATGTTTCCCCCTGCTGTCTAGGCCCCCATCTGTGCCCCATACCCAGTGCTGCTGGCTTCGTTCCTCTTCTTCCCATTGGCAGCTGCAGCAGCAAGGTGAATTGGATGTGGGCAAGGAGTGTTATTGGTGCAGTGGGGGGGCAATTACTGGAGCCGATTCCCTGGTATGGCTCTCTTCCAGCTTCTTCTCTTCTGCCTCCCCCCTGATTTCACCTGCCGCAGAAAGAGTCATACAGGGGATCAGTTCCATTATTGCAAACCCCCAGCCGCACTAATCACCCTCCCTGTGCACCATACCTTTTCCGCTACTGCCCAGGCCCTCCTATGTGCCCCTGCCCACACCCAGTGTTGCCGGCTTCCCTTCTCCTCTTCCCAACGGCAGCTGCAGAATCAGGGTGAATTGGATGTGGGTAGGGAGGGTGATTGCAGCAGCTGAAAACCAGCTTCTTCTCTTCTCCCTTCACCTGTTGCAGAAAGAGCCATACAGGGGATCAGTTCCATTATTGCCCCCCCACCTGCGCCGCACTGATCACCCACCCTGTGCATCATAATTTTCTACTGCTGCCCAGGCGCCCTCTGTGCCCACCCCCACTGCTTCTGGCTTCCCTCATCTTCTACCCACGCCAGCTGCAAGCATGCAATAGGATCTATCATGATGGAGAGCGGGGGAAGGGTCCGAAAAATACTGTCATATTTACCATTCCTTTCCTGCATTAACACAATGAGTGTTTGGTACCGATCACTCACTGTGTTCATTCATAACTGAAGCATAGTAAGCTGTGTATATTTGGGGGGGGGGGGGTCTGTAAGCTGGCTGTATAGGGCCCTGTGGTTTCTAACAGTGGCCCTGCTGGCTAGACACTTCTCCTGTGAACCTCTAGGCCAGATCCTCAGTGAATCACCTTCAAATTGGAAGCTCCAGCTCCTTTCAGAAAATAGCCCCCCCCCCAGATCTCCCTGAGCTGGAACCTCAATTAACTCCGGCAGCCTTCAAGCTACTCTGCCCAAAAGGGCAGCAGCCCCTCAGGCTGGGGTGTTCTCCTTCTGGACCCTTCTGGCCCCAGACTACTTATGCATTCCTCTGCCACCTACTGGGCATCTTCTCCCCCAGGGATTGGCCGAGACCACATGAATATTCAAGCCGAGTGTTACGCACCTGACTGGAGGCTGAGGGGATGAGAGGGCTTCCCTAGTGGCTAAGTGCAGAGTACCCCCCAAGGTGGTGACAGAGGGTGCTATGCCCGAAGATGCACAAGTTGCCTGGAGGTGAAGCCGCCTGATAGTTCCAGATGTCAGGATTTTTCGAGTCATTCGTTATGATCGAAATTCGTTATTTCGTATGAATTTGTAACTTTGGAAAAATTTGAATTAGTTTTTTCCATTCGTTTAGATGCGGTATTCCTAAATTAAAAAATTCTCGAAAATTTGAAAATCCAAAATATTAACTAAGTATTAAATTATAGGTAATGGAATTGCCTTTCAAATTTGGCTGTCAGTGAACGTAACAAATACGATTGTATCCAAACTTACGAATGATCCGAAATAACAAATGGCGCATCTAAATGAATGGAATGTAACAAATTAATAATAATAATGATAATAATAAAAAGTTTTTATCATTATTAATTTGTTATGTTCCATTCGTTTAGATGCGGCATTCGTTATTTCGGATAATTCGTAACAATTCATATTCGGTACGTTCACTAACAGCCAAATTTGAAACTAAATTCCAATACCTATAATTTAATACTTAGTAATTGTTATTATTATTACTTATTATTTAGAATGTTCAATTTCGGGTTTTCGAATTTTCGTTCTTACTTTCGGATTTTTGTTGTTTTGAATTCTCAGATTTTCATTCTTATTTTCGGATTTTCGAACTTCTGAATTTCCAAATTTCCAAATTTTAGAATCTACGGATTTCCAAATTTCCACATTTCTGAATTTCCAAATTTATGAATTTCCGAATTTAGGAATTTTCTAATTTATGGATTTTTGAAAAAAGTTGTTAAACAGGTTTTCGTTAATTTAAATATTTACGAACTAATAAAAAACAAATTTGAAACGGAATGAATTGCATATGTCTATGTAGCCAAGTCCCGGGGCCCCTGAAGCCCAATGGTGACCTCCAGAGTTAAGGACAGCTGACATGCTTCTGTGTAGAGTGGGTTACAAGGCATGGTGGGTGTAATGCAAGATGAACAGGTGGGCGCCAGACACTTTTTGAATGCAAAGAGATTTATTATCTCTTAAACAGAACTGTGGCAGACTCCGAGACTTCTATAGGTAGACAGGTGAAGGCCTCCAGCCGGACACCACTTCTGTATACAGTATGTTGGACCGCTGTGACTTATGGCAACAATCTTGTAGCTGTTACTAATGGTAAAAGTATTCAACTATCTGCAACACGAACAGTCCTCTTTACCCCACGCTCACTCACCGTGGGTCTTCACTCAACAAGCTCCCAGTCTCTCACTAGACATCAGATCCACCAGCCAATGGATCCCCTGAGCTCTTTCACTAATAGCACTCAATATCTTCCTCAAGCGTCATCCCTGCTTCCCTGCTGGGTCCCTAGCTTGGCACTCACAGATACTCCTCAAGCTTCACCCCTGCTGACACGTTAGGTCCCTGGCTTGGCACTCACAGATACTCCTCAAGCTTCACCCCTGCTGACACGTTAGGTCCCTGGCTTGGCACTCCCAGATACTCCTCAAGCTTCACCCCTGCTGACATGTTAGGTCCCTGGCTTGGCACTCGCAGATACTCCTCAAGCTTCACCCCTGCTGACACGTTAGGTCCCTGGCTTGGCACTCACAGATACTCCTCAAGCTTCACCCCTGCTGACACGTTAGGTCCCTGGCTTGGCACTCCACAAGCGTCACCTCTGCTGTCCCGCTGGGTCCCTGACTTGGCACTTGCTGATGCTTTCCCACTTCTTCACCGTCCCCAGTTGGTGAGAAGTCTGCTCTGGTACTGGCCTCAGCTCACTCACTGTGGTCTCCGTTAGCAAGGTGGATGGTCCCTTTGTGGCGACAGCTTCCCCTCTACCTCCGACCACGGCCGGCGGAACCGTTCCTTCTGGTTGGACTACAAGCCCGCAGTCCCAACCCGGCACTACTTCTGGATAGGCTCTCAGCTAGCCTAGCAGCCAGATGTCCCCGAGATAGGCCTCAGGTTTCTGGCCTAGCGGCCCAAGGGCAATACGACACGCGTCCACCCGGACAGCCGTCCAGGTGGCACAGAACCCCAATCTCATAACTCCACCCAAATAAATAGGTTCTCGCAGCAGGCCAAGGGACTCAAGAAGATCCCTGCCCATTGGCCGAGACACCCCTCTCATTCCTAATCTGTCCTTGCAATGCCCTTGTATTATCTAATGTTACCAGAAGACAGAAGAGAGAAGTGCAGCAATTCCAGAATTAGCGTGAAATCACTTGACCTCCTAAAAATCGTCCAAGGCAACTATCTCTTGGCAAATAAATTTAATAGCAACCCTGCCCAAACATCAGGGTGCTACATCTACAAGATACAAGGCTGACGAAAATCCTGCAACTTGTGAGAAGAGCTGCAGTCCTTAATAAGGGCAGTGGGTGCTGGCAAATGGCGCTCTTTACATGTGCCATCGAGCACCCAGATTTGCCATTGCGTGCCGTGCGCGAATTAGCGCTGCCATATTGGATATTGGCATATTTGCCAGGTCTTCTCGGAATCCTTCCCTGGCACCGAGGGTCTACCCCTTCCAACAACCCACTATGTTCTAGAATGCACTAGAAGGCAGGGAGAAGCAGTTGAGCCTGCAGCCAGTGAGATCCACAGCAGCCAAAAATAACCACACACTGCTCCAATGATTTTAGAGGTGCAAAAGAACTAAATTTACCTGAACCTCTATAGCAACCTACTGATAAGCCGCGTACACACAAGCGGAATGTCAGACAGAAAAAGTCAGACGGAAGCTTTTCATTGTATATACCGATCGTGTGTAGGCCTCATCGGACTTTCTTTTTCGAAAATTCTGACGGACCTAGAAATGGAACATATTCTAAATATTTCCGACGAACCCAATTCCTATCGGGAAAACCGATCGTCTGTATGCTTTTCCGACGGACCAAAAACGACGCATGCTCTGAAGCAAGTACGAGACGGAAGCTATTGGCTACTGGCTATTGAACTTCCTTTTTCTAGTCCCGTCGTAAGTCGGATTTTGGTCGGACTTTAGGTTGACCGTGTGTAGGCAAGACCGCTTGAATTGAATTCCGTCTGAGTTCCGTCGGAGAAACCTTTGGAGTTTATTCCGACGGTAAACCCGTCGTGTGTACGCCGCATAAGAGGATGCTACACAAGCAAGGCCCGAGGTAGAGCATAATGCATAGAGAAGAGAGTTGGGCATTCATGTAATCTCTCACATTCCATGATCCAAGGGTGCAAAATACACAGCTACCTAAGCCAGAGGGTAATGGTGTGTATTACCTGCATTATTCACCTTAAAGTTACACTGAACTTGAATAAATTGGAAATCTTCCAACAGGGACACCAGTTCTGGTGACAGCCAGGGATTCCTTCACTTTGGATGGATTTCCTCTTACTTCCTGTTGTGGCTATGAGACAGAGAGTGAAGGTCCAACAAGCCACAGACCATCGGCCCGCTGAAGGACGTCTTCACCAAAGGGTTCGGTGGGGTGTGCCTGGTGATCACCTGACATCCTCTGGACACTGTCAAGGTGAGACTGCTGGGGGGGGGCAATGAAGGGGTCTGTGGTATGGGGGAGGGGCCTGTAGTATGGGGGAGGGGTCCTGTGTTTTGAGGGGGGGTAGTATGGGGTCCCTTGGAGGGGTCCTGTTTAATGATGCTAGTAGTATGCGAGAGGGGGTCCTGTGTAATGTTAAGGGTAGTATTGGGGAGAGGGGGGGTCCTGTGTTTTTAGGTGGGTAGTATGGGGGTTCTGTGTAATGATATGGGAGGGGTTTTTTTTGTGATGGAGACCGAAATTGCCTGGGGGACCCAAGAAAATGTTTCCAATCAATATTAAAAATGGCCCTGCGTATATATATATATATATATATATATATATGTGATTTTGCATTTCCTGGTAGGGGCGCATACGCCCACCCAGCTGATATAAAATGATATAGATGTCATTTGGGTACAGTGTTGCATGACCGCACAATTACCAGTTAAAGTAGCGCAGTGCTGAATAGCAAAAAATATCCTGGTCATGAAGGGGGATAAAACCTTCCAGAGGGCAAGTGGTTAAAGCTAGCATGGACAAAATGAATAATACAACAGCTTGTGCAAAAATAGTAAAAAAAAAACAAAAAAAACCCTTAATTTTGAAATTTGATTATCCCGCCTAGCAAATGAAATGTTCGAAGACATGCAGGAAGGGAGAGTCTTTACCTGGTATAAGCTGATTGGTTGCCTTGTCGGTAGGGCATGCTGGGACTGCCGATTGAAAAGCGGCTGCGGAGTGGAACGTTTTTTTCCCACGCTCCGCCCCCTCGGAGCAAAATCCGCTCCTCATATTTCATCAGCGATGGAAGACATTGGGGCTCAAATCCAGAATGTCAGCCGATATCTCACCGCCGTCTGAAAAATAGTCATAACTTCAATTTTCAGCGATATAAATAAATGACAGAAGAGGGATTTGTGATCTGCATTGTTCTTATGCAGAAATGTCTGTAGATTTAATACAAGTCCAATTTAGAAATAGCTACAAGCCAAACAATGGATCAAATCTGTCACTCCGACACCTCAGTGCTCCTTCTACAGCAATCCGTGTTCAGGGCGGTGTGCTCTGTATATGGAATCGTTCCACATAACGGACAGCAGAGCTGACAATCAGAATAAGCCGTTCTCTTGTTTTACAAATTCTTGATAGAGATATCCAAGTTGCCCCCCCTCTCTCTCCCCTCTCTCTCTCTCTCTCTCTCTCTCTCCCTGCCCCCCCCTCTCCCCTCTCTCTCCCTGCCCCCTCTATCTCTCTCTCCCCCTCTCTCTCTCACCCCCTCTCTCTCTCCCTCCCTCCCTCCCTCTCCCCCCCTCTCTCTCCCTGCCCCCCTCTCTCTCACCCCCTCTCTCTCTCCCTGCCCCCCCTCTCTCTCTCCCTCCCCCCCCCCTCTCTCTCTCTCTCTCTCCCCTCTCTCTCTCCCTGCCCCCCTCTCTCCCACCCCCTCTCCCTCACCCCCCTCTCTCTCCCCCCTCTCTCACCCCCTCTCTCTCTCCCTGCCCCCTCTCTCTCTCTCTCTCTCTCCCTGCCCCCCCCCTCTCTCTCCCTCCCTCACCCCCCTCTCTCCCCCCTCTCTCTCTCTCCCTGCCCCCCTCTCTCTCTCCCCTCTCTCTCTCCCTGCCCCCCCTCTCTCTCTCTCCCTCCTCTCTCTCTCTCACTCCCTCTCTCTCCCTGCCCCCCCTCTCTCACCCCTCTCTCTCACCCCCCTCTCTATCTCCCTGCCCCCCCCTCTCTCTCTCCCTCCCTCACCCCTCTCTCTTTCTCCCCCCTCTCTCTCTCCCTGCCCCCCCTCTCTTTCTCTCCACCCCCCCTCTCTCTCTCTCTCTCTCTCTCCCTGCCCCTCTCTCTCTCTCTCTCCCTCCCTCACCCCTCTCTCTCCCTGCCCCCCCTCTCTCTCTCTCCCCCCTATCTCTCTCCCAGCCCCCTCTATCTCTCTCCCTGCCCCCCCTCACTCTCTATCCCCCTCTCTCCCTGCCCCCTCCTAACTCTCTCTCCCTGCCCCCCCCTCTCCTTCCCTCACCCCTTCTCTCTCTCTCCCCCCTCTCTCCCCGCCCCCTCTATCTCTCTCTCCCCCTCTCTCTCCCTGCCCCCCCCTCTCTCTCTCCCTGCCTCCTCTATCTCTCACTCCTTGCCCCTTCTCTCTGTCCCCCTCTCTCTCTCTTCCACAGGTTGCAAAAATTATTGGGGGGGGGGGGGGGATGGTGACACCATGTTTTACAGCACCAGGTGACACCAACCCTAGTGATGCCACTCTATCCAACACTTCCTAAAACAGACTTGACTAGCACTTGCCGAACACCTAACTGGGAAAATACGTCATTTGTTTGATGTTAAATGCCAGGTTATTGCTGCAGCCAGAAGCCGTAACTCCAGTATTTTCTTTTCCCTCAGACACTGGACTTTCAGATAAAAGTGATCCTCCACCCCTCCCCCCCCCCCCCGCCACTTCCCAGTGGTTCCCGGGCTGACGTTACCGATCACTGAGCCTGGAGTCACCATCACCAGCAGTCTCTTGCCATAGAGATAAGCAATAGCAAGATGGCCGCCACTCATCTCTATGCCCCTGGAGGACCTGAGTGACGTCATGACATCACTTCCAGTTCTCAGGCCATGTAAACACGACTTGTTATTTTTTCTTAAAGCAAAATATCATTTTTTTTTGTTTTTGCTTTAAAGGGTAGAGGACAGATTTGGGGTCTTTTAGACCGCAGATCTTTCCATAAAAAGCACCGGTCATGTTGTATTGTTATCACAAGAGATGTCTACATTCTTTGACATAGCAATAAAAGTGATCAAAAAATGTTTTTTTAAAGGGACAGTGTAAAAGAAAAAAAAAAAAAAGTAATAAAATAAATAATAATAATAATTTTTAAAGCATGGGGGAGCTGGAGGGGGAGCTGCATGCAGGAAGTGTTTTACCATAAAGCGGAACTACACTGTAGCCGAGCACCACAAACTAAAAGTGCTATTTAATTCAATTTTAATATTTATAAATCACCCCCCCCCCCCATCCATCCATCCATGTCTACATGCTTTATTTTGGTGAGACATCACTTAGAGAAACACCGCCTAGCATTTCTGGCCATGGCCATCTTGAGTAAGGACAGATGATTCATGTATCATTTACTTTCTGGAATCCATCTGCCTTTAGCTCAGGCAGGCAGGAGGGTGTGCTTACAGTGCCTTGAAAAAGTATTCACACCCCTTGAAATTTTCCACATTTTGTCATGTTACAACCAAAATCGCAAATGTATTTTATTGGGATTTTATGTGATAGACCAACACAAAGTGGTACATAATTGTGAAGTGGAAGGAAAATGATAAATGGTTTTCAACATTCCTTACATATAAATCTGTGAAAATTGTAGGGGGGGGGGGGGCATTTGTATGGCGCCCCCCGGAGTCAATACTTTATAGAACCGACTTTCTCTGCAATTACATCTGCAAGTCTTTTTGGGGATGTCTCTACCAGCTTTGCACATCTAGAGAGGGACATTTTTGCCCGTTCTTCTTTGTAAAATATCTCAAGCTCTGTCAGATTGGATGGAGAGCGTCTGTAAACAGCAATTTTCAAGTCTTGCCACAGATTCTCAATGGGATTTAGGTCTGGACTGTGACTGGCCCATTCTAACACATGAATATGCTTTGATCTAAACCATTCCATTGTAGCTCTGGCTGGATGTTTCGGGTCGTTGTCCTGCTGGAAGGTGAACCTCCACCCCAGTCTCAAGTCTTTTGCAGACTCCAACAGGTTTTCTTCTAAGATTGTCCTGTATTTGTCTCCATCCATCTTCCCATCAACTCTGACCAGCTTCCCTGTCCCTGCTGAAGAAAAGCATCCCCACAACATGAAGCTGCCACCACCATGTTTCACAGTGGGGATGGTGTGTTCAGGGTGATGTGCAGTGTTAGTTTTCCACCACACATAGCGTTTTGTTTTTAAAGTTTTCCAAAAAGTTAAATTTCACCTTCTTCCACATGTTTGCTGTGTTCTCCACATGGCTTCTCACAAACTACAAACAGGACTTCTTATGACTTTCTGTCACCAATGTCTTTCTTCTTGTCACTCTTCCATAAAGGGCAGATTTGTGGAGAACACGACTAATAGTTGTCCTGTGGACAGATTCTCCCACCTGAGCTGTGGATCTCTGCAGCTCCTCCAGAGTTACCATGGACCTCTTGGCTCTTCTCTGATGAATGCTCTCCTTGCCCGGCCGGTCAGTTTAGGTGGACGGCCATGTCTTGGTAGGTTTGCAGTTGTGCCATACTCTTTCCATTTTCCGATGATGGATTGAACAGAGCTCCGTGAGATGTTCAAAGCTTGGGATATGTTTTTTATAACCTAACCCTGCTTTATACTTCTCCACAATTTTTTTCCTGACCCGTCTGGCGTGTTCCTTGGCCTTCATGATGCTGTTTGTTCACTAAGGTTCTCCAACAAACCTCTGAGGGCTTCACAGAACAGCTGTATTTATACTGAGATTAAATGACACACAGGTGGACTCTATTTACTAATTAGGTAAGGCAATTGGTTCCACTGGATTTTAGTTAACAACTGCCGCTCACTGGATATTTTCTCTTTTTTTGGACCATTCTCTGTAAACCCCGAGAGGTGGTTGTGCGTGAAAATCCCAGTAGATCAGCAGTTTTTTCAAATACTCAGACCAGCCCGTCTGGCGCCAACAACCACGCCAAAGTCACTTCAATCCCCTTTCTTCCCGCATTCTGATGCTCGGTTTGAACCTCAGCAAGTCGTCTCCACCACGTCTAGAAGCCTAATTGCATTGAGTTGCTGCCACGTGATTGGCTGATTTAGCAATTTGTGTCACCAGGCACTTGAACAGGTGCGGCCGGTGAGTGTATACTAACCACGGTGCTTTCAGCCTGATGTCTTGCAGCTCCCGCTCACTTCTGGGGAAACAATCGCTTTCTGAATATTCAATTATCATATATTTTTTTCAGTTGAATCTAATTTAAATGTTAAATCTCCTTCTCTGATCTGAGATAATATTGCTGATTCACAGCGCTGTGATTTATGCCGGGACACAGTGCGAGATGTTCTTTTTTTTTTTTCTTTTCCTTTATAAATAAAATATAAGATAATAAACTCCGATCTGCATAACGCCTACAAAGTTTCAGCAGAGGCGCCTTTCTGCCGAATTAACTCAGTCGGTTGTATTGATGGCAGTTATATTCTGGAAATAAAGAAAATGGAAAGAAAGGCGAACAACAATGAAAGAACGAAGAATTCCGGGGAAATGTAACACGTTCCCAAAAATTTTGGGCATCGATTGTTGAACTTAAAAGGGAATTTTTTTTTAAAAAAGAGGAAAGTCTCATATTATAATAACCAACCTAAAAACAAATAATTAGACAAGCGCACTGCCGAAAAAATTCGTTCGCTTTAGTTTCATTCGTTTTTGTTTTTCGGGTCATTCGTTATGATCGCAATTCGTAAATTCAAAAATCCGAGAATTGGAAAATTGGGAAATCCGAAAAGAAGAAAATCCGATAATTCATAAAGAATGGAAATCAGAAAATTCGAAATGATAACTAACTAATAATAACTAACTATTATATTATAGGTATTGGAAGAAAAGAGGTTTAACCTTAAACTACGTAGAGGGTTCTACTGTAAGAGTGGCAAGGATGTGGAATTCCCTTTCACAGGCGGTGGTCTCAGGGGGAGCATTGATAGCTTCAAGAAACTATTAGATAAGCACCTGAATGACCACAACATACAGGGATATGTAATGTAATACTGACACATAATCACACACATAGGTTGGACTTGATGGACTTGTGTCTTTTTTCAACCTCACCTACTATGTAACTATGGAATGTTCCTGTCAAATTTGGCCGTTCGTGAACGTAACGAATACAAATTTATCCGAAGTTACACAGTAGATGAGGAATCATGAAGAATCGTTCTTGCCAAATCAATCTATTAACCCTCTATGAGGAGGTGAGTTGCCATCTAGATAAAGGAAGGCCCAAAGACGTGGTGTATCTGGATTTTGCAAAAGCATTTGACACAGTTCTCCATAAACTTTTACTGTACAAAGTAAAGTCCGTTGGCATGGACCATAGGGTGAACACATGGATTGAAAACTGGCTACAAGGGCGAGTTCAGAGGGTGGTGATAAATGGGGAGTACTCAGAATGGTCGGGGGTGGGTAGTGGGGTCCCCCAGGGTTCTGTGCTGGGACCAATCCTATTTACTTTGTTCATAATCGACCTGGAGGAGCTTTCTTTCCACATCTATCTTCTCACTGAGTCAGAAGTTGGCAGAGTCCATCATGGCTTCCATGACTGTTAATTGTGGTAATAACGTGTCACCTTGCCTCATATAACAGGCCATCTTCCGGAATGCTTGTAGCTCCCTCAAATGCCAGGGCCTATAGTCAGTAGGCAAGAGACTACCCTGCAGTCCCCTCCAAAAGCCCCCCGTCCTGGTTGGGCATCTGAAACCCCTTAGAGGGCCAGGAGGTGCCAGCGCCAAGGGGGGTTAATCTCCAGTTGCCGAAAGGATTCTTTACTGTAAGAGTTGTACCTGTAATAAAGGTCCACATTGACTGCTTCTGAAAACCTCAAAAAAAAAGGGCTTGGGTGTTTTTCTGAAGGAACGGGGGCTGCAAAGGGTTACTTGCATGGATTATAAGAAGGGTGGGGTGGGGGGGGGAGCTGGACATTGTTCAATAAACAATTTCACGGTGTGGACCTGAACCTAATCCTTTATTATAAAGAATATGCCGGCTGTCATTTCTAGGAAGCATAATTCATTTTGTATTGATGTCCTTAATTCACACGCCTTTCAGTGCTGACAGGATAAATGATGAGGGACTTAGAGCAGCAGAGAAGAGGAGTTAAAAGTCAGATATACATCACTGTGATACATGAAGAGTGAATGTAAGAGCATAACTGGCAGAGGAAGGGGCACTTTGTAGCACCCGAATATTTAGGGAAATGTCAGGTGGTATCCTGCTCTTACTTCTCTAATATGCCTCCAATGTCTGTGGTATTTCCCCATTCTTGTGTTCCCAGTACCCCAGTGCCGCAAGAGACCCTCACCCCCTGTTCCTGTGGTCATCTCAGTACCTTTGTTGACCTCCATACACTCCTGTGACCCCACTGTCCACAGTAACCCCTGAGCTCTATGCCTCAAGTGTCCCCGTGTGTCTCTCAGCATCTTCAAGTCCAGTGTCCCTTTGGTCCGGTCTCCTGGTTATCGACCACAACCCCAAGTATCTGACCATGCTTGTCAACTGCCTGCCCTGACCTTTTTCCCAGTCCTCGTTTCCAAATTTTGCTTATTGATTTGGAACTTCATTCTGGCTCTTTCCCTGGTC
Organism: Lithobates clamitans; assembly: GCA_037952925.1. NCBI lineage: Eukaryota > Metazoa > Chordata > Amphibia > Anura > Ranidae > Lithobates > Lithobates clamitans. The sequence continues at coordinate 70,975 of JBBGZY010001500.1, forward strand.
AACCACTGACTGCACAAGTGTGTATGAGGGCTGCAAACTGGGAGGTGTCCTGCAGCTGTCCTCCTTAGTCGCGACCCTTGTTTAGGATTTACACCTCCACCAATCATGCAAATGACCCAGAAGGTTCACAACTCCAGGTTCCTCTGGTGCTTGTTTTGGTTCTTTCCCTGGTCAACCACTGTCTGCACAAGTGTGTCTAAGGGCTGGAAGCTGTCCTGCAGCTGTCCTCCTTAGACTCGGTCCATTTTTAGGGTTCAAACCTCCACCAGTTCTGCAAATGGCCCAGAAGATTCACAACTCCAGGTTCCTCTGGTGCTCCTGAGTTCCCATGTTCCTGTCTCTTTGGTTATTGACCTCCAACCTGTATGTGTCAAGCTTGTCTGCTGTCTGCCCTGACCTTCGGCCTGTGCCCATTTCCAAAATTGTTTATCGATGTGGTACTTCGTTTTGGTTCTTTCCCTGGTCAACCACTGTCTGCACGTGTTTGTCTAAGGGCTGCAACCTGGAAGCTGTCCTGCAGCTGTCCTCCTTAGACTCGGTCCATTTTTAGGGTTCAAACCTCCACCAGTTCTGCAAATGGCCCAGAAGGTTCACAACTCCAGGTTCCTCTGGTGCTCCTGAGTTCCCATGTTTCTGTCTCTTTGGTTATTGACCTCCAACCTGTATGTGTCAAGCTTGTCTGCTGTCTGCCCTGACCTTCGGCCTGTGCCCATTTCCAAAATTGTTTATTGATTTGGTACTTCGTTCTGGCTCTTTACCTAGTCAACCACTGTCTGCAGATGTGTGTCTCAGGACCGGTGCCATCTTAAGAGCATTATAGGCCCCCGGGCAATACAGCGCACTGGGGCCCTGTCTACACAATCATGCACGATTGCACAAAGTTTGCACATTTTCTATTTCTCCTCTGCAGCCTTTTTTCTCTTCTGTGCTCCACTCAAAACATTACGTTTCATTTCTGCTCTAAAGGTTATTTTCACCATTACGTAATAAAGTTTTGTTTTCCTCACCTTTCTTACACTTCCTCAAACTAGTGGCATCTCTAAGATTGATATACAGTGGGGACGGAAAGTATTCAGACCCCCTTAAATTTTTCACTCTTTGTTATATTGTAGCCATTTGCTAAAATCATTTAAGTTCATTTTTTTTCCTCATTAATGTACACAAAGCACCTTATATTGTACACACAGCACCCCATATTGTACACACAGCACCCCATATTGTACACACAGCACCCCATATTGTACACACAGCACCCCATATTATACACACAGCACCCCATATTGTACACACAGCACCCCATATTGTACACACAGCACCCCATATTGTACACACAGCACCCCATATTGTACACACAGCCCCCCATATTGTACACAGCACCCCATATTGTATACACAGCCCCCATATTGTACACACAGCACCCCATATTGTACACACAGCACCCCATATTGACAGAAAAACACAGAATTGTTGACATTTTTGCAGATTTATTAAAAAAGAAAAACTGAAATATCACATGGTCCTAAGTATTCAGACCCTTTGCTGTGACACTCATATATTTAACTCAGGTGCTGTCCATTTCTTCTGATCATCCTTGAGATGGTTCTACACCTGCTGTGTCCAGCTGTGTTTGATTGGACTTGATTGGACTTGATTAGGAAAGCCACACACTTAAGGTTCCTAAGAGCACAGTGGCCTCCATAATCCTTAAATGGAAGACGTTTGGGATGACCAGAACCCTTCCTAGGGTCCGGCCAAACTGAGCTATCGGGGGAGAAGAGCCTTGGTGAGAGAGGTAAAGAAGAACCCAAAGATCACTGTGGCTGAGCTCCAGAGATGCAGTCGGGAGATGGGAGAAAGTTGTAGAAAGTCAACCATCACTGCAGCCCTCCACCAGTCGGGGCTTTATGGCAGAGTGGCCCGACGGAAGCCTCTCCTCAGTGCAAGACACATGAAAGCCCGCATGGAGTTTGCTAAAAAAACACCTGATGGACTCCAAGATGGTGAGAAATAAGATTCTCTGGTCTGATGAAACGAAGATAGAACTTTTTGGCCCTAATTCTAAGCAGTATGTGTGGAGACAACCAGGCACTGCTCATCACCTGTCCAATACAGTCCCAACAGTGAAGCATGGTGGTGGCAGCATCATGCTGTGGGGGTGTTTTTCAGCTGCAGGGACAGGACGACTGGTTGCAATCGAGGGAAAGATGAATGCGGCCAAGTACAGGGATATCCTGTACGAAAACCTTCTCCAGAGTGCTCAGGACCTCAGACTGGGCCGAAGATTTACCTTCCAACAAGACAATGACCCTAAGCACACAGCTAAAATAATGAAGGAGTGGCTTCACAACAACTCTGTGACTGTTCTTGAATGGCCCAGCCAGAGCCCTGACTTAAACCCAATTGAGCATCTCTGGAGAGACCTAAAAATGGCCGCCCACCAACGTTTACCATCCCCCCTGACAAAACTTGAGAGGATCTGCAAGGAGGAATGGCAGAGGATCCCCAAATCCAGGTGTGAAAAACTTGTTGTATCTTTCCCAAAAAGACTCATCAAAAGGGGCTTCTACTAAATACTGAGCAAAGGGTCTGAATACTTAGGACCATGTGATATTTCAGTTTTTCTTTTTTAATAAATCTGCAAAAATGTCAACAATTCTGTGTTTTTCTGTCAATATGGGGTGCTGTGTGTACAATATGGGGTGCTGTGTGTACAATATGGGGTGCTGTGTGTACAATATGGGGTGCTGTGTGTACAATATGGGGTGCTGTGTGTACAATATGGGGTGATGTGTGTACAATATGGGGTGCTGTGTGTACAATATGGGGTGCTGTGTGTACAATATGGGGTGCTGTGTGTACAATATGGGGAGCTGTGTGTACAATATGGGGTGCTGTGTGTACAATACGGGGTGCTGTGTGTACAATATGGGGTGCTGTGTGTACAATATGGGGAGCTGTGTGTACAATATGGGGTGCTGTGTGTACAATATGGGGAGCTGTGTGTACAATATGGGGTGCTGTTTGTACAATATGGGGTGTTGTGTGTACAATATGGGGTGCTGTGTGTACAATATGGGGAGCTGTGTGTACAATATGGGGTGCTGTGTGTACAATATGGGGTGCTGTGTGTATAATATGGGGAGCTGTGTGTACAATATGGGGTGTTGTGTGTACAATATGGGGTGCTGTGTGTACAATATGGGGTGCTGTGTGTACAATAATGAGGAAAAAAAATAACTTAAATGATTTTAGCAAATGGTTGCATTATAACAAAGAGTGAAAAATTTTAAGGGGGTCTGAATACTTTCTGTCCCCACTGTATAAGGGGGACACATAAGATATTACAGTCAAAACTTGGGGGGCCCGGGCACTAATAACTTTCACCACTAAAACACCTAAAAAAAACGTAATAAATCTATATAAATGTACACACTCACACTCTGGTGCTGCCTGGTAGGTATTAATGCTGGCATGTGTACTGCTGCCTGGCTCCTCTTGTGACATCTGAATGATGCTTGGCTGGGGTCGCTGGGCAGGTGGGGGCCCCCCAGGCAAGTGGGAAACCCGGGCAACTGCCCATGTGAAAAGACGGCCCTGCTCAGGACTGCAACCTGGGAGCTGTCCTGCAGCTGTCCTCCTTAGACTGGGTCCATTTTTAGGGTTCAAACCTCCCCCAGTTATGCAAATGGCCCAGAAGGTTCACAACTCCATGCATCTCTGGTGTTCCTGGGTTCTGATGATCCTGTCTCTTCAGCTATTGACCTCCATCCTGTATGTGCTAACTTGTCCTCGGAGTCTTTCTGTAAATACAGTCCTGGGCATCCCATATTTCACTAACCCCATCCAAGTTAACCACCCCAATAAAACAATGAAAAACAAAGACCTGGAACTGGTTTTATTGACTGTTGGATGCTTGTTGAAAATAATGCTTGTTGCATGTGGAAAGTTATCTTATATCAATGTCCAACATCCCCTCAGTGCACAGAGCTCCATATATCACACCATTGGGAGATCTTGAATAACAACTGTAGCATTCTCCTAGAATAGGTTACTAGAGAGGCACAGGAGCGGTGAGTAAATATTTTTGGCCATTCTGGATCTCAACGGCTGTCGGCTCAAGTACTTCTCCCTGGTGCAGGGGTCTCCAAATGTTTTTAACAAAGGGCTAGTGTACTGTCCTCCAAATATTAGGGGGGGACTGTGGCCAGTGGGAGAAGAAAATGTCCTGGCGTCAGTGGAAGTAAACAATGCCCTGTCATAGTTCCCCTCTTATTGGTGTCAGTGGGAGGAATAGTGCCCCATCATTGGTGTCAGTAGGAGGAATAGTGCCCCATCATTGGTTTCATTGGAAGGAATAGTGCCCCATCATTGGTGTCAGTGGGAGGAATAGTGCCCCATCATTGGTGTCAGTAGGAGGAATAGTGCCCTATCATTGGTATCAGTGGGAGGAATAGTGCCCCATCATTGGTTTCATTGGAAGGAATAGTGCCCCATCATTGGTATCAGTGGGAGGAATAGTGCCCCATCATTGGTGTCAGTAGGAGGAATAGTGCCCCATCATTGGTTTCATTGGAAGGAATAGTGCCCCATCATTGGTATCAGTGGGAGGAATAGTGCCCCATCATTGGTGTCAATAGGAGGAATAGTGCCCCATCATTGGTATCAATAGGAAGAATAGTGCCCCATCATTGGTATAAATAGGAGGAATAGTGCCCCATCATTGGTATAAATAGGAAGAATAGTGCTCCATCATTGGTATACATAGGAGGAAAAGTGCCCTATCATTGGTATCAATAGGAGGAATAGTACCCCATCGTTGGTGTCAGTGGGAGGAATAGTGCCCCATGATTGGTATACATAGGAGGAATAGTGCCCCATCATTGGTATCAATAGGAGGAATAGTGCCCCATCATTGGTATCAATAGGAAGAATAGTGCCCCATCATTGGTATAAATAGGAGGAATAGTGCCCCATCATTGGTATCAATAGGAGGAATAGTGCCCCATCGTTGGTGTCAATAGGAGGAATAGTGCCCCATCATTGGTGTCAATAGGAAGAATAGTGCCCATCATTGGTATCAATAGGAGGAATAGTGTCCCATCGTTGGTGTCAGTGGGAGGAATAGTGCCCCATCGTTGGTGTCAGTGGGAGGAATAGTGTCCCATCATTGGTTTCATTGGGAGAAATAGTGCCCCATCATTGGTGTCAATAGGAGTAATAGCGTCCCATCATTGGTATCAATAGGAAGAATAGTGCCCCATCATTGGTATAAATAGGAGGAATCGTGCCCCATCACTATTTGACACCATGCCCATTTTCTCCAATTACATTTTATTCATACCACAAATATTTCTCTACCGGGCCTCTGTTTTTCTATATGACTCCATTCACGCTGAGGCTGGCTTGGATCGGGGGGGGGGGTGCCTTTTTCTTGTCTTGATTCCGGAGCTGCGATGTGCAGCAGTGCTTCCCTCCTTAGTCACCTTTGAGATATTGGCGGGGGGGGCCCTCCTGCGCATCATGTTAGGACCTGTTTGTGGCGTCTTTTGACGCCGCAATACAGGGACGTCCTTGGTCCATCTCACGTCAAAGATGGGGTTTGGCGTGGCTCCACTTTGGCGCCTGTGCCGGTGGTGGATTTCACTGCCAACTCCTACTCTTATTCGATGGTGTGCATGACGTTGGTGGGGGACCCGCCTCACACCTGGATTACTTAAGCAGGTGAGCTTGATTGCCTTACCATTTCACTGTGTGTTTGACACCAGGGAGGTAACTATGGTTGCCACCTCATCCCTTTAAACCTGAACACACATGAATTACACAGGTTCTGTGGGTGATTAAGATGGTAATTAAACTCACTTGGTGCCTTATCTGCATTTAATTAGCCTCAGAACCCGTGTAATTCAAAGGTGTTCGGGTTTAAAGGGATGAGGTGGCAACTCTAGAGGTAACACACACAGCCCATTCACTGGATACACACACACGTAAGTTATGCACATTTTCTCCTTTTTTCAGCCCTTTCCCTTTTTTTTTCTTTTTTTCCTTTCTTTCTTTTGACCCATGCAACATACCCACTCACTATGGTGTATGTGTGTATTTTTATACATACACAACACTCATTATAATATACACATATCAATTTTTTTTTTCTCTCAAACACTCATCATGTTTTTTCCCTTTTTACATTTTCTTACTTTTTTCACTGTTTTTACACATATTTTTCTCATTTTCATACATTTTCTTTCAGAACACCATACTTTTATTCATCCCCACACATGTGGATTGTGTTGCAGCACTCGGGCAAGCTATGTGAAGGTTTTCTTGGCTGGGGTGGGGTCCCTGGCCTCAGCTCCGGAACAGACAACTATTTGGGGTCCCATCCTCCTCGATGCCAGCCAAGCACAGTGCTATAGCCGACCTGTGAGTACAGAGCTCTTTCTCCCCATGAGGTCTTTTCTCCCTTTAAAGGGGTAGAACATATTTACTAATATTACATATTTATTTATATTTACAGTTTACTTCTGTACCCAACTCCTGATGAATGGCATGTAGCCATGAAACGCGTCGTTTCCATGGGGTGCTCAGACAAGTCCGGCTCATTACTTATTCACTGGCCCATATATACTTTTTAAACATCTAAGATTCATTGAGTACTATGCAATTATCAATGTGTAGGTGTACCTATCTTATAGCAGCTCTTTTGCATATGATGTACTAATGCCTGCCAATATGAAACACCTTGTATTATATTTATCAACATTTACTATCTTTTACATGCTGCCAAGCTAATGTATATGTATCCATTATGTTTATGCCATTGTGCATGTATGCATATGAAAATGCTTATTTACTATTGTTACAAATAAAAAATGATTATTATATACTTTACCTCCACAAGTCAATTGCCACATTTAAAGTCCCACACTCCCTTTTTTGATGTACTTGAACCCAGGATAGAGGCACAAACATCCCAAATTCCCCCCTCATGGCTAGTGCCCCATCATTGGAATCAATAGGAGGAATAGTGCCCCATCATTGGAATCAATAGGAGGAATAGTGCCCCATCATTGGAATCAATAGGAGGAATAGTGCCCCATCATTGGAATCAATAGGAGGAATAGTGCCCCATCATTGGAATCAATAGGAGGAATAGTGCCCCATCATTGGAATCAATAGGAGGAATAGTGCCCCATCATTGGAATCAATAGGAGGAATAGTGCCCCATCATTGGAATCAATAGGAGGAATAGTGCCCCATCATTGGAATCAATAGGAGGAATAGTGCCCCATCATTGGAATCAATAGGAGGAAAAGTGCCCCATCATTGGAATCAATAGGAGGAATAGTGCCCCATCATTGGAATCGATAGGAGGAATAATGCCCCATTGTTGTTGTTGGTGTGAGTCAGAGGACCAGTACCCCATTGTCTGTGTCAGTGGCAAGATCTGGGTGGAATAATGACCCAAGGGCTGGATAAAAGCAAGCAAAAGACCGCGCATGCAGTGCGATCTGTCAGCGGCTGTGTCAGCCGATGACTGATCATTGTAGCGGCCCGCTGCCGGTACCATGTGACCACTATAACCAATAACAGCAGGTCACATGACAATTGTAAACAACGGACCGCTTCTTTTCAAGCCATCCATTGTGTACAATTGTGTTGCTAGCTGTGATTGGTCACAGTGATCACATGGTACAGACAGGGCCAACCACAGCTAATCACAACAAAACAAACTGAATGAATCGATTTCACTCAGTAAAATTAATTGCAAAAAGGCAAACTTTAATGTATAAAAAAAAATCCTGATCACTTCCCCAGAGTAGTACAATGTTACCATGGAAACATTCAATTGCTCTTGTCAAAGTGTGTTGAAAAAAATTGTATAAAAATGAAATAATTTTTTTTTTTTTCTTTCCCCGTACTGTCACCAGTCCCTGATCACTGCCACACCAGTTATATGATAACACTGTACTGCACTGGTGACAGTATGTAAAAAAAAAAAAATCATATATTTTTTTTCTTTTCTTCATTTTCCAAAAAATCATGACAAAAATTACAACTTCAAAAAACTCCCACGCCTCTTACTAAATACCCTATCAGGGTGCCGTGACGAGGCTCTGTGGCTTACGCATGCGTTTGCAAATGCGTGCGGACTGAACCCCTGTTTTTAACGCAGACTGTTAGACAGGTTAATTTGGTTGTCTGCGAACTGGTGGTGAGTAGGCTTGGAATTTTTTCCTGGGCATTCCCCAGGCCTTGTTTATATCTCTTACTAAATACCCCGGACTGTCTACTTTCCAAAAAAGTGGTAATTTGAGGAATATTTGTACTGTCCTGACATTTTTTCGGGCCTCAAGAAATTTGATCGGCCGTCAGTACATCAGGATTGATCGATTTTCAGACCTTTATCCCGTAGTTTGTGAACTCTAACTTTCCTACAGACTAAATAATATACACTGATTTGGGTTATTTATTTTCACCAAAGAAATAGAGCAGAATACACTTTTGGCCTACATTCATGAAGAAAGATTATTTTTTTGCAAAATTTTATTGATCGATCTTAATTTTATTGGAAAATTATCAGTCAGTTTACAAATACATTCTACAAGCTTACACAACAAAAAAACAAAAAAAAAAACAAAAACAAAATTTTATTAACAGAAACAAAGAAAAACTTTTTTTTTTCAAAATTCTCAGTCTTTTTTGTTTATTTAGCAAAAAAAAATAAAAACATGGTGAATAAATACCACCAAAAAAGAGCTCCTATTTGTGTGAAAAAAAATTGTAAAAATTTAGTTTGGGCACAGTGTAGCGTGACCGAGCAATTGTCATTCAAACATCTCTGTATCCTCCAGGGAGCTTACATCCAATTTCTCTTCTAGTTCCCCCAATGCATTCTGCACGGTTCCATATGGACCATTGAGCAGTTATGGTCTATGGGCTTTTGGATGCCCTCTGATGGTTGCTGCAGTGCGACTATTTATCACTGGCTATTTATTGGCTTTTTCTTTGTTGGAACTGAACCCCCGAGATTGGTTATAACTGGAAATAGGCTCCCCTAGTGCATTTTGCACGGTTCCATATGGACCATTGAGCAGATACGATCTATGGGCTCTCTGTTGCCCTCCTATGGTTGCTGCAGTGCGACTATTTATCACTGGCTATTTACTGGCTTTTTCCTTGTCGGAACTGAACCCCCGAAATTGGTTGTAAATGGAAACAGCTGATGGTTATCCACATCTACTGCTAAGGCCTTGACGTCTATACATGAACAAATTTGAACTATTGTTTTTGAGCTTGTGAAAGCCTCTTTATAAGTGAAACCCTCTTGTGTATTAACTGAAACCTGAATGTGTCCTGAAGAAGTTCTGTACGAAACACGTAGACACATCTGGGCTTGTATCATGTATATTTCTATATAGATGATTTTTTTTTATTATCTTTTGTCAATGTCTTTGTATTGTATGTATTTATATTTAATAAAATTTAATTATATTGTTATTTTGACTATGCTTTTGCCTCTAAAGTCCGCCCAGGGTGTCCTTGGTGACCCATTTTTTTTTCTTTTTATGACATACAATTTATACGGATGTGGCTATAGGAGTGTTCCTTTTTTTTGTATTTTGTCATTCAAACTGTGACAGCGCTGAAAGCTGAAAATTGGGCAGAAAGGGGGTATAAATGCCCGGTATTGAAGGGATTAAAGCATAAAAAAAAAAGATACCCCTTGCCTGATCGTTGAGTAGCGAGATGGTTTCGAGTGGCCGCGTACACCCAAACCTGGGGCAAATCAGCGAAGGCCTGTCAGGGGGTTTGTTCTACACCCACATGTCCTTCCCCAAGCACCATAATCATTCCATACTCTTTAGAAGAATAAAGTTGCGTTTATTTGACTGTATCCCGCGGCGGAACCATCCCGATAGCCGGTGCCCTATATTTCTCAGCAACGCGCCCAATGCAAACCGTGTCAGCCGCTGCCTCTCCGGCAAACTTAATTATTGTGAGCTTTGTCGCGAAATCCATCTGCATAATGGTTTCGGATAAAAAGCTTTGAATTAATACGGCAAATTATAGCCGGGTTTAGTTGCAGTCCTAATCTGTAATGCGAGATGTAACCGTTTGTCCGTTTTTATTTAAGCTTCAAAGAGTCCTGGCTCCGGGTTTCCGAAGTGTTTCCAAGCTCTTCTGTTTTCCGATGCCAATGATATAAATGACGTGAAAATGAAATTTCATCAAACATGACAAACAAGAGAACGCTCAAAGCTGAACTCCGAGCAAACCGATAAATAAGATGCCCATATAGGAAAAATTTCTACAGGTCGATATCTGAGTGTCAATATTTGGAGCCAATCGAAACAGCGTTAGAAGCAGGATAGGCTTCTTTAAAGAGAAGGGTTTTCAGGGATCGTCTAGAGATGGATAGATTAGGGGACAGTCGGACAGATTGGGGGTAGGGAGTTCCAAAGGATGGGAGAAGCTCTGGAGAAATCCTGGAGGTGAGCATGGGAGGAGGTGACAAGGGAGCTAGAGAGCAGGAGGTCTTGGGAGGACCGAAGAGAGCAAGCAGCTTAGTTGGTATCGTATGGTATTGTTGGTATATGTGTGCATATGTGTGTATATGTGTGTATATATATAGATATATATATCTATCTATATGTATATAGATATATATCTATATATATCTATATATATATATATATATATATATATATATATATATATAGATATATATCTATATATATCTATATATATATATAGATAGATATATATCTATATATATATATATATATATATATATATAAATATAGATATATAGATATATATCTATATATATATATATATATATATATATATATATATATATATATATATATATATATATATATATATATACAAAAGTGTGTACACCCCTCACATTTTTGTAAATATTTTTGTAAATATTTTCTATTATCTTTTCATGTGACAACATTTTAAAAATGGTTACTCGCAAACGGCTGTTTAAAAAACGGCATTTCCATCACAGATAGCTGAGTGGTGTGTAAGATGCAGGTCAGCACGGGTGATGTCAGCACATGGCTCCTCCCCGTACACGTTACGTTCATAGAACTTCGTCAGGGGGGGGCGGAGGAAAATGGCTAATTGGGCCCAAATTGGACATTTTCACTTAGGGGTGTACTGACTTTTGTTGCCAGCGGTTTAGACATTAATGGCTGTGTGTTGAGTTATTTTGAGGGGACAGCAAATTTACACTGTTATACAAGCTGTACACTCACTACTTTACATTGTAGCAAAGTGTCATTTCTTCAGTGTTGTCAAATGAAAAGATAGAAGAAAAGATTTACACAAATGTGAGGGGTGTACTCACTTTTGTGAGATACTGTATATATATATATATATACACAGACACACACACACACACACACATATACTGTATACACTGTATCATTTAATTGAAATGAAAAGATTTTTATTATTTTTCTGATGAGGCTGGTAAATTATGGTATATCTTTTTCAGCGGTAGTTACACAAGTTGCATAATTTATTTCCGTATAAAAACATTATTACAAAACGAATAAACATCCCATGACGGGTCCTCTCCAGACTGATGACGTTTCGGATGAATTTGGCTCCAGCTGCAATGAGCAATAAACTTTGGAAAGTCACCAAAGATTCTAAATTAAAAATAGGGATCTATATATATATAAAAGTTGGGCGAGATTGCTTGGGCTCGATGTAATCTGTCTACATGGACAGTAAAATGTTCCAGAGGGTGAATAGAGGTTGTTGGGTGAATGAATAAGGAATGCTTGGAGAATCGGGGGCAAATTAGCAAATGTGACTCTGCAGGAGGGGGATTGGATTTATCAGGTTGGAGGGGCGGATTTTTACAGTAGATTCTTTTTGTGGATCTAAAATGATTTAACATGTGCTTGTCCATTAGATAGAATAAATACTTAATAACTTTAATAATTTCCGAGAGATATGAATGTAAAGTATCTGGTACAGAGTTTAGCAGTCTGGGGAATGTAATACATAGCACAGTGTACATAGTACAGACATTTGTAGTACCTGGCGTTACCCAATCAGTGGATAAGTATGTGGGTACAGTGGTAGTCAGTGGAGAAGTATAGGGGTGGAGTGATAGACAGGGGAGAAGTACATGAGTGCAATTGTGGTCAGTGGAGAAGTATGTGGGTAGGTACAGTGCTAGTCAGGGGAGAACTATGGGGTGGATTGATAGTCAGGGGAAAAGTACATGGGTGCAGTTGTAGTCAGTGGAGTAGAATGTGGATATGGTGGTGGCCAGTGGAAAAGTATGTTGGTACAGTGGTGGTCAGTGGAGAACTATGTGGGTATGGTGGTGGTCAGTGGAGAAGTATGGGGGTATGGTGGTGGCCATTGAAGAAGTATGTGGATATGGTGGTGGTCAGGGCAGAAATGCATGGGTGCAGTGGTGTTCAGTGAAGAAGTATATGGGTATGGTGGTGGCCAGTGGAGAAGTATGTTGGTACAGTGGTGGTCAGGGCAGAAGTATGGGGGTGCAGTGGTGGTCAGGGCAGAAGTTCATGGGTGTAGTGGAAGTCAGGGGAGAAGTATGTGATTACAGTGGTGGTCAGTGGAGAAGCATGGGGGTTGAGTGATAGTCAGGGAAGAAGCACATGTGTGCAGTTGTGGTCAGTGGAGAAGTATATGGGTACAGTGCTAGTCAGGGAAGACATATGGGGTTACAGTGGTGGTCAGTGGAGAACTATGGGGTGGAGTGATAGTCAGTGGTGCATGGGTGCAGTTGTAGTCAGTGGAGTAGAATGTGGATATGGTGATGGCCAGTGGAAAAGTATCTTGGCACAGTGGTGGTCAGTGGAGAACTATGTGGATATGGTGGTGGTCGGTGGAGAGGTATGTGGGTACAGTGGTGGTCAGGGCAGAATTATAGAAGAAGTTGATGCAGTGGTGGTCAGTGGATAAGTACATCTAGAGAGGGACATTTTTGCCCATTCTTCTTTGCAAATTTATCTCAAGCTCTGTCAGATTGGATGGAGAGCGTCTGTGAACAGCAATGTTCAAGTCTTGCCACAGATGCTCAATTGGATTTAGGTCTGGACTTTGACTGGGGCCATTCTAACACATGCATATGCTTTGATCTAAACCATTCCATTGTAGCTCTGGCTGGATGTTTCGGGTCGTTGTCCTGCTGGAATGTGAACCTCCGCCCCGTCTCAAGTCTTTTGCAGACTCTAAAAGGTTTTCTTCTAAGATTGTCCTGTATTTGTCTCCATCCATCTTCCCATCTACTCTGACCAGCTTCCCTGTCCCTGCTGAAGAACCCCATCATCTTATTGTCATCTATTAACAGACATGGATACAGAATTTTCTTGAATCATATGCATTATATTATGTTTTCGTTGTTTGCAAATGTTTGCACTGTTTTTAATATGAAAAGTTTCTAAATAAATACAAACATTGTTTTATTCTTCTATATATGAATATGTACTTTCTCACTCTATATTAATTTTTGTGCAAGTGCCGGAAAAATCCAATTAGGGGAACCCTCTTTTTTTGAATAAGTTTTCTGGATGTGGCACGGCCCCCTCTCTTTCTTAACCTAGGAGAACCAGTCACCCTCTTCCCTGTCCCTGCTGAAGAAAAGCATCCCCACAACATGATGCTGCCACCACCATGTTTCACGGTGGGGATGGTGTGTTCAGGGTGATGTGCAGTGTTAGTTTTCCACCACACATACATTTTGCTTTTAGGCCAAAAAGTTCAATTTTGGTCTCATCTGACCAGATCACCTTCTTCCACATGTTTGCTGTATCCCCCACATGGCTTCTCACAAACTACAAACAGAACTTCTTATGGCTTTCTTTCACCAATGTCTTTCTTCTTGTCACTCTTACATAAAGGGCAGATTTGTGGAGAACACCACTAATAGTTGTCCTGTGGACAGATTCTCCCACCTGAGCTGTGGATCTCTGCAGCTCCTCCAGAGTTACCATGGACCTCTTGGCTCTTCTCTGATGAATGCTCTCCTTGCCCGGTTTAGGTGGACGGCCATCTCTTGGTAGGTTTGCATTTTCAGATGATGGATTGAACAGAGCTCCATGAGATGTTCAAAGCTTGGGATATTTTTATACCCTAACCCTGCTATAAACTTCTCCACAACTTTATCCCTGACCTGGTGTGTTCCTTGAATTTCATAATGCTGTTTGTTCACTAAGGTTCTCTAACTAACCTCTGAGGGCTTCACAGAGATTAAATTACACACAGGTGGACTCTATTTACGAATTGGGTGACTTCTGAAGGCAATTGGTTTCACTATTACTATTATTATACAGGATTTATATAGCGCCAACAGTTTATGCAGCGCTTTATAACTTGAGGGTAGACAGTACAATACACTTTAATACAGGAGGAATCAGAGGGCCCTGTTCCTTAGAGCTTACAATTTAGGAAGGAAGGTCAAGAGATACAAGAGGTAATAACTGTGGGGGAGGAGCTGATGGAGAAAATAAATATACAGTTGTTAGGTGGGGGCCAGATAGGCTTCTCTGAAGAGATGAGTTTTCAGGGATCGTCTGAAAGTGGACCAAGTTGGAGAAAGTCAGACAGATTGGGGTAGAGCGTTTCAGAGGATGGGGGAGGCTCTGGAGAAGTCCTGGAGGAGAGCATGGGATGAGGTGATGAGGGAGTTAGCGAGTGGAAGGTCTTGGGAGGAACGAAGAGAACGATTAGGTTGATATCAGAGTAAAGGGGGCTGAATGCACGCCACACGTCATCATTTTCCTTCCACTTCACAATTATGAGCCACTTTGTGTTGGTCTATCACATAAAATCCCCCAAAAAATACATTTACGTTTTTGGTTGTAACATGACAAAATGTGGAAAATTTCAAGGGATGTGAATACTTTTTCAAGGCACTGTATGTGGGCTCAGTAGTGGAGAAATATAGGTGATAATGACAGCGGTGGAAGATGACCTGCCACAAAGTCTTTGTAATAGATGTGTTTTGCAATGCATTGAGTTTTCCTGTATGAAATAGTTTGATGGTTTTACAGGAAAGAAAAGAATATCTGTAGGCCTTGAAGATCTTTGGAATTTATGAATCAGACTTTTTTCGTGTTTTTTTTTTTTCTCAGCTAATACTGAGATGTCACGATATTCACCTTACACTTTCTTCTGACCTTCACACCGTATTATGTAAGAAGCATGCAACACGGTTTCTTCAGAGACAAGTACAGGTCTACATTAGAGGCGGAGGCACACACATCGCCTTTCCAAAAGGGATTCGGTTTTCCGAAGCCCAGCTCCAGGCAGAACATTTTTTTGGAACAGTTTATCTACAAGTAACTCCAGGCAAAAAGTTTTGAGCACCTGGAGAAGGGTTAAAATTTTAAAGAGGTATGGTCATTTGGCCATTCGATGCCTCCTGACAACACCCCCCCCCCCCCCAGCTAGGTATCAAGGTATACTTACCTATCCATGCTTTTTCGGCACCTCCCCACTGGGGGGGGGGCACCCTGAGTAAGCCTACATGGGGGAATGATGTCACTGCTTTCCCACGTGACAGTGTTTGGGCCTGGCGATTGGTCGCTTAGGTCCATGCATCATGGGCGTCCGCAGGTAGGGGCAAGGGGGGTCAAGTGCCCCCCCCTGGAATCAGGGATCGGATCTTAAATTCAGTACAGTTGCGTCGCTATCGGGGTGCGGGCAGCCCACACCCGGGTGCCACCTGCCAGTGGGGTGACACCATCAATGTGCTGTCAAGCCCACCCATCAGTGTATACTGACTTCGGACTCTTTTCCCTGCTCAGTCCAGCAGAGAACTCGGCGGCTCTGTGACAGGAGAAAAGCGAGCTGTGGGCTATCAGAGGTTTCCCCCGCTCGCCCTCCTTTCTCCTGTCAAGGAGAAGAGACGGCGACTCTCACCAGGTTCCCCACCCAGCTTCCTGCCCGCTCCGTTCCTTCCCTATTGGCCATAGCTGAGGGCCAATCAAAGGAGACTAGGAGGGGAGAGCATCATGGGACATGTAGTCCCAAAGATTGGCAGCCCCATTTTCTACAGGGAGGAGGCTACAGCTCGATCAAGAGAGAGATTGAGAGGCTGCAGCCTGGAAAAAAGCTGAGGGAGAGAGTGCTACAGGACAAAGAACGAGGAGTGTGCTGGGCGGAAGCTAGAGAGAGAGCCACGCTGCCCAGCGCCACCAATGAGAGAAAGACTGAGTCACTACCAGGGTACAGACATGCTACACTACTGACCAGAGTTGCCCCCCGGGGAACCCAGAGTGATCAATTGTCCAGCCGGAGGAATCACTGCCGTCATTTCCCTGGGTCTGGTAAAAGGCCTAGGGACTGTACTACGTCTGCAGTCTCAGATCATGATAATGTGATAATGACATTGTTGAAAAGGGACGGTGCATTGGTGACCCTAAAATTATGCCCCCTCCTGAAAAAAGTTCTGCGGACGCCCATGCCATGCATTGTCTCATGGGGGTTCCCATGCTCCCCTATATCCAGAAGCCCCACTCAACCTAACAGAGGTAGGAGGTGGTGAGGTTGCTACACTGCCTCTCAGTACCGGCACTCAATCATTGGCTGCAATTGATACATCTGGGTTCTATGGTTTTGAGTCCATTAGGTGCCGATCAATGTTGGTGCATTTACTACAGTTCTGCAAAAGGTGGTTTAAAATGTTCTACCTGCTTAGAAATATTTTTCCAATTCAATATACTTTTTGAAATGACCAATCAGATGCAGGAGCTCAACAACAACAAAAAAATAGCTAGCAGGTCCTCCTCGGAAGTAAAACCCAAAGAGGTTGGTTTTTGGTGAAACAACAACAAAAAAAAAAGACAAAGGTGTCTCCAGGTAAGAGTGAGATGATTGGCTCTTTATTGGCCCTAAAACATTAAGTCACCCATGGCTCCCATACAACCCCCTAACCCTCACCCTAACCACCCGCGATGCATACTGGCACATTATAACTTTGCCTTACAGGTTTATGAAAAAAAAAAAAAAAAAAGGTGGTTTACTACCGCTTTAAAAGATAAAATACAAAAACCAGTTTTGGGTGGAACTGACTCTTTCTCATCTACAGAAGCAGCCCCATGCATGGAACTCCTCCTGGATCCTTGTAGAATGTTATATTGTTCGCTCCCACACAGCAGATGCTTACAGCAACCGGCGCACACCACTGCTTAGCCTACATCAGCCTAAAAGAAAGGCGTAAATACTAAAATAGAACATTTTTTTACAGCAATCGTTCAGCAGGGATGCAGTTTATACTGCCTAACAAATGTGTTCTGTAGCGGATCCAAATCCATTAATAATATAGAGGAAAAAGACGACCCAACAAAATGTAACAGTGTAACATAAAAAAAAAAAAAAGGGAATGTTGTAACAATGACAGATAACCAGGCACCGTGGTTTCCCTTTAAGATACATTGTATCCGTGCTTCCCTGGGAATCAAACAGCTTGTGACTTCTCATCATTATTAGAGCTTCAACTCCTCTCCATGGCAACCGGCCGAGTTTTGGGGGAGCGGAGGAGAGGCTGGGAATGGTATCGCCCGTATCGGATCATAAAGGCAGGTGCAGGTGATAACCAAATTGCGAGGGATGCGGCTCGGTCAAACAATAAGAACGTTCGCGGCCTCCGCGCCGAGCTGTCGAGTCGCAGCAAAGAAAAGACATAAAATTCAACATTATTGTTTTTTTTGTATGGAAAGTTCATCCATCAAGGAGCTCTAAATACAATTATACCGGCAATGGGGTTACCGCAATACACAGCGTGCCGCACAAGACAACCGATACAAGATAAAAGTTGGGGCAATTAGAGCTGCCTCAAGCTGGGTATACAATTGTAGGATTTTTTTTCGACATTTTTTTTCTTCTACAAATTGTTTGTTTTTCTACCCATTAGTGGGGGTCAGACTGACGTTCGTTTTCATTGAATATGAAAAAAAAAAAAAAAAAAAGAAAAAAGGTTGTGGATTTTCTCCGTACCCCAAGAACAGAAACCAAACAATTGTGTAAAATTTCAAAATGTACTACAAATCTCTAAAAACGTTTGTTGTATGCCACATAAAAACAATACAACTTCCCTTTTTTTTAATATAGCAAAGTTCCCTATTTTGGACAGCCTTGCTAAAAAAAAGCATTTAAAACCGTAAATATATATATCTTGGCCACCCAAAAATCGCTGTCCGTGTTGGTCTTGAGATCAGCTTGTAAAGGTCAACGTGTTTCGCGTCCTAGGTCCTGATGAAGCGAGGTTTCCTGCGAAATGCGCTGACCTTTTACAAGCTGATCTCAAGACCAACACGAACAGCGATTTCGGATAGCCAATATATGTTTATGGTTTTAAATTCTTTTTTAACATTATACATTGGGGAAAATAATGATTTGATCCCCTGCAGAGTTTATACGTTTGCGCATTAACGAGGGTCTATAATTTTTATCATAGTTGTGCTTTAAATGATTAAGGCAAAATATCAACCAAAAATCCAGAAAAAAAACACACAATACAAATGTTATAAATTGATTTGCAGCTCAGTGAGTAAAATAAGTATTTGACCCCCAAGCAAAACATGACTTAGTAGTTGGTGGAGAAACCCTTGTTGGTGATCACAGAGGTAAGACGTTTCTTGTAGTTGGTGACCAGGTTTGCACACATCTCAGGAGGGATTTTGGTCCTCTCTTCTTTACAGATCTTCTCTAAATCCTTAAGGTTTCTTGGCAACTCCAAGTTTCAGCCCCATTCATACATTTTCTATAGGATTAAGGTCTGGAGACTGACTAGGCCACTATGTGCTTCTTCTTGAGCCACTCCTTTGTTGCCTTGGCGTTATGTTTTGGGTCATTGTCATGCTGGAAGACCCATCCATGACCCATCTTCAGTGTTCTGGCTGAGGGACGAAGGTTCTCATCCAAGATTTTACATTACATGGCCCCATCCATTGGCCCCTCAATGCGGCAAAGTCGGTCTGTACCTTTAGCAGGGAAACAGCCCCAAAGCATAATGTTTCCACCTCCATGCTTGATATAAGGGGACACTTCTGATATGTAAGGGGGGCTCTGATATATAAAGGGGCACTTCTGATATGTAAGGGGGGACTCTGATATATAAGGGGACACTTCTGATATCTTCTGATATGTAAGGGGGGGCTCTGATATATAAGGGGACACTCCTGATATGTAAGGGGGGGGGCTCTGATATATAAGGGGCACTCCTGATATGTAAGGGGGCTCTGATATATAAGGGGACACTTCTGATATGTAAGGGGGGCTCTGATATATAAGGGGACACTCCTGATATTCAAAGGGGGGCTCTGATATATAAGAGGACACTCCTGATATGTAAGGGGGGCTCTGATATATAAGGGGACACTCCTGATATTCAAAGGGGGGCTCTGATATATAAGAGGACACTCCTGATATGTAAGGGGGGGGCTCTGATGTATAAGAGGACACTCCTGATATGTAAGGGGGGGCTCTGATATATAAGGGGAAGCTCCTGATATTTAAAGGGGGGCTCTGATATATAAGAGGACACTCCTGATATGTAAGGAGGGGGGGCTCCAATATATAAGGGGACAATCCTGATATTTAAAGGGGGGCTCTGATAAAAAAGAGGACACTCCTGATATGTAAGGGGGGGCTCTGATATATAAGAGGACACTGCTGATATGTAAGGGGGGCTATGATATATAAGAGGACACTCCTGATATGTAAGGGAGGGGCTCTGATATATAAGGGGACACTCCTGATATGTATGGGGGGGGCTCTGATATATAAAGGGACACTCCTGATATGTAAGGGGGGAGGCTCTGATATATAAAGGGGCACTTCTGATATGTAAGGGAGGGGCTCTGATATATAAGGGGACACTCCTGATATGTAAGGGGGGCTCTGATATATAAGGGGACACTCCTGATATGTAAGGGAGGGGCTCTGATATATAAGGGGACACTCCTGATATGTAAGGGAGGGGCTCTGATATATAAGGGGACACTCCTGATATGTAAGGAGGGGGGCTCTGATATATAAGGGGACACTCCTGATATGTAAGGGGGGGCTCTGATATATAAGGGGGCTCTTCTGATATGTAAGGGGGGAGGTTCTGATATATAAGGGCAGGGGCGGACTGACCATTGAGCCACTCGGGCAATGCCCGAGGGCCCTGGGCCACTAGGGGGCCCCATCAGGGTTGCCAGCCTCAGTAAAACCAGGGACAGTATGTATAAATCTGTGTTTTTTTACATCTGCCTGTGTATACTGTGTGTACATGTATGTGTATACTGTGTGATTGTATACTGTGTGTCTGTGTATACTGTGTGGCCCCATAATCTCTGATTGCCTGGGGGCCCCATAATCTCCTATTGCCCGGGGGCCCCATGAGTTATCAGTCCGCCCCTGTATAAGGGGGCTCTTCTGATATGTAAGGGGGGGGGCTCCGATATATAAGGGGGCTCTTCTGATATGTAAGGGGGGGGCTCCGATATATAAGGGGGCCCTCCTGATATGTAAGGGGGGCTCTAATATATAAGGGGGCACTCCTGATATGTAAGGGAGGGGCTCTGATATATAAGGGGACACTCCTGATATGTAAGGAGGGGGGGCTCTGATATATAAGGGGACACTCCTGATATGTAAGGGAGGGGCTCTGATATATAAGGGGACACTCCTGATATGTAAGGGAGGGGCTCTGATATATAAGGGGACACTCCTGATATGTAAGGGGGGGGGTTCTGATATATAAGGGGGCACTCCTGATATGTAAGGGGGGGCTCTGATATATAAGGGGACACTCCATATGTAAGGGGGGGTTCTGATATATAAGGGGGCACTCCTGATATGTAAGGGGGGGGGCTCTTATATATAAGGGGACACTCCTGATATGTAAGGAGGGGGGGGCTCTGATATATAAGGGGGCACTCCTGATATGTAAGGAGGGGGGGGCTCTGATATATAAGGGGGCACTCCTGATATGTAAGGGGGGGGGTTCTGATATATAAGGGGGCACTCCTGATATGTAAGGAGGGGGGGGCTCTGATATATAAGGGGGCACTCCTGATATGTAAGGAGGGGGGGGGGCTCTGATATATAAGGGGACACTCCTGATAGTTAACAAGTTTGACGTCCATTTTTGAGTCTAAATTATAGTAAAATAAAATCTGGGTTGTCAGAGATTTGGAGCCAATTGCGGTGCTTGCCATCGGCGCCCCCTTCCCGTCTCTATGCCGGTGCCTATGGGGCCTTGTAGGTGCCCGGGGCCCCTTCACATAGACCTCCTAATGAGACGACTTCTCATTCTCCATCTCACCAGAACACTTTAATTTAATCATTTCCCTTCGGGATTCATAAAGGATTCTGAATTAGTTACATTGTATTACAAATATATATTTTTTTATTTTTTTTGGGGGGGGGGGGGGCTTGTTGTGAATAATAAAAAGAAAAAAAAAAGCAGCAGCTGAGACAATAATGAAAAAAAAAAAAAAAAAAAGAAGAAGCCATGGCGGGGTGTCGGAGGAAAACATTGGCGTATTTACAGCGAGATGATTTCTCTCTCTGATTCTAAAATTAGATTTACTCACAAATCCGAGAGAAACATCGGGAAATGATGGGAATGACGGACGAGGAAGGAAAAACCTTGGAATGACGCGGGTGTCGGCGGAGCGCGGAGGGGTCCAGCTGCCCCCGGGGGGGTCCGGCCTGGGAAGGCTTTGCGCTCGTGTTTTCTCGTGTTTTTTTGTTTTAGTTGGATGTCAGAGCCGGCGGTGGGAATTGAAGCGGGCAGTGTTATTTATAGCGCCCTGTTTGGGGCGAGGGCGCCGGCGGCGCGCTGAATCGAGATTGGCAGAGGGAATTAGGCCCTGAGCGTGGGGCAGGTGCTACCAGGACTAAAATGAGGAATTTCTATCATCGCCTGTCAGCGGCAATTATTAAAGGTTAACTAAACTCTGAAAACGGACATATTTGTATATGAAATGTGAACGCCCGGCTCTGCTGTCCCTTATGTGAAAACTTCTAAAAGGGGACTCTGCCTATATTTGGCCTTCTCCGGTTCCCCCTCCCCTCCACCTTGCCCGTTCAGCAAGATAATGACATAAAATAAAACTTTTCCGCTTTCATTGCTTTTATTATTGGAGACCCCGGAGATGTCATCACTGAGCCTCTGTCCTTCTCTATGCAATGCAGGCAGGTCATGGCTGGTAGGAGGGGCCAGCAGGGGGCAGCACATCAGCTGGTCCCCAACTGTTTTGGCACCAGGGACCGGTTTAGTGGCAGGCAATGTTTCCAGGGATGGGGGGGGGGGTGGCTGGTGACGGGATATTCGCTAAATTGGTCCTCAGCCCCCTTTAAATCAGTGTCCACAGTCCTCCTTTCCATCACAGTCCCCCCCTTTAAAGCAGTCCCACAGTCTCCTCGGTTCCCCTTCACACCACAGTCCCAGTCCCTCCTTTACAGTGCATTCCCCCCTGTCATGTAAAGGGGACTGTACTTTAAAGGGGGCGGGGGGCTGTGATGTAAAGGGGACAGCACTGTAAAGGGGGGGCTGTCATGTAAAGGGGACTGTACGTTAAATGGGGGGAGGGGCGGTGATGTAAAGGGGACTGCACTATAAAGGGGGAGCGGTGATGTAAAGAGGATGTAAAGGGGGGGGGGGTAATGGGAAGGGAAATGCACTGTAAAGGGGACTGTAATTTAAAGGGGGTGCGGTAATGTAAAGAGGATGTAAAGGGGGGGGGTAATGGGAAGGGAAATGCACTGTAAAGGGGACTGCACTGTAAAGGGGGGGAGTGATGGGAAGGGAAATGCACTGGAAGGGGGGGGGGGGGTGATGTAAAGGGGACTGCACTGTAAAGGGGGGCTGTGATGGGAAGGAAACTGTACTTACAGCTCACAGCTGTAATGTATTGGCAGAACCTGGCAATATACAGTCAGGTCCATAAATATTGGGACATCAACACAATTCTAATCTTTTTGGCTCTATACACCACCACAATGGATTTGAAATGAAACAAACAAGATGTTCTTTAACTGCAGACTTTCAGCTTTCTCCCACTTTTTAAGGGACCAAAAGTAATGGGACAATTGGCTGCTCAGCTGTTCCATGGCCAGGTGTGTGTTATTCCCTCATTATCCCATTTACAAGGAGCAGATAAAAGGTCCAGAGGTCATTTCAAGTGCGCTATTTGCCTTTGGAATCTGTTGCTGTCAACTCTCAACATGAGATCCAAAGAGCTGTCACTATCAGCGAAGCAAGCAGGGGCGGACTGATAACTCATGGGGCCCCCGGGCAATAGGAGATTATGGGGCCCCCAGGCAATCAGAGATTATGGGGCCACACAGTATGCACACACACTATACAATCACACAAGATACACATACATGTACACACAGTATACACAGACAGATGTTAAAAAAACACAGATTTATACATACTATCCCTGGTTTTACTGAGGCTGGCAACCCTGATGGGGCCCCCTAGTGGCCCAGGGCCCTCGGGCAGTGCCCGAGTGGCTCAATGGTCAGTCCGCCCCTGGAAGCAAGCCATCATTAGGCTGAAAAAACAAAAACAAACCCATCAGAGAGATAGCAAAAACATTAGGTGTGGCCAAATCCACTGTTTGGAACATCCTTAAAAAGAAAGAACGCACCGGTGAGCTCAGCAACAGCAAAAGACCCGGAAGACCACGGAAAACAAGGGTGGTGGATGACCGAAGAATTCTTTCCCTGGTGAAGAAAACACCCTTCACAACAGTTGGCCAGATGAAGATCACTCTCCAGGAGGTAGGTGTATGTGTATCAAAGTCAACCATCAAGAGAAGACTTCACCAGAGTGAATACAGAGGGTTCACCACAAGATGTAAACCATTGGTGAGCCTCAAAAACTGGAAGACCAGATTAGAGTTTGCCAAACAACATCTAAAAAAGCCTTCACAGTTCTGGAACAACATCCTATGGGCAGATGAGACCAAGATCAACTTGTACCAGAGTGATGGGAAGAGAAGAGTATGGAGAAGGAAAGGAACTGCTCATGATCCAAAGCATACCGCCTCATCAGTGAAGCATGGTGGTGGTAGTGTCATGGCGTGGGCATGTATGGCTGCCAATGGAACTGGTTCTCTTGTATTTATTGATGATGTGACTTCTGAAAAAAGCAGCAGGATGAATTCTGAAGTGTTTCGGGGAATATTATCTGCTCATATTCAGCAAAATGCTTCAGAACTCATTGGACGGCGCTTCACAGTGCAGATGGACAATGACCCGAAGCATACTGCGAAAGCAACCAAAGAGTGTTTTAAGGGAAAGAAGTGGAATGTTATGCAATGGCCAAGTCAATCACCTGACCTGAATCCGATTGAGCATGTATTTCACTTGCTGAAGACAAAACTGAAGGGAAAATGCCCCAAGAACAAGCAGGAACTGAAGACAGTTGCAGTAGAGGCCTGGCAGAGCATCACCAGGGATGAAACCCAGCGTCTGGTGATATCTATGCGTTCCAGACTTCAGGCTGTAATTGACTGCAAAGGATTGGCAACCAAATGTTAAAAAGTGAAAGTTTGATGGATGATTGTTAATCTGTCCCTTTACTTTTGGTCCCTTAAAAAGTGGGAGGCACATATACAAACTGTTGTAATTCCTACACCGTTCACCTGATTTGGATGTAAATACCCTCAAATTAAAGCTGAAATTCTGCAGTTAAAGCACATCTTGTTCCTTTCATTTTAAATCCATTGTGGTGATGT
This sequence comes from Lithobates clamitans, assembly GCA_037952925.1. Classification (NCBI taxonomy): domain Eukaryota; kingdom Metazoa; phylum Chordata; class Amphibia; order Anura; family Ranidae; genus Lithobates; species Lithobates clamitans. The sequence continues at coordinate 95,724 of JBBGZY010001500.1, forward strand.
ATAGAGCCAAAAAGATTAGAATTGTGTTGATGTCCCAATATTTATGGACCTGACTGTACATAAAAAATCATTTTAAAAAAAAAGCGTGCCCCCCCCCCCCTCCTCCCCAGTCCATACCAGGCCCTTCGGGTCTGGTATGGATATTAAGGTGAACTCCATACTCGAAGCTCATCCCTAGTCAGCGGTTGACACGCGCTCAGCGGGGGGAATGGGATGTGACAGGTGATCAGGGTGACGGATGGCACGATGCACAGGAGTGAAGAGCGTCGGGGGGAATCGGCTTCTTGAGGGACATCACGGAAAACTGTCGACGCACAGAAAGCCGCAGCGACATGTCAGGGGCAGAGGAGGTCATAACCCTTCCCCCGCTCTCCTTCCTATAAAAAAAAAAAAAAAAAAAGACGGGCAGTAACCTATAGCAACCAGCCAGCAGTTATCCTTCATTCGTCATGAATGCCTTGCACGTTACATAAGCATTGTCCGAAGTGGAGATTTGTTGTCATCAGTTCATTAGCACCCAACTGATTTAGGCTCCTTTCACAGTAGAATTTTTTTTTAAGCTCCTAGAAGCTAATTAGTGTTATCCTCATTAGCGGCCCATCCGTTAGGGCCGCCCGGGCGCCGCCCCCTCCTCTCTCCACTCCACACCCCCCCCCCCCATATGGTAATGGATAGATTCATGCATAGCATGTATACAGTATCTCAAAAAAGTGAGTACACCCCCTCACATTTTTGTAAATATTTTACAAAAAAAATTAGTTTGTCTTTTAATAAATGGTGACGTTTTAAAAGGTTTCACACCATGGGAGGCATATTGTCTATTCTATTCTGACATATATATATATATTGGAGAGAGACCAGGGATACCTCAAGGGTGCAGACTCTATAGCCAGCGCACAGGAGACATAGGAGGAGGTCCTAAGGAATGATAACCAGATCCATCTCGGAATCGGATTGTGAGGCTTTTCATTGCATGGAAGTGAGGTGACCGGTCAGGGCCGTCTTTAAGGCAGGGGCAAAAGGGGCAGCTGCCCTGGGCCCTGTCATTGTTGTGGGGCCCAAAGCAGCTTGCCTCATACTTGCCAACTATCCCGGTTTAAATTCCCTTGAAGTTTTAGTCCCGTGCTGTGTCCTGATATCTCAGTGTGAAGTTCTGGTACTAATACTGCCAAGATCTGCCCTATTGTTGTGTACAGACGACTCACCTGCAGACCCTGTGTTCACATGTAAATAACCGACAATTATATGTAAATAGCGGCGACATTCATAAGTAAATAGCTGCGGCTGGCAGCATTGATATGTAAATAAAGGCGGCATTCATATGTATATCATGCCTCCCCTGCAGCGGGGAGATGATGTGCTGTAACCTCTAGCAACCAACCAATGAGCAGTATTACTGTCCAGTAATCTCTAGCAACCATTTAACAAGCAGAAATCATTTGCTGTAACCTCTAGCAACGAATCAGTGAGCCCTAATGTGTGCTGTAACCTCTAGCAACCAGTCAGTAAGCAGTAATGATATTCTGTAACCTCTGGCAACCAATCACAATCGCTGCCTGATCTGATACAGGAAACTGATTTTGAGTCTAGCCGCTATTTATTTTATGTCTCAGAGCAGGGGGGAGAGTGAAATTGAATGGGGGGGGACCCAAGACATTTTTTGCCCAGGGTCCAATCAATATTAAAGACGGCCCTGTGACCGGTGGAAGCTCAGAGGTCCATTGTCTTCTTCACAGAAGAACTGAGAGCGTTATTGGAATATAAGCACCGGGACACTTGTCATCTACCGTGTAGCTATGTATATTTAGCAACATTTATTTGGATCACAACACAAGTTTGTTCATCACAATATTTTGTATATACAACTATCTTCAAGATTGATATACAGTGCCTTAAAAAAGTATTCATACCCCTTGAAATTGTCCACATTTTGTCATGTTAGAACCAAAAAACGTAAATGTATTTTATTGGGATTTTATGTGATAGACCAACACAAAGTGGAAGGAAAATGATAAATGGTTTCCAATTTTTTTTTACAAATAAATATGTGAAAAGTGTGGGGGGTACATTTGTATGGCGCCCTCCGGAGTCAATACTTTGTAGAACCCCCTTTCTCTACAAGTCTTTTTGGGGGTGTCTCTACCAGCTTTGCACATCTAGAGAGGACATTTCTCCCCATTCTTCTTCTTTGTAAAATATCTCAAGCTCTGTCAGATTGGATGGAGAGCGTCTGTGAACAGCAATTTTCAAGTCTTGCCACAGCTTCTCAATGGGATTTAGGTCTGGACTGTGACTGGGCCATTCTAACACATGAATATGCTTTGATCTAAACCATTCCATTGTAGCTCTGGCTGTATGTTTCGGGTCGTTGTCCTGCTGGAAGGTGAACCTCCGCCCCAGTCTCAAGTCTTTTGTAGACTCTAACAGGTTTTCCTCTAAGATTGTCCTGTATTTGTCTCCATCCATCTTCCCATCAACTCTGACCAGCTTTCCTGTCCCTGCTGAAGAAAAGCATCCCCACCACATGATGCTGCCACCGCCATGTTTCACGGTGGGGATGGTGTTTTCAGGGTGATGTGCAGTGTTAGTTTTCCACCACACATAGCGTTTTGCTTTTAGGCCAAAAAGTTGAATTTTGGTCTCATCTGACCAGAGCACCTTCTTCCACATGTTTGCTGTGTCCTCCACATGGCTTCTCACAAACTACAAACAGGACTTCTTATGACTTTCTTTCACTGATGTCTTTCTTCTTGTCACTCTTCCATAAAGGGCAGATTTGTGGAGAACACGACTAATAGTTGTCCTGTGGACAGATTCTCCCACCTGAGCTATGGATCTCTGCAGCTCCTCCAGAGTTACCATGGACCTCTTGGCTGCTTCTCTGATGAATGCTCTCCTTGCCCGGCCAGGTCAGTTTAGGTGGACGGCCATGTCTTGGTAGGTTTGCAGTTGTGCCATACTCTTTCCATTTTCCGATGATGGATTGAACAGAGCTCCGTGAGATGTTCAAAGCTTGGGAGATTTTATCATAACCTAACCCTGCTTTGTACTTCTCCACAACTTTATCCCTGACCTGTCTGGTGTGTTCCTTGGGCTTCATGATGCTGTTTGTTCACTAAGGTTCTCTAACAAACCTCTGAGGGCGTCACAGAACAGCTGTATTTATACTAAGACTAAATGACACACAGGGGGACTCTATTTACTAATTAGGTGACTTCTGAAGGCAATTGGTTCCACTAGATCTTAGTTAGGGGTATCAGAGTAAAGGGGGCTGAATACAAATGTCCCCCCCACACTTTTCACATATTTATTTGTACACAATTTGGAAAACCATTTATCATTTTCCTTCCACAATTATGTGCCACTTGGCCTATCACATAAAATCCTAATAAAATACTTTTACGTTTTTGGTTGTAACCTGACAAAATGTGGGAAATGTCAAAGGGGTATGAATACTTTTTCAAGGCAATGTATACTATATAAGAACTGCGCAACACCACCCACATTGAACTTTTTATCTTAATGCATAGAACGCACCTTCTGCCTTTACAACCCCTCTCACTAATAATGCCGTTTGAAAAATCGGGCGCAGCGTCCATCGGGGGGGGGGGGGGCGTTTCTTTTTGTGAAGGAGATTTTCGCTTAAAGCGATTCCTCAGCTGGACCTTAAATGGTCACGAAATGAATTCTTACCGGCTGAGATGATGGATCGTCCCTCACCTCCACCAGACGAGAGGTTGTAAATGATCTAATTTTCCAAATGTTTTCACTCCGGGGCTGAAGATGAGATTCGTTATTGAAATAGCAATCAGCGGCATCAGAAATGATTGATAACAGTCCGTCCTCAGGGGGGGGGGGGGGGGGAGCGCCTTCAGGTCTCTGTCAATACAATCTGATTAAATTTATGGATGGAAAAACTAAAACAATGGGATAAAAGTCTGCGATGAGCCCCTGGGGGGGGGGGGGGGGGGGGGGTTAGGGCGCCGCTGATCAAAGCCGTCTTCCCACTACTCGTTTTTCTCAGTAGGCAGAACGAAAAAAGGTTGGAGCTGCTGTACTAACTATGCAATGTTAGTACAGCGATCCCCCCTGCTGTTCTATTGTGTTCTGATAGGACACCCCCCCCCCAGGCAGCTGACCCCACACTCCGGTCAGCACTCTCAGCCATTGGCTGACCGGGAGCCAGTCGGCAGACCTTTTATTCGGTCCGAAACGGGCAGCTTCTGTCGGACCGGATGCAGTACACGCCGCGGGTCGAATGCTGACCGGTTTCTATTGAGCCGTCCGATGCCGGCCCCCCCACATTCGGACCGTGTGCATACCCCCCAACTGTCCCGGATTTCGAGGGACTGTCCCGGATTTGGAGAAACGTCCCGCTGTCCCTCATTCCTCCTCGTTTGTCCCTCATTTTGCTCTGATCGATATAAATGTATATAAAACGCACTTTTTATCTTTCAAAAAGTGTTTCCCGGCGCTAAACCTTTCATCCAGTTTCTAAATTGCTGCATTTGTACATTTTAAAAGACAATATAAAGGAATAGTAGTGGTAAAAAAAAAAGCACTGGTGGATTTAATTAACCTTTTTTTTGGGGGGGGGGTTAATTCTCCTTTAAGGGGGCGTGTCCTATGCCTACATACATTTGCTAGTAGGTGTCCCTTATTCCCATCTCAAAATGTTGGGGAGGTGTGGGCGTGTACTAGACTTTAGAGGGATAGGTTATTCTTTTAACCACTTAAGGACCGAGCCTCTTTTTGAGATCTGTTGCTTACAAGTTAAAATCAGTTTTTGTTACTAGAAAATTACTTAGAACCCTCAAAAACTATATATATTTATTTCAGGCACCCTAGAGAATAAAACGGCGGCCGTTGCAATACTTGATGTCACACCGTATACACGCAGCGGTCTTACAAGTGCACTTTTTTTTAAAAAATAAACTTTTTTGAGTTAAAAAATAAGACAACAGTAAAGTTAGCCCAATTTTTTTCTTTTTTGTGAAAGATGATGTTACGCCGACTAAATTGATACCCAACATGTCACGCTTCAAAATTGTGCCCGCCCCCCGTGGAGTGACGACAAACTTTGACCCTTAAAAATCTCCATAGGCGACGTTGTGAACATTTCTACAGGTTACCAGTTTTAAATTACAGAGGAGCTCTTGTACTAGAATTATTGCTCTCGCTCTACCGATCGCGGCGATACCTCACATGTGTGGTTTGAACACCGTTTTTATATGTGGGCGCGATTTGCTTCTGCGCGCGAGCTCGGCGGGACGGGGCACTTTTTAATTTTTTTATATTTTATTTATTTTATTTTTTAACTTTTTTTATTTTTTTTTCTTGTTTATTTAACTTTTTTTGTTTTATTTTCTACACTGTCCATTAAAAAAAAAAAAAGGGTCACTTTTATTCCTATTACAAGGAATGTAAACATCCCTATAGAAAAAAAGCATGACAGGTCCTCTTTAATGTGAGATCTGGAGTCAAAAAGACCTCAGATCTCATATTTACACTTAAATGCAATAAAAAAAAAAAAATTTTTAAAAATAAAAAAAATGTCTTTTTTTTTTTTTCAACATTTTTTCCCCTTTATCACCATAGGGCGGAAGTGACGTTTGACGTCGCTTCCGTCATCCAATGATATGGAGCCCGAGCGGGGGGGGGGGGGGCACACTTCCATCTTTCCCTCACTCGGCTCCATGTCTCAAAGGGGAGAGGACCCGACGGCTTCGGTAAGCGGCGGAGACCATCGGGGAGCGGCAGGAGGGGGGCCCCTTTCCCACCCTCGATAAAAGTGATCACGTGGCGAATCCGCCGCAGAGACCACTTTTATCTGAAAGCGGACCGCCCGCTGTTTAACCACCTCAGTACCGGGCACTTACAACCCCTTCCTGCCCAGGCCATTTTCCAGCTTTCAGCGCTGTCACACTTTGAATGACAATTGCGCCGTCATGTAGCGCTGTACACATATGAGATTTTTACCATCTTCTTCACACAAATAGAGCTTTCTTTTGGTGGTATTTAATCACTTCTGGGTTTTTTCTTTTCTACAAAAAAAAAAGACCGAAATTTTTGAAAAAAAAAGAAAGATTTTAGTTTCTGTCAGTAAATTTCGTAAATAAGTAATTTTTCTCCTTCACTGATGTGCGCTGATGAGGTGGCACTGATGGGCACTGATGTGCGCCAATGAGGCGGCACTGATGGGCACTGATGGGCACTGATAGGCTGCACTGATGTGCGCTGATGTGTGCTGATAAGGCGGCACTGATGGGCCCTGATAGGCTGCACTTATGTGCGCTGATGAGGCGGCACTGATGGGCACTGATGTGCGCTGATGAGGCGGCACTGATGGGCACTGATGTGCGCCAATGAGGCTGCACTGACAGGCTGCACTGATGTGCGCTGATGAGGCGGCACTGATGGGCACTGATGTGTGCTGATAAGGCGGCACTAATGGGCCCTGATAGGCTGCACTGATGTGCGCTGATGAGGCGGCACTGATGGGCACTGATGTGCGCCAATGAGGTGGCACTGATGGGCACTGATGTGCACTGATGGGCACTGATAGGCTGCACTGATGTGCGCTGATGAGGCGGCACTGAGGTGCACTGATGTGTGCTGATAAGGCGGCACTGATGGGCCCTGATAGGCTGCACTGATGTGCGCTGATGAGGCGGCACTGATGGGCACTGATGTGCGCTGATGAGGCGGCACTGATGGACACTGATGTGCGCCAATGAGGCTGCACTGATGGGCACTGACAGGCTGCACTGATGTGCGCTGATGAGGCGGCACTGATGGGCACTGATGTGTGCTGATAAGGCGGCACTGATGGGCCCTGATAGGCTGCACTGATGTGCGCTGATGAGGCGGCACTGATGGGCACTGATGTGCGCTGATGAGGCGGCACTGATGGGCACTGATGTGTGCTGATGAGGCGGCACTGATGGGCACTGATGTGCGCTGATGAGGCGGCACTGATGGGCACTGATGTGTGCTGATGAGGTGGCACTGATGGGCACTGATAGGCTGCACTGATGTGCGCTGATGTGGCAGCACTGATGTGTGCTGATGAGGTGGCACTGATGGGCCCTGATAGGCTGCACTGATGTGCGCTGATGAGTTTAAACAGGGGAATCTACGCCACACATTGTGATTAGGGTGTGCCCAGGCACACCTGGCACACCCTGTGAGCATGCCTATGGTAACGGTTTACAACTGCTTTAAATCTCCTTGATGGAACACATACAGCAAAAAAAAGGGGGGCATTTAACCCTTTCCTACTGTAATCCAAATAATAAAAAAAAAGTCTGGGATTTAGATATTTTTTTTTAGCGCCCTCACCAAATAACATGAAATCTTTTACCTGGAAGGACATCCAGGGAAGGCTCGTGTTGGATCCATCGGTAGTTCTCTCTAGAAGAATAGACGCACCTCGATGTTCTCAGAAGCGTCTCGGAGTCATCACGATGTACCGTTCAGGTGTCAGCCGCATATTTCACTTGTCACACTCTGATATTTAATGTCATCCTCTGTCTGCTCATCATTGAACTGCATTTCACTGACTCACACTGCCGAAGAGTCATTATTATCCTTCTCTTGTCGCTTGTCAGAAAAGCCTTAGGCTTGCCTTTTCTCATTCCTCTTCTAAAAAAAAAAAGGCCCATCGTCTGTCCGTCATGTCCATCTTCTGGCATCAACTCTTTCTGAATCCCTGACCAAAACAAGTACGCAGCCAGTGAAGTCATAGTGAAGCCAGTGAAGTCATAGTAAAGCCAGTGATGTCATAGTGAAGTCATAGTGAAGCCAATAGCCCTGCAGTGCACACAAGGCTGCTGAGGGAGGGATTTGGGTAAGTAAAAGTCCTTTTTTTTTCTGGTACCCTACGAGCATTTAACCCTTCCAGTGCAGGTAGAACCCCACTGCAAGAGTATTTTTTGTTTTCCCTGGAGTTCCGCTTTAACAAAAAGATTGTGTCAGACTTTAGTGTCTGTGTTCGGATCTGCTTTAACTTCTTCACGCCGGTGCCTCCTGGCCCTTTAATAGGTTTATTACACCAGGAGGCGGGGCTTAAGAGTGCGTGACTGCCGTGATTGGCTGTCACGTTGGCCACGTGATCCGAAAAAACTTTCAGTTAGGCGCCGGTAACTGTGTCAGGAGCGTGCACCGTGTGTGCTCCCGACACAGCCGTATGGACAGAAATTCATGCAAATATAAGCGGCGCCAAGGACCAGGTGCTGAGAGGCTGCAAGGGGTTAAAACACTTTTCCAGACGAAAAAAAAGAGCTAAAAATGAATAGCCCAATAAAAGATAAAATAACAAAAAACGCTTTTACTGCAATATTCAGCTTTAGTCCAGAGATTTCCCCATGCAGTCCCTTTTTCTGCCACTAGATGTCCTCAGTCTTACAGGCAGCATCATTCAAACCACTCCCTCTAAGTTTAGGTCATCCCGGACCAAGCCCCAACCTGTGACTGGACAGTGAAAGGAGAAGCAGCGGATTGATGAGCATATCTCTCTGTCACACCCCTCTCTCTCTCTCTTCCTATCAGCATGCTTCTTGTTAGCACATAAAATGATTGGCTCCTTGGGCTGCTTCCTCCTCTTACACTCCAGTCCTGCTATACAAGGACTTCAAGAGGCTAATACCAGGTCACATTAAGAAACTTCTGCCTTTAAAGTGTTCACCTTTTCACCTTTTTCTGCCACTAGATGTCCTCGGTAGGTAGCATCCTTCAAACCACTCCCTCTAAGCTCAGGTCCTCCCGAACCAAGCCCCAACCTGTTACTGGACAGTGAAAGGAGAAGCAGCGCATTGATGAGCATATCTCTCTGTCACTCCCCTCTCTCTCTCTCTTCCTATCAGCATGGTTCTTGTTAGCACATAAAACAATTGGCTCCTTGGGCTGCTTCTTCCTCTCACACTCCAGTCCTGCTGTACAAGAGACTTCAAGAGGCTAATACCAGGTTACATTAAAGCGGAGTTCCCCCAATTTTTTTTTTTAGGGGGGGGCACTATGGAATGCTGCAGCTGCTGACCGCAATGTCAGCACCTGAAGCCAATCTGTCCCTCGGCTCTAGGGTGGAAGCGCCGCCATCTTCAGCGCGAGTGGCGTTGCGGGATCCCCTGCTATCTTCTGGGACCTGTGTGTCTCCCAAAAGACAGCGGGGGGGGGGGGGGAGAGGCGCCGGATAGTGCATAGATATCTGCGAGTACTGCGGCTATCTATGCCCGGAAGTGGGAGCAAATACCTGTATTAGACAGGTATCTGCTCCCCCTTGAGAGGTGCCAAGTGTGACACCGGAGGGGGGGAGGAATCCAGAAAGCGGAAGTTACATTTTTGGGTGGAAGGTACTTCTGCCTTTAACCTCCCTGGCGGTATGATTATTTCGGATTTTAGGTGCTGAAAGCGGTACCATTATTTTGCATGGAAATTTGGCGTTTTATACTGTAGGTCTGTAAATCTTAACAATAACACACTTAAATCTGTCCAAACCAGAGTCTAGTAGATATCCCGGGTATGATAAAGTTTGAAACACAAAAACATAAATTATAATATAATAAATAAAAATAAATAATTAAAAAAAAAAAAAAAAATAGTAATAAAAGAAATTTCCCCACAATTCACTATCGCTCAATTCTGCAAGTGTTCTAATTTATTATCGCTGTTTTCTAGCTGGTCTAAAGCCACTTTTGACGTAAAGGGACACTTTTTGGTTGCTATGGACAATCTCCAGTTTCCAGGCAGAAAGAACAGTTTTATATATATAAAACTGCATGCAGGACACTGGGCAGACCACTAGGGACAAAGGGGATGTGTCATTATTTGATACAGTAATGTAATCTGTAAGATTACAGTATACTGTATCTGTACTGTGTGTTTCACTTTTTGAATTTGCCGCCGAACTCCGTCCCCGTGCGTCGCAACGCTCGCAGGGAACGGAGCTCGGCAATGTGAATCGAGCGAGACACAGCGGCTCGCCGATCACAGCGGGGAGACATCGCAGGATCCAGGAGATAAGGTAAGTAAACTCTTCCTGGATCCTGCAATGCAAGCCCGAGTCTGGCTCGGGGTTACCGCTTTTGGTATGAAAAATCCACCCCGAGCCAGACTCGGGAATACCGCCAGGGGGGTTAAAGTGTGCACCTTTTCAGAAAAGAAATCCAAAAAAAGTGAACTAACACTGTACTCCCCCTACAACCCCAATCAACCCCACCCCTGCCGATCCCTACTGTACTTACCTCCGTGGGTGACGAGCTGTCAAGCAGCCAGTGTAGCAGTCCAGGGATTTGAAATCCCCACTGTATTCTACCCTTCTGTCTGCAGGGCTTCCAGGATGGATCAGAGTGATTGGTCAGCGCCAGCACATGACCACTTTGACCAATTGGAATCACTCTGATCCATCTTGGAAGCCCTACAAAAAAGCAGAGAGAGAAGAGTGAGGATTTCAGATGCCTGGACCGCTATACCAGCTGCTAGTTCATCACCCAGGGAGGTAAGTACTGGGGGTGGGAATGGGGAGGGTGTATGGTGTCAGTTGAGCGAACTAACTCTTTAAGCTAAAATAACGAGCGAATAGAAATCTTCCAAGTCTGCAACTGCCGTATTTTTTATTTATTTTTTTATTTATTGCGCTTCGTGGCTAACAAGGTGCATCGCGGATTTCCATCTCCTGTTTCAGTGACATTGTCAAAAGCGAACGTTTGGAACTTTCCTACTCTCAATAACCTTCTGTCGTCTGACAGCAAAATTGAAAGTAAGCGGACAAGACATTCAGGCGAGCAAGAAAGGACATGAATACAAGACAATGGTGCCGTTTGGCTTGTCTCCTCTCCTGCCTGTTGGGTCCTTTGTGTACGGGAGGCCAGATGGCAAGGAGGGAGGTATTAAACTTTAACACAGGTGTCATAACAACTAGACATCACTACAATGCCGCAGCCATCAGTCCAGGTAATTCAAGCTTCATGTCAAGTATGGGAAAAATGAAGGGTGCAGAGCATGGCGCCGATGAACCTGAACTATAGACTCTGCTTGGATGCAAGCTTCATATCGTATGTTCGGGACTTGTCAAGATGATGCGGCTACAAAACAAGGCCAATTAAAAGAACGCTACAAAGTGAAAAAAAAATGAAACCTAAATTTCTTGAGTATTATATTACCTAAATCAGTGGTCCTCGACCTTTTTGAGACCAAGGCCCTGTAAATTTTTCCAAGTCTTTCTATACCCCATCAGTAGATAATACAGTTTATACTCGCACAATAAATACTAGGTAGGGTTGTAGGAGGTTGGGGGACACTGTGGAGGCTGAGGGCTCTCAGGGGGCCTGGGAGTCCTGTGGGTGACTAAGGGTGGGTTGGGGGCACTTTAGAGGCCAAAGGCTCTCAGGGGGCCTTGGAGCCGTGTGGGTGATTATGGGAGGATAGGGGGCACTGTGGTGGCTGAGGGCTCTCAGGGAGCCTGGAACATTGTGGCCCAGTATGGGGGGATTGGGGGCACTGTGGAGGTCAAGGGCATTTAGGGGGCCTGGGAGCCTTGTGGATGTCTATGGGAGATTGGGGGCACTGGGGTGGCTGAGGGCTCTCAGGGAGCCTGGAACATTGTGGCCCATTATGGGGGGGTTACGGGATACTGTGGAGGCTAAGGGCTCTCAGAGGGCCTGGGAGCACTATGGGCCACTATGGGAGGATGTATGGCACTGTGGTGGATAACGGCTCTAAGGGTGCCTGGAACATTATTGGCCAGTATGGCAGTGTTGGGGGGCACTGTGGAGGTTGAGAGCTCTCACAGGGCCTGGGAGCACTGCGGTCGCTTTGGGAGGTTGGGGGGCACTATGGAAGCTTAGGGCTCTCAATTCTGAGACCTCTTAGGGGGCCTGCGAGCACTTTGGGCCTCTACAGGTGGTTGGGGGGCCCTGTGGAGGCTGAGAGCTCTTAGGGGGCCTAGGAGCACTGTAGGCAACTATGGGAGGTTGAGAAGGGGGGGGGGGGGGGCACTGTGTGTAGGCTGAGAACTGTAAGGGGGCTTGAGAGCACTGTTGTAAGGACAGATGGAACCTGGTGAGATGGGTCAGCTCCTGGCTTCTTATATGTTTTGGATATACAGTGAGATATCCTGTTCCAGGTCATCTGGAAGTTTAGGGTTTCCCCACCCATCTCTGTGTGTCCTGTTAAATTCCCATAAAGGCTCATTTACACTTGCTTCGACTTTAACATACATTAATGCGCTTACCGCTTTAACATGCTTTTTTTTATGTGTTTTTAATATTTAGGTGATGCTTTTTAAAGCTTGGCAAATGCCCTTTCTGTGTGTTGATTTTATTTATGTTTTAAAAGGGTCCAGTAGAACCTCAGCTCATTTGTATCCTCCACTCAACAGATCCCCAGCTCATTGGTACTCCTGTTCAGCAGATCCCCAGTTTATTAGTACCCCTGTTCAGCAGATCCCCAGCTCATTAGTACCCCTGTTCAGCAGATCCCCAGTTTATTAGTACCCCTGTTCAGCAGATCCCCAGCTCATTAGTACCCCCCACTCAGCAGATCCCCAGCTCATTGGTACCGCTGTTCAGCACATCCCCAACTCATCAGTCCCCCTGTTCAGCAGATCCCCAGTTTATTAGTACTCTCGTTCTGCAGATCTCCTGTTCAGTGGAACCCCCAGCTTTGCTGATCCCCCGCCTAGTAGTATCCCTCAGCAATGCTGATCCCCCATTCAGTAGTAACCTCCAGCTCTGCTGATACTCAGAGTATGAGATTATCCAAATCAAGCAGGAGCCCTTCCCTGTAAAGAAAAAACAACAAAACACCACACACAGCGAGAACACCAAGCCAGCCTCCCCCCCCCACAAGCAGAGGGGACAAACAGGACAGCATACAGGCCCAAACCCCACATAGACAAAAATGAACCATAACAAATGAGGACATACATACAGTCGGTATCGCCGAGATTCCCACCTACTAATACGCCGCAAAACCCCCTCACTTAACCCCCAGCGCACCGCCTATGTTGCGGCCCCAATACGAAAGGAATGAGAAGCAAAATCGGACAAAGTCCCAGGACCACCAAACACTTCCTAAACACTGCCGTGAACTGATACCTGGACAGAGCCCAACCATCCACATGCAACAAAAAGGAGCCAACTCGACCCGGGCGTAACTCCAAAAAACATGAAACAACCTGAATCGGACAAGCCAGTGACCCTGCAACACCGAACAACTCCACCAGCACCCCACGTCCTACTTGATCTGGCTTGGACCTTCTTATCCAAAAAAACACAGATTCGTCAGACCCCCATTTAGAAAAAACAAACCAATTCCCCAATACGCAGCGGCCAAAAAATGCCAAAGAAAAAGCCGTCCAGAACAAAAGGGCTTCATAATCCGACAAGCACAAATCTGGAAGTACCTGAAACAACGAACCCAACAACTAAAAGTCACCAGGCGATAGCCATCCACCGGGCGACGCCCCCTGCGATGACCCTTTATTGCCCGCCTTACCAAAGAATCCTTCGTACAATCCCTGCGACCCAATAACTTGAACAAAAATGCCAACCCCGCCAGCTTTTATTCCACACCGACACCTACACTCCCTCCTCCACATTCCGACCTATGAAATACAACACCAAGAACCCATCATCACACTCACCTACTACACCAATCAAACTCCGGACCAGACCCAACCCCTCCTCCCAGGCCCTTGAATACACCGACCAGGTGGCCTCACTCACCGACCGCCGAATCAGCGTCGCAGTCACTCCAAGGCAATCCGCCACAGCTGTGCTGGGCAAGAAACTCCCAGTTACCCCGCTCCAAGAGCCAACGAGCGAAACTTATCCCACTGAAACCGAGAAAGAACATCGGCCAAGGAATTAGTGCAACCCGGGACATGAACAGAATATACAAAAGCATTGCAACATAAACAAGCCAACACCAAATGCCGCGACAAACGCACCACCGAAGGTGATGAAGCTGACACGCTATTAATTGTCTGTACAACTGCCATGTTATAGCAATTAAAACATATCTTCTTGTTGCAAAACTAAAAACCCCAAAGCCATACCTCCCAACTTTTTGAGATGGGAATGAGGGACACCTATCAGCAAAAGTATTCAGGCATAGGACACACCCCTTGTCACGCCCCCTTAAAGGAGAATTGTACAAAAAAACAAGATTGGTTAAACCCACAAGTGCTTTTTTTTACCACTACTATTCCTTTATATTGGCTTTTGGAATTTACAAATGCAGCAATTTAGAAATCAGGTGAAAGGTTTAGGGCTGGAAAACACTTTTTGATAGATAAAAAGTGCATTTTATTATCAACTCTAAACATCAAACCAAAATGAGGGACAAATGAGGAGGAATGAGGGACAGAGGGACAGTCCCTCGAAATCAGGGACAGTTGGGAGCTATGCCAAAGCTCAACTGCAAGCACAATCGGAAACAGTTCCAAAAGTGCCAAATTCCTGGTAAAACCAGCCCTCCCGCCATTCCCAAGGCCACGGGCCCGCACTCCACTACTCCCCCCCAAAGTATGATCCCACGGCATCAGTGAATAGCTCTGAATCAAAACTGGACATAGCTTCAGACATCCACACCGACATTCCATTATAAGAATCCAAAAATTACTCCCAAACTAGCAGGTCCACCCTATGTTCCCAGGTTAGGCGATTGTGATGTCCAGGCGCCCGAACCCCCGCGGTGGCCACTGCCAGCCGGCGATCAAAAACCCTGCCCACAGGCACATAAGGTGCATATTATGCCGATTACACAAGGTAAAAAACAGACCGAGATGGGGATAGCAGCGGCTGGCTGCGTTCCACCCTCTCGATAACATGGAAGTTAGGATGTCAATGACGAAACGCGTACGACGGAGCCACGCACACTACGTCACTTCTGCGTTATCCAGAGGGTGGAACGCACCACCCGTCCACCACCCCTGCACTTGCGCCAGAAACCGTAGGGGGAACCCAGGTCGCCGTGGGCAACCCAGCACCTGATAGAGGATCCAGGCTCCCCAAAATGTCCCTCAAACCCGCCAATAACTGCCCCAGATCCTGCACACCAGTCCCTGACCCCCCGTGATCCGACACGCAAAAGTTGAGCTTCCCCAGAAGTGACTGAAGTTGACGCAGTGTCAACTTGCCAGCCCCCCACCGCCGCCCGCAAGTCCGTTAGCTTTTCTTCCGGGAGGCGGCATTCAATGGTCACCGTGTTAATCAAAACACCCAGAAAACTCAGACCAGTATCTGGACCTTCCATTTTATAAAAACTGGAAAAAAGGCGCGCTTAGGATAAGGCCTGCCAAAAAAGTGAAAGGTTGCTGCCTCCCCCTAACAGAGCTCTCCCAAGGGGGCTCCGAAAAAATGTGATTTAAATGGAAAGTGGGGTGATTGGCGCTACCTAAGAGATAACAAGTTAGTACATAAAGGGGAAAAGGACCCAGGAAATGAACTTTACATAAAAGCAATTATGCCCGTACAATAGCTGGGTAGAGCTAAAAAATGTGCAATTAGTGAATTGTCACCTGACGGTGAAACCATGCACGGTGAAAAAAATAATAAAATAAATGAAAAATAAAGTAAAATGTATCACATTAGGCTAAGTGCAAAGCCTAATCCTCTAATGCAGGAGAGTGATGTGCAATACGATGAGTAGAATGTGCCCATGGATAAGATCCCTTATATAAAAAAAGAAAAAAAAGCTCCCATGGTGTAGTAAAAATGATAACCGTCCATTTATTAGGATAAAAGCATATGGTAAACAGCAAACGTAGAGTCCAAAACGTGTGTTCCTGCAGCCGGCTATCACACGCTGGTGAGGTGCATATTATGCCGATTACACAAGATAAAAAAGAGACCGAGATGGGGATAGCAGCGGCTGGCTGCGTTCCACCCTCTCGATAACACGGAAGTGAGGATGTCAATGACGAAACGCGTACGACGGAGCCACGCACACTACATCACTTCTGTGTTATCGAGAGGGTGGAACGCACCACCCGTCCACCACCCCTGCACTTGCGCCAGAAACCGTAGGGGGAAACCTAGGCCGCCGTGGGCAACCCAGCACCTGATAGAGGATCCAGCCTCCCCAAAACGTCCCTCAAACTCAGCCAATAACTGCCCCAGGTCCTGCGCACCAGTCCCTGCCCTCCCAGCAACCCCAGTCCCTAATGACACAGACCCCGCGTCATTCAATGCCCCCCCCCAGAACCCAGTCCCCCAGCCTCAGGCACGCACACTGAAGACACAGATGGTAGGTGTATTCTTAAGACCCTTGGCCACGGAGAAAGCGTTGACACTTTTTACGGAGGTGTTAAAAATTGACTATCGGTCGAAGGCCGTTTACCAGGCTGCCGTGGAATTGGACCTCCACCAGCCGTCACCGCATTTTCCACCGCTGCAGGCACCATCTCTGGCTCTATGTCACTCTCCTTTTCTAGCCCCCCCCTCCGACAGGGGAGCGTCCTCACGATCCGCTGTGCTGCCCCGGCCCGTTGCTCCTGGCACCTGCTGAGCGCCATCTTGGCCGCCCATTACGTCACCAGCCGCCGTCTTCCACGAGGGCCCAGGCCATTCCCCATCCCTGACACGCCTGGCACTCGCCCCTGCCGAGCGGGACGCAGCCGCTCCCTCCCAGCTCCTCTCGCTGTCCAAACATGTGAGTCGCCATCAGCCGCGCCGTCATCTGATCTCCGCCCCTCCACCGTCACCGCCTGAACTGAGACACCGGCCGCTGCTGGTAACAGCCCGGTTCCTGCATGCTTCTCACTCCCCCGCCGAGCCGCCCGAGTGGCCCCGGAGCCACCCCTGAGGGCCGCACCAGCTGCCTGAACCCGCTGTAGGGGGGCGAGCTGGGCTGTCAGTCGCAGCCCCATCGCGCGAGTCCCGCTGAGGAAGAGGATTACTCCCGGGCCGTCCTGCCACCGCCTTGGACCGGCGCTTCGGTGTGGGGGCCGGAGGGTCCCTTGAGGCAGACACAGAGGGGCTCCTAAGGCGGCGCTGGACTCTGGGGGAGATCTCCAGGCTGAGGTGCTCCGGAGGCCTAGACCTCCAAGCACGTGGTAAAGCGGGGGGGGGGCGCAGGGATAGGACCCATCAGTCCGGCTCCCACGAGCAGTCGAACGACTGCTCGTGGCGTGTGCCGTGTGTGCACAGCCTGTGACATCAAGGCCTCTAAATCCCCCATTCTTGCAGGCGAGCGACGGAGCCCTCAAGTGCGGAAGCTGTTCCTCTCTCTTCCCCTTCTAACTGAAACCACCCCCCTTCTAACCACCCCACCCCCCCTCGTCCTAACTCACTCCCCCCCCACTGCTCCACCCCCATCCTTATCACCCACTCCGCACACCCCTAACAAATTCCCTGACATGCCCCTTCTTCCCCTTAACTGTCGATGCCTAAGCCCAATTAACCCCCGTCATGCCAGCCCTCCGTTTATGGCCTTGGGTTTATACTACGCCCTTTCTTTGACATCAACCAAAAACCGAAATACACGAGTGGTCTTTCCTTTAAGCTTCAATGGACTCGAGGTGGAACCATAATTCCCAGCCTTACCAGATGTAGCCATTTATGTATAGAATTGCTATAACCACTACGTTGCGCAGCAAAGCCTTCCGCTCCAATCTCCCATCTTCTTTATTCAATCGCCATAATTCTGAGTCTTTAATCCACGTCATTTATTTTCCACAGGTGTGCAATTTCCCTTAATGTCTGAATATTACAGAGGGAAAAAAAATCTTTACTTCTGCGTGAAAACGTGACATTATTCTATTATTCTGTATTAATGAGAAGATGACATCGTGTATCACAATCTGACGTGTCCTCTTCTATTCTAATGAATCTAAAAATAGACACCTCTGTAATTGATACAAATGGTTCTCGCAATATCCACCGTCGTCTTCCCTCCTCCGTGTCGGCGTGTAATAAAAAAAAAGACCGCGTTGCCTCGCTTATTAAATGCCGTTGCGGAGGGTTCAGCTATTGGTGATGTTTGTTTCTTGCGTTCGATACGTTTTTCATGGATTAGGAGCGCAGAGGGCGTTATTGCGGCTTTTAATCTAAAGTATGACACCGTACAATCCATAGGTCACTGAGAAACACGGGCATGGGCGGCGCGGCGTTACCGTAAATCCTGGAGGGAGCTCGATGTAGCAAACGCCATTAGGCGACAATTTCAGAGGAGACTTTTTGTTTTCTAGTGGATACAATTGATAGAAAAAAGAAAATGTTGTAAACCCCCCACATCTGCATTAACCCGTTCAATACCGGGCACTTTCACACCCCCCCCCCTTCCTGCCCAGGCCAATTTTCAGCTTTCAGCGCTGTCACACTTTGAATGACAATTGCGCGGTCATCCAACACTGTAACCAAACAAATTTTTTTTATCATTTTCTTCACACAAATAGAGCTTTCTTTTGGTGGTATTTAATGACCGCTGTGTTTTTTACTTTTTGCTAAATTAACAAAAAAAGACTAAAAATTTGGGGGGGGAAACTCGCTTTTCTTTCTGTTATAAAATTTTGCAAATAAATAATCTTTCTTCATAAATTTAGGCCAAAATGTATTTTGCTACTTTTTTTTGGGTGAAAATAACGCAAATCAGTGTACAGTATATTATTTTGTCTGTAGGAGAGGTATACAGTCTACAAACTATGGGATATACAGTATCTTACAAAAGTAAGTACACCCCTCACATTTTTGTAAATATTTTCTTCTCTCTTTTCATGTGACAACACTGAAGAAATGACACTTTGCTACAATGTAAAGTAGTGAGTGTACAGCTTGTATAACAGTGTAAATTTGATGTCCCCTCAAAATAACTCAACACACAGCCATTAATGTCTAAACTGCTGGCAACAAAAGTCAGTACACCCCTAAGTGAAAATGTCCAAATTGGGCCCAAAGTGTCAATATTTTTTGTGGCCACCATTATTTTCCAGCACTGCCTTAACCCTCTTGGGCATGGAGTTCACCAGAGCTTCACAGGTTGTCACTGGAGTCCTCTTCCCCTCCCCCATGATGACATCACTGAGCTGGTGGATGTTAGAGACCTTGCGCTCCTCCACCTTCCATTTGAGGATGTCCCACAGATGATCAATAGGGTTTAGGTCTGGAGACATGCTTGGCCAGTCCATCACCTTTACCCTCAGCTTCTTTAGCAAGGCAGTGGTGGTCTTGGAGGTGTGTTTGGGGTGGTTATCATGGTGGAATACTGCCCTGCAGCCCAGTCTCTGAAGGGAGGGGATCATGCTCTGCTTCAGTATGTCACAGTACATGTTGGCATTCATGGTTCCCTCAATGATCTGTAGCCCCCCAGTGCCGGCAGCACTCATGCAGCCCCAGACCATGACACTCCCACCACCATGCTTGACTGTAGACAAGACACACTTGTCTTTGTACTCCTCAACTGGTTGTCACCACACACGCTTGTCACCATCTGAACCAAGTAAGTTTTGGTCTCATCAGGCCACAGGACGTGGTTCCAGTAATCCATGTCCTTTAGTCTGCTTGTCTTCAGCAATCTGTTTGTGGGCTTTCTTGTGCATCATCTTTAGAAGAGGCTTCCTTCTGGGATGACAGCCATGCAGACCAATTTGATGCAGTGTGCGGCGTATGGTCTGAGCACTGACAGGCTGACCCCCCACCCCTACAACCTCTGCAGCAATGCTGGCAGCACTCATATGTCTATTTCCCAAAGACAACCTCTGGATATGACGCTGAGCACGTGCACTCAACCTCTTTGGTCGACCATGGTGAGGCCTGTTCTGAGTGGAACCTGTCCTGTTATACCGCTGTATGGTCTTGGCCACCGTGCTTCAGCTCAGTTTCAGGGTCTTGGCAATCTTCTTATAGCCTAGGCCATCTTTATGTAGAGCAACAATTCTTTTTTTAGATCCTCAGAGAGATCTTTGCCATGAGGTGCCATGTTGAACTTCCAGTGACCAGCATGAGAGAGTGAGAGCGATAACACCAAATTTAACACACCTGCTCCCCATTCACACCTGAGACCTTGTAACACTAACGAGTCACATGACATTGGGGAGGGAAAATGGCTAATTGGGCCCAATTTGAACAGTTTCACTTAGGGGTGTACTGACTTTTTTTGCCAGCGGTTTAGACATTAATGGCTGTGTGTTGAGTTATTTTGAGGGGACAGCAAATTTACACTGTTATACAAGCTGTACACTCACTACTTTACATTGTAGCAAAGTGTCATTTCTTCAGTGTTGTCACATGAAAAGATAGGAGAAAAGATTTACAAAAATGTGAGGGGTGTACTTAATTTTGTGAGACACTGTATGTGTGTGATTATATGTCAGTATTACATTGTATATCCCTGTATGTTGCGGTCGTTCAGGTGCTTATCTAATAGTTTTTTAAAACTATCGATGCCCCCCGCTGAGACCACCGCCTGTGGAAGGGAATTCCACATCCTTGCAGCTCTTACAGTAAAGAACCCTCTACGTAGTTTAAGGTTAAACCTCTTTTCTTCTAATTTTAATGAGTGGCCACGAGTCTTGTTAAACTCTCTTCCAGACTACTGGAATAGTCCAGGTGCAGCCGGACCAGAGTCTTGTAGAGTGGGAGAATTATCGTTTTATCTCTGGAGTTGATCCCCTTTTTAATGCCAATATTCTGTTTGCTTTGTTAGCAGCAGCTTGGCATTGCTGAGCCTATCATCTACTAGGACCCCCAGGTCCTTTTCCATCCTAGATCCCCCCAGAGGTTCTCCCCCCAGTGTATAGATTGCATTCATAGTTTTCCCACCCAAATGCATTATTTTACATTTTTCTACATTGAACCTCATTTGCCATGTAGTCGCCCCTCCCCCATTAATTTGTTCAGATCTTTTTGCAAGATTTCCACATCCTGCGGAGAAGTTATTGCCCTGCTTAGCTTAGTATCGTCTGCAAATACAGAGATTGAACTGTTTATCCCATCCTCCAGGTCGTTTATGAACAAATTAAATAGGATTGGTCCTAGCACAGAACTCTGGGGACCCCACTACCCACCCCTGACCATTCTGAGTACTCCCCATTTATCACCACCCTCTGAACTCGCCCTTGTAGCCAGTTTTCAATCCATGTACTCACCCTATGGTCCATGCCAACGCACCTTATTTTGTACAGTAAACGTTTATGGGGAACTGTGTCAAATGCTTTTGCAAGATCCAGATACACCACATCTATGGGCCTTCCTTTATTTAGATGGAAACTCACCAAGGCTTGTTTCCACGACAACCCAAAATTCTCAAAATCCAGTTGTCATCGGGACAGAAAGTGAGGTGAAATCTTCTGAAGAGGAGCAAAGACAGCAAAACAAACGTTACAGGGGTGATGACCCTTCCCTATGTTTTCCAAAAAGCCTAAACATTTTTACCTCTTCCAACTTACAAACAAATTCAACTTAAGAACAAACCTACAGACCCGATCTTATTTGTAACTCGGGGACCGCCTGTATATGAAAATCGATCAATCCCGATATACTGATGGACGATCTTATTTCTTGAGGCCCGAAAATGCCAGGACAGTACAAATACCCCCCCCCCCCCCCCAAAAGAAAATTACCCCTTTTTTGTAAACTAGACAGTCCAAGGTATTTAGTAAGAGACTTTTTTTCAACATACTTTGACAAGAGCAATATAATGTTACCATAGTAACGCTGCACTACTCTGGGGAAGTGATCAGGATTTTTTTTTTTTTACACATTATGATTGCTTACACCAGTGAATTTCATTGCTATAAGCAAGCATTTTACCAAATGAAACCGATTCATTCAGTCTGTTTTGTTTTGATTAGCAGAGATTGGTCACAAGTTAAATACATTGTACAGGTGGGCTGTGATTGGCCTTGTCTGTACCATGTGATCAAATTGACCAATCAGAGCTGGCAATACAATTGTACACATTGGATAGCATGAAAGGAAGCCATCCATTGTGTACAACTGTCATGTGACCTGCCGTGATTGGTCACGGCGGTCACATGGTACCAGCAGTGAGCTGGTACTCTGATCAGTCGTCGCCTTTTTTGATGAGTTTTTGAGGCTTCTGTAATGCCTTTTTTGATGCTTTAATGAAGGTTGGCAAATGCCCAGTGTGTTGTGTTGATGTTCAATTTGTTTTAAAGGGGCCCAGTAGAACCCCCACTCAGCAGATCCCCAGCTCATTAGTACCCTCATTCAGTAGATCCTCAGTTTATTAGTACCCTCATTCAGCAGGTACTAAATTTCTGAATTTTCAAATTTCTGAATTTACAAATGTAAAAATTTATGAATTTTCGAATTTACGAATATATAAATTTATGAATTTACGAATTTTCAAATTTATGAATTTACAAATTTATGAATTTACGAATTTTCAAATTTACAAATTTACGAATGTACAAATTTACAAATTTATGAATTTATGGATTTTCGAATTTATGAATTTACAAATGTATGAATTTACAAATTTACAAATTTATGAATTTATGGATTTTCGAATTTATGAATTTACAAATGTATGAATTTACGAATTTTCAAATTTATGAATTTACAAATTTACAAATTTACGAATGTACAAATTTATGAATTTTCGAATTTACAAATTTACAAATTTATGAATTTACAAATTTATGAATTTACGAATTTACAAATTTATGAATTTACAAATTTACAAATTTATGAATTTATGGATTTTCGAATTTATGAATTTACAAATTTACAAATTTACGAATTTACAATTTTATGAATTTTCGAATTTACGAAATTACAAATTTACGAATTTACAAATTTATGAATTATCGAATTTACGAATTTACAAATTTATGAATTTATGAATTTACAAATTTACAAACATACAAATTTATGAATTTTCGAATTTATGAATTTATGAATTTTCTAATTTACGAATTTTTGAATTTACGAATTGACTAATTTTCGAATTTATGAATTTTTGAATATACAAATTTACAAATTTATGAATTTCAAATTTACGAATTTATGAATTTTAGAATTTATGAATTTACGAAATTGCGATCAAAACAAATGACCAAAAAAACTAAATAAAAAAAAAAGGAATAAAACGAAAATGAAAACGAACACATTTTTCAGCAGTGCACATGTCTAGTACAGTGTTGTATGACCGCGCAATTATCATTCAAAGTGTGAAAGCGCTGAAAGATGAAATTGGCCTGGGTGGGAAGGGGGGTGAAAGTGCCCAGGCCAGTATTGAAGGGATTAAAGGGGTTAAGCAGCCTCAGTTAATGGAACTAAATTTGGGCAGAAATGCGCTAAAAATACCATTTTTATTTGGGAAGGAAAGCGATATATTCACACAAATATGGGAACAAATTCAGTGTAGATAAAGTCCCTGGTGAGAACCGACCCCCCCAGAACCCCCGAGTCATAGTCCTCATCTCTAACCATGAGAACGCACAGTCGCTGCCACGCGGATCCCTTGACTGGCGTCTCAATCAGCAGCAAACGCGTGTAACTGATAATCTCGCAGCCCGCATTACACGTCGATTAAACATTAATGAGGACGTGTCATGTTGACACTTCCATCAAAGATCACTCCGGGGAGCAGATGATAAAGTCGTATCACCGAATGTATCAAACTCATGTAACAATACTAATGAAGGAGCGCGCTCAGTGCCCTCCGCGGACAAAGGAACCCGATTACAGGAACACCTTCAAAGTTTTTCGGAATAAAGAACTTCTGATCTTCCTTGGATAAATGCCATTTGTAAGGAAGAGGGCCGGCCACACACAGCGAGCTTCCCTGTATAGGGGGGGGGGGTCGCTTATTAGAAAAAAGTATTCATACCCCTTTTATGTGATAGACCAACACAAAGTGGCACATAATTGTGAAGTGGAAGGAAAATGATAAATGGGTTTCAATTTTTTTTACAAATAAATATGTGAAAAGTGTGTGTGTGTGTGTGTGTGTGTGTGGGGGGGGGGGGGGGTTCAGCCCCCTTTACTCTGATAACCCCTAACTAAAATCTAGTGTAACCAATTGCCTTCAGAAGTCACCTAATTAGTAAATAGAGTCCACTTGTGTGTAACTTAATCTCAGTATAAATACAGCTGTCCTGTGAAGCCCTCAGAGATTCGTTGGAGAAGCTTAGTGAACAAACAGCATCATGAAGGCCAAGGAACACACCAGACAGGTCAGGGATAAAGTTGTGGAGAAGTATAAAGCAGGGTTAGGTTATAAAAAAATCTCCCAAGCTTTGAACATCTCACGGAGCTCTGTTCAATCCATCATCGGAAAATGGAAAGAGTATGGCACAACCGCAAACCTACCAAGACATGGCCGTCCACCTAAACTGACCGGCCGGGCAAGGAGAGCATTCATCAGAGAAGAGCCAAGAGGTCCATGGTAACTCTGGAGGAGCTGCAGAGATCCACAGCTCAGGTAGGAGAATCTGTCCACAGGACAACTATTAGTCGTGTTCTCCACAAATCTGCCCTTTATGGAAGAGTGACAAGAAGAAAGTCATTGGTGAAAGAAAGTCATAAGAAGTCCTGTTTGTAGTTTGTGAGAAGCCATGTGGAGGACACAGCAAACATGTGGAAGAAGGTGATCTGGTCAGATGAGACCAAAATTCAACTTTTTGGCCTAAAAGCAAAACACTATGTGTGGGGGAAACTAACACTGCACATCACCCTGAACACACCATCCCCACCGTGAAACATGGTGGTGGCAGCATCATGTGGTGGGGATGCTTTTCTTCAGCAGGGACAGGGAAGCTGGTCAGAGTTGATGGCAAGATGGATGGAGCCAAATACAGGACAATCTTAGAAGAAAACCTGTTAGAGTCTGCAAAAGACTTGAGACTGGGGCGGAGGTTCACCTTCCAGCAGGACAACGACCCGAAACATACAGCCAGAGCTACAATGGAATGGTTTAGATCAAAGCATATTCATGTGTTAGAATGGCCCAGTCACAGTCCAGACCTAAATCACACTGAGAATCTGTGGCAAGACTTGAAAATTGCTGTTCACAGACGCTCTCCATCCAATCTGACAGAACTTGAGATATTTTGCAAAGAAGAAGAATGGGCAAAAATGTCCCTCTCTAGATGTGCAAAGCTGGTAGAGACATCCCCAAAAAGACTTGCAGCTGTAATTACAGAGAAAGGGGGTTTTACAAAGTATTGACTCCGGGGGGCGCCATACAAATGCCCCCCCCCCCCCACTTTTTACATATTTATTTGTAAAAAAATGTCGAAAACCATTTGTCATTTTCCTTCCACTTCACAATTATGTGCCACTTTGTGTTGGTCTATCACATAAAATCCCAATAAAATACATTTACGTTTTTGGTTGTAACATGACAAAATGTGGAACATTTCAAGGGGTGTGAATACTTTTTCAAGGCACTGTAGTTGGCCAGTAGACATCAGTAAAAATATGTAAAGAAGAAATATACTACTTACCTGAGACTCTATGATTAAAGTAGAGTTTATAAACAATGTTACTCTGTATCTCTCTATCTCCTGTATAATCAATGTCTATAAACATAGCTACTTTGTAACTCTCTATTTCTTGTCTGAACAATGTTATAACAATGTCACTTTGTATCTCTTTATCTCATGTCTGCAAAATGTTTATAAACAATGTTACTTTGTATCTCTTAATCTCCTGTATGATCAATGTTTATAAACAATGTTACTTTGTATCTCTTCATCTCCTGTCTGAACAGTTTATAAACAATGTTCATTGGAGTCTCTCTATCTCCTGTCTGATCAATGTCTACAAGCAGTGTTACTTTGTATTTTTCTATGTCCTGTCTGAACAATGCTTATAAACAATGTTACTTCGTATCTATCTCTGCCTGAGCAATGTTAATAAACAATGTTACACGGTTACTCTCTATCTCCCGTCTGATCAATGTTTATAAACAATGTTCCTTTGTATCTCTATCTCCTGTCTGATCAATGTCTATAAACAATGTTACTTTTTATCTCTCAAGCCAGTGCTTGAACAATGTTTATAAACAATGTTACTTTGTATCTCTCTATCAGCTTTATGCATTAGATGGTGGAGATCTTGCAGTCCATGCAAGACTGCTTGGAGGGGAATCATGTTTTCCACCAGTCTATGGAAATATGTTTGAGTGAGCCGATGGTTGAACCCCCACCTGGTGGGGAGTGTTGGAAGCATCGGGAGCGTTGGGAGCGTTGGGATCGTTGGGAGTGTTGGGAGCGTTGGAAGTGTGGGGAGCGTTGGGAGCGTTGGGAGCGTCGGGATTGTCGGGAGCATTGGGAGTGTTGGGAACGTTGGGAGCGTGGGGAGTGTCGGGAGCGTCGGGAGCGTTGGGAGTGTCGGGAGCGTTGGGAGTGTTGGAAGCATTGGAAGTGTGGGGAGCATGGGGAGCGTGGGGAGTGTCGGGAGCGTGGGGAGCATTGGAAGCCTCGGGATTGTCTGGAGCATTGGGAGTGTTGGGAGCGTTGGGAGCGTCGGGAGCGTTAGGAGTGTTGGGAGCATTGGAAGTGTGGGGAGCGTGGGGAGCATCGGGAGCGTGGGGAGCATTGGAAGCGTCGAGATTGTCGGGAGCTTTGGGAGCGTCGGGAGCGTTGGAAGTGTGGGGAGCGTTGGGAGCGTGGGGAGCGTTGGAAGCCTCGGGATTGTCTGGAGCATTGGGAGTGTTGGGAGCGTTGGGAGCGTCGGGAGCGTTAGGAGTGTTGGGAGCATTGGAAGTGTGGGGAGCGTGGGGAGCATCGGGAGCGTGGGGAGCATTGGAAGCGTCGAGATTGTCGGGAGCTTTGGGAGCTTTGGGAGCGTCGGGAGCGTTGGGAGCGTCGGGAGCGTTGGGAGCGTGGGCAAGCCGTGACAGATCCCAATGTTCATTCCTTAGAGTTGAGCAGCACAAGCACTTCAATGGCCCGGATGTTATCTCTCACACATCAACAATATATCAGTACTGCTACCCATGAGTGAGCGTCATATCCACTGAACACTGATGGATGGTGGTGAGGGGGTTCCAGGCCACAGATAACAATAACCAATGGGGGTGCCAATTGTCCTCCATCTAATTCCATGATACATTGTAGAGGGATAATATCTCTCCAATACTTTGTTGGTTGAATCACCAGACGAGTTTCGCCAGAATTTCCTCTTCCACAAAATCAGTCGGATTCCGTTTGTTTTTACTTCCCCCCATTTATTACGTGGCAGCAGACGTTGTCTCCTTTTATAAAGTATCCTCTCGTGTCCTTCTTTTATCCTTCAATTATCACAGACAGCCGTGTAAAAGAAATGAAATATATACTGACTATTTTTTCCCATTACTGAACTCCTCACACCGAGCTGAAGATCCGGACAAAGATCCATCATCCCGAGACCGGCGCAGCGCCGCTGACTTTCTCTTTTTAGCAGAAATCGCTTTTAATGTCCCATTTTTCAGAAGGACGTCAGAGATGTGACATCAGGTAATGACTGTGGAACAACTTTTCATTGCGGCGAGTCCGGGGAAAATATCGAACCGTGTGGTAGAATAAGCACTTTAAGTATTTTATGTTTACTGCGGATCAGCCTCTTGCAGTCCCTGTACAGCAGAGCCCAGACTGTGAAAGGAAGAAACAGAACAAGTAGCCAATCGGTTGTGCTGCTCTGCAAGAAACATGCTGATAGGAGGAGGGGGCAGAGTGACATGAGCCATCTGCTTTATCTCCTTTCTCTGTCCAATCACGGGCCGGGGGAGGGACAAGTAAGGTAAGCGTTATCGATCCACAGCAATGTAACCCTAACACTAACTCTTCTTGCAAGCCTAACACTAATCCTTCTTAAAACCCTAACACTAGTCCCTCTTGTAACCCTAACACAAACCTTTCTTATAACCCTAACACTAACTCTTCTTTTAGCCTTAATACTAACCCTTCTTGTAACCCCAACACTAGCTCTTCTTGTAACCCTAACGCTAACTCATCTTATAACCCTAACACTAGCTCTTCTTGTAACCCTAATACTAACCCTACTTGTAACCCTAACACAAACCTTTTTTATAACCCTAACACTAGCTCTTCTTGTAACCCAACACTAACTCTTCTTGTAACCCTAACACTAACTCTTCTTATAGCCTTAATATTAACCCTTCTTGTAACCCTAACAATAGCTCTTCTTATAACCCTAACACTAACCATTCTTGTAACCCTAACACTAGCTCTTCATGTAACCCTAACGCTAACTCGTCTTATAACCCTAACACTAACCCTCTTGTAACCCTAACACTAGCTTTTTTTGTAAACTGAACACTAACCCATCTTGTAACCCCAACACTAACTCTTCTTGTAACCTACACATTAACCCTTCATGTAACCCTAACACTAACCCTTCCTTTAACCTTAGTGCTAACCCTTCTTTCAATTCAAACACTATTATTTCTGTGACCCTTATATTCACCCCCCACCTGTAACCTACACACAGTAACCCCAACTCTGACCCTTTATGTGAACCTAAAACTGACCCTCTCTGTGACTCCGATTTAAAGCGCCTGTGTAAGATAAAGGAAAACCTGCAAACATGGCCTGTTGGGGGTCCTTGAGGACTGAGGATGAGAACCATCGCACTGACCCACCCTGTAACCCTAATACTAACCCTTCCTTTGACCCTAACATTAACCCTTACTGTGACTCTAACATTAACTTTCCCTGTAACCCTAACACTAACCCTCTCTTTGACCCTAACATGATGCCTTCTTGTGACCCTAACATTATTCCTCCTGTAACCGTAACCGAAACCCTTCTTTTGACCCTAACATTAACCCTTCCTGTGATTCTTACACTAACCCACACACATAGGTTGGACTTGATGGACTTCTGTCTTTTTTCAACCTCCCCTACTATGTAACTATGCAACCCTCTCTGTAACCCTAACACTAACCCTTCCTTTGACCCTGAAACTAACCCTTCATGTAAACCCAACAATCCCCCTTCATGTGACCCTCATACTACACCTTCCTTTGTGTAAACTCCTTTTAGCTCTCCTCTCCAGTGTCAGGATTCTCTGTGCCAGAGACCAGCTCTACCGGCCCTGAAGTTCTGGCCTCCGGGTCTTCTACAAGGTCCCTCCCTGCCCCATACACTGTAATGTCAAAAGTATTGGGACGCCTGCCTTTACACGCACATGAACTTTAATGACATCCCAGTCTTAGTCCGTAGGGTTCAATATTGAGTTGGCCCACCCTTTGCAGCTATAACAGCTTCAACTCTTCTGGGAAGGCTGTCCACAAGGTTTAGGAATGTGTCTATGGGAATGTTTGACCATTCTTCCAGAAGAGCATTTGTGAGGTCAGGCACTGACGTTGGACGAGAAGGCCTGGCTCGCAGTCTTCGCTCTAATTCATCCCAAAGGTGTTCTATTGGTTTGAGCTCAGGACTCTGTGCAGGCCAGTCAAGTTCCTCCACCCCAAACTCGCTCATCCATGTCTTTATGGACCTTGCTTTGTGAACTGGTGGGCAGTCATGTTGGAACAGGAAGGGGCCGTCCCCAAACTGTTCCCACAAAGTTGAGAGAATGAAATTGTCCAATATGTCTTGGTATGCTGACGCCTTAAGAGTTCCCTTCACTGGAACAAAGGGGCCAAACCCAACCCCTGAAAAACAACCCCCCACACCATAATCCCCCCCCCCACCACATGGTTTGGACCAGTGCACAAAGCAAGGTCCATAAAGATATGGATGAGCGAGTTTGGGGTGGAGGAACTTGACTGTCCTGACCTCAACCAGATAGAACACCTTTGGGATGAATTAGAGCGGAGACTGCGAGCCAGGCCTTCTCGTCCAACATCAGTGCCTGACCTCACAAATGCTCTTCTGGAAGAATGGTCAAACATTCCCATAGACACACTCCTAAACCTTGTGGACAGCCTTCCCAGAAGAGTTGAAGCTGTTATAGCTGCAAAGGGCGGGCCAACTCAATATTGAACCCTACCGACTAAGACTGGGATGCCAATAAAGTTCATGTGTGTGTGAAGGCAGGCGTCCCAGTACTTTTGAGATTACATTGTATGGGGCAGGGAGGGACCTTGTAGAAGACCCTGGGGCCAGAACTTCAGGGCCGGTAGAGCTGGTTTCTGGCCAATACTTTTGATAATATAGTGTATCTCGTCTTTCCGACCAATGAAGATCTGTGTGTTGCGGTGAGGTATATCAGAGCAACGATTTTTCTAGATGAAAGCATTTGAATATCGTAACTGAATTGTAATACGAAGTCGTATTTTTCTATGGGAATTGAATAGCGGCCTCCTCTCTTCAAGGCTCACTACACTTGGCAGCCCTGAGAAACGATCTACACACCCGGCCGTGCGCACGACGAGCCGAGCGAGATCCGTGATTTATTGCAAACTGATTGGACAGGAGCAGACGCCATTGATACACTGCCCCGGAGTTATTATACAGCCGGGAGTGATGGCTGACCGGCTGAACTTGGCTGAAAGGCCAGCTGTATATCTTCCTATAATAGTCCTATAGAAGGACTCCGAACCGACACCGCGGAGAAATGTCAGCTACCGCCTGGCATTTTAATGGCCCGTGGGTGATAAAATGATGCAGAAGGTTGCTGGAGATGTGGCAGAATCTCATGAGGGTGAGCTAAGCACCGGTAGAGACAAGTCTGCCGGGGCGCCCCCCCCGACATTTATCAATTTTCCATTTCCATGGCGGTGAAATAGTTACTTTTTTTTTTTTAATATCTCTGAATTGCTGCGATTATGGCCGGGAGACGTTTTGTGAAGGGGATCTCTGTTCTTCAAACCTAATTATAGGCTTCAGCATTGCTATGAGTCAGGGGCAAGTAGACCTCTAGAATCGGGGCCGGTGCTGGACCATTTTGCACCCTAGGCAAGACCAGTTACTTGCACCCACCCCCCCCAAAAAAACCCTGACCGCCGGAGCCCTTTCCTCTGTTCCCAGGGCAAGAAACCATTCAGGGCCACACAGACCGCCAAGGCCCTCTCCATTTGCCCTGGGGCCGTTTCCTCTGGTCCCTGTGGCCCTTCCCTTCCGATCCCAGGGCCCTTTACAAGTCACAGTTCACACTGCTGCTACTTATCATACGGCTTCCGACTCAAAATCACATGATGAGTCAAAACACATTCATTTCAGTTGGTGCCGCCTACTACTTCTCTGCGACTTTGGCGCGATTTGAGCACCATAGGCTGCAATGCTAAATCACAAAAGTCGCAAGGCAGTCACAAGGAAATCGCAAGCAAGCCGCGCGGCTTTGGGGTCCCAGAAGTGTAAACTGAGCCATGCAGTCCCCCCAGCGGGACCCTTTTATATGTTCTGCAGTGGACCCCTTCCTGCTGTCTTGGCCCCCCCCCCCCCCCCCACAGTGGCAGAATGCCAGGGCCCGGTCACAAGTGCAAACTTTGCACCCCTGGTAGTTCTGCCACTGCTGCAGTGGTATGTGGAAAGTTGGTGGGGAACAGGGCAGAAATGTACACAGCTTTAGGTCTGACCCCCTTACATCAGAGTTTACCCCTTTCATTAGGATCCCCAAGGCCCGACCCCTTACATCAGGGTCCCTCGTGTTCCCCCTTTACAACGGAGTCCCAAGAGTCCCCTCTTTTTAAATCAGGGTCCCCAGAGTTCCCCCCCTTACATCAGGGTCCCCAGGTTTCCCCCTTAGAACGGACTCCCAAGAGTCCCCTCTCTTTAAATCAGGGTCCCCAGTGTTCTCCCCCTTACAACGGAGTCCCAAGAGTCCCCTCTTTTTAAATCAGGGTCCCCAGAGTTCCCCCCCTTACATCAGGGTCCCCAGGTTTCCCCCTTAGAACGGACTCCCAAGAGTCCCCTCTCTTTAAATCAGGGTCCCCAGTGTTCTCCCCCTTACAGCGGAGTCCCAAGAGTCCCCTCTCTTTAAATAAGGGTCCCCAGAGTCCCCCCCCCCTAACATCAGGGTCCCGAGAGTTTCCCCCCTTACAACGGAGTCCCAAGAGTCCCTTCTCTTTAAATCAGGGTCCCCAGTGTTCCCCCCCTTACAACGGAGTCCCAAGAGTCCCCTCTCTTTAAATCAGGGTCCCCAGAGTCCCCCCCCTTACATCAGGGTCCCCAGAGTTCGCACTTATATCACAAATCCCACTTTTATTAGGGTCCCCAAAGTCTTCCCATTACATTGGTGCAGCACCCTCTAGTGTGCTAGGACAGTAAAATGTTGTCTTTTTAGGGCAGCTAAATTTCCAGGCTTGGCTGGGTGTGTTTTGTGATCTGGGTTGGGAGTGGCTCAGAGTGGTGCTGGGTAACTCACAGGTGGCATCACTAGGACCCCCTACTTATTTCTAGAATCTTCTAGTGCTTTCTGGAAAGAGAGGTTGGAGGAGAGGTGGAGCCACCTGGGGCATTCTAGG
Organism: Lithobates clamitans; assembly: GCA_037952925.1. Lineage (NCBI taxonomy): Eukaryota > Metazoa > Chordata > Amphibia > Anura > Ranidae > Lithobates > Lithobates clamitans. The sequence continues at coordinate 128,049 of JBBGZY010001500.1, forward strand.
GAGCCCTGACCAATCCCCAATGTGAATCGGCAGGGGCCTGGGCCTGGGCCCTCTAAGAAAATGTGGAGGTGTCCTGCACGGGAGGCGCAAGAGAAGACAGCGGGAGAACACTCCCGGGCAAGTCTCCAGGGGTTCAAAAGAGACAAGCCAAGAGGGCTGTTGAGTGTTCACACTGTCGGGATGACTGGGGAGGCACGTCTGAGAGGACTGGGCTGGAGCAGTCTGGGATGTGTGCAGAGCCAGTCTGGAGGATTTTGGTGGCACTGGGCAGTGGAAGGGGGCAGCTGCAGCCAGGAGGGTTGGCAGTGCCTGAAGAGGTGGTACTGGGAGCAGTAAACACAGGGACTTTTCTATTTTTGCTATACCATAGGGGCCCGGGGTCCCTGCCTGTAAAGGGCCTTTACTTTGGGCCTGGCTGAGCCAGAGTCAGGCCTACAGTGCTAGCTAGTCTGGAGAATGGAAGAGAGGAAGCAATGTGCAGGAGGAGACGATGAGAACGTATATACAGGATGTACAGTATATAGAAGTCCCAATTCCTGATGTTTTGATTACCGCGTCTCATAAGTCTCCATCCCTATCCAAATGTAATCTCCCTCAAATAAAAACAAGTTCAAGGCCCGCTTTCATGTCTCTGGATGAATGACAAGTCTGTGCCTGGCTGGGACAGGGTGACAGATGGACCACAATACTCAGCGGCTCCTACGGGGGTACCGCTACATTAGGATCTCAAAGTCCCCCCTTATATCACTTGGTCGATGGAGGTATGTCAGTACGTAAATCAGTATTTTATACAGAACAGTTGTTAAATGATGTTCATACAAGGAATGCTAATCACGGCGTAGCACCCTCTAGTGTGCAACTGGTGTAGGTACATTTATTTTGTTGACTTGTGGTAGCTGGGTGAGTCTGCAACTGGGTCGGGTTACTTCAGGTCAGGCTGGAGGACTCTGCAGGGCAGGTCTCTGGTACCTCCCCCTGGTTCTAGAAGATCGGAGAAGCTTCTGGAAGTTAGTGGGCAGAGGGGGGGAAGGTCCTGATCTGCATACTTGAGGGAAACTGGCCAATCGCCGGGCAGAAGTCACTGGCAGGGCGGCTTGGTCAGCCCTTAAATTTGGTGGAGCCTGAGTTGGGTGGCAGATGGAGTGCTGAGGTTGCTGTTGTGTGGCCTGGGAGGGGACCAAGTAAATCAAGATCAAGCGGCTCCTGAAGGGGTAGAGCTATAATAGAGGAGGGAGGGGGGGTGCGTTGATTGGCTACAATATTAGCCATCTCGTATTTTAGATATATGGTGTTACACATGAGTATACAGCGCCACCGGCTCATCAGCATGCCTGAGAATTTGCCACCATTCACCTAGAGATGGCAGATTTTTTGCTTAGGTTACAAGTTCATTACCAGCTCTGCTTTCTGCCTTCTTGCTGATTGACAGGAGTAACTTCAGTGTCACTCCGGTCCGGAAGAGCAAGGGTCCCAATAGGTGCTTTGAGGGAGGATTCTGCTCTATCCTACTGTGGATGAAAGAGGGAAGTGAGAGAGAGTCACCCCCTGACACCAGACCTCCTTCTCACTATGGGTGGCTGCAGGGCTGCTGTTAGAAATCATGGGGCTCCACACAACCTACCTGACAGGGACCCCCTGCCCCCATGACGACATAGATTTATGGGTTCCTTTCTCTGCAGCCTCAGCTGCACAGATGAATGAATAGGAAGCGCTCTGAGGCTTCCTGCTCATTCACGAACCAAAGCATAGTAAACGCTGTTTACTATGCTTCAGTGATGAATGAACACAGAAGTGATTGGTACTGATCGTTCACTGTGTTCATTCAGGAAAGGAAAGGGCCTGTAAATTACATATTTACCAGCCCCTTCCCCTGCTCCCCATCCTGAAACTTCCCCTTTGTATGCCTGCAGCTGCTGGTAGAGGAGGGAAGCCGGCAGTGCTGCGGGGGAAAGGGGCACACGGGGGAGCCCAGCCAGCAGATGGAAGGGGCGCATGTGCTAGAACCAATCCCCCTGCAGTGCAGCCGGAGGGAGAAAGAGGAGGAGAAGTTGGCAGAGCTGCAGAGGGAGTAAGAAGAGGATCGGTGTCTGCAATAAGACAGTACAGTCGGCCCTCCTGCTCAGCAGGTGAACCCCCCCCTGTTTGAACTGATACTATGCCCGCCTTTCTCAACTATGGAGTACTAAAAAAATAGAAAAGGTTTTCAAAAAAACATTGGCCTATACTAACAGCTGACAAACATCCTTACCGCTTCAGCCCCAGAAGATTTGGCTGCTCAATGACCGGGCCATTTTTTGAGATTCGGCACTGCGTCGCTTTTTGATCGCCTTTTTATTTTTTGCGCTATAAAAAAAAGCTAAGCGACAATTTTGAAAAAAAAAAAAACACAATATCTTTTTCCTCAGTTTAGGCCAATATGTATTCTTCTACATAAAAAATAAAAAAAAAATCGCAATAAGTGTATATGGATTGGTTTGCGCAAAAATTATAGCGTCTACAAAATAGGGGATAGATTTATGACATTTTTATTATTATTTTATTTTATTATTATTATTTTTTTTTACTAGTAATGGCGGCGATCTGTGATTTTTATCAGGACTGCGACATTATGGCGGGCACATCGTACACTTGTGACACATTTTTGAAACCATTGACAATGATACAGCGATCAGTGCTATAAATATGCACTGATTTTACTGTGTAAATGACACTGGCAGGGAAGGGGTTAAACACTAGGGGGCAATCAAGGGGTTAAATGTGTTCTCTGACTGTGTGTTTCTAACTGTGTGGGGGATGGGACTGTCTAGGAGGAGAGAGAGATCGGTGTTCATACATAGTATGAACACACGATCTGTCTCCTCTCCCTTGAAAGAACCGGGAACTGTGTGTTTACACACACAGAGATCCCGATTCTCGCTCTGTCACGAGCGATCGCGGGAGCCCGGCGGTCATCGCGCCCGCCGGGCACTCGCATCGGGGTCGGGCACACTCTGTGGGCGCACGCGCTCCCCTACTGACCGAAAGGCAAAGCGACGTTCTGTTACGTCGCTTTGCCTTTTGGTCACCAGGGGCGCGCGCCCACAGCGTGTGCCCGACCCCAGTGCGAGTGCCCGGCGGGCGTAATGACTAGCCGTGCCATTCTGCCGCAGTAAAACTGCGGCGGCTGGTCGGCAAGGGGTTTAATGGGTATTACCCTTACATCCAAAATTTTATGTACAGGCGAGCTCCAACGCTACAGGACAAAATAGCAAAGAATATAGAAGATCCCCCAAAGACAATCCAATTTTACATTTTCTCAGGAAAAGGTTCCTTTCCATGTAAACATTGATATTATTAGAACAAAGAGAAAGAATATAAAAAGGGACAAGTTTACAGCCTCAGGAAAAGAGTACAAAATGAGGGACTGCATTCCATGTAGAACAGAAGGGGTGGGTTATGCCCTGCGATGCCCTTGTGAAATCCAGTACATCGGCCACACTAAACGACCAATGTGGAAAAGAACCCCGGGAACATGTCTAAAATATTGCCAAAGGTTATTCCAAGCTTGGCATTTCTAAGCATTATGCCACTCACCACAATAAAGATCCTTCTTCTCTTTTATTTTGGGGAATAGAAAAATATCACCCACACCGGAGGGGATCGAATGAGGTCATTTCCCTTAATCAACGTGAATCCTTCTGGATACACGAAAATGCAGACTTTATAACCGCCAGGTCATAACATCGAGTTCCACGTTCATTGTTCCATAAGTGATTACTAAATATTACTAAATATTTTATCCATTAGTGTTCACGCATTAAGCCGTTCATGATGTAAGTATCAATTTTCCCTCACACCATGCATATTTTTATGTAATTTTATACCATTGTCCTTTATTGTTAATATCATTAACAATAAATAATAATAATTAAAAATAATAATATTAATAAATAATAATAATAAAAAAATATAAAAAATAATATCCACTAATTGTCAATGTTAGCATCCCTTTTTTTGAGTTTTGCCATATTTAAAAAATGTAATTTGTTTTTTAATCTAATTTTAGCTTTTAGGATTTATATTTTTGTTTCTATAGTTTTTAAAATGTTTTTTTTTTTTTTTTCAAATCTTTTTATTAAATTTCTTAATTACAAACAAAACACAAAAAAAACCACAACAAAACATCATACACGTTGAACCAAAGATATAATAGTACGATTTCCAAAATCCCATATAACAATTATTCATTTTAAAATGTTTTTTTAAAAATTATTATAATTGATATTTTTCAGTTCTATTACCTAGATATGTTAGATATCTGGCGAGATATCTATTCCACCTCGTCTCTACCTCTGCATTGTTCCATTATATGCTCAATGTGTTTCTGCCATCTCTGGTCTTAGTCTTTAGCAAGATGTGATTGGGCTGATCTCCTTGTATTGGTTCATCCCAATTCTGGTCACGCACAGAAACGCGCTGCTTTTTAGCAGACACGGAACAGTGCCATTTTTATTGCAGAATATAATATCTAAATCAGGGGTCTCAAACTGGTGGCCCTCCAGCTGTTGCGAAACTACAAGTCCCATCATGCCTCTGCCTGTAGGAGTCATGTTTGTGCCTTGCAATGGTTCATGGGACTTGTAGTTTCGCAACAGCTGGAGGGCCACCAGTTTGAGAACCCTGATCTAAATGAACTAAGACTAAGACCAGGATTGGCCGAAACGCGCTGAGCATCAATGCTCAACTTGTTTCTGCTATCTCTGTTCTTAGTCTTTAGCAAGATGTCATTGGACTGGCCTCCTTGTATTGGTTCATCCCAATTCCCGTCACGCACAGAAACGCAATGCTCCTTAGCAGATGCGGAACGGTGCCATTAATTGTTAGTGTCACCTCTCTACACAACTGTAAACACATCGGTCAGTGCGTTCTTTTCCTGCGTTTTCTTGCATGTATTGAAACAAATGCTCAGAAAAACGTGTGCCCCTCGGTTGCACCTGCAGCCTTTGATTTGTGCTAGGAGCACGCTCTCTTGTGCGCTCCCAGCACAGTGAATGAGTTGTCAGCAACAGCTCCTGGATATTGTTTTCCAGTGGGAGCCAGCAACGGGCCAATCACACGAATCACGCGATCGGGAAGCCTGCCTCCCCCAGCTCTCCGAGTAACGTACCGGTTAAAGGGCCGGAAATAAAGGAAATAACCTGTTCATTGCCATATGATTTCAGTCGTTGGGTTTACATGAAGTTTAAATTCCACTTTTGCGACTTTCTGTCGGAATTTCGGATTGTCGGAAGAGAATCCTTTGAGAGTCGGGTTGTGGTTGGCACGTCATATATAATACAGAGACGCTGGGGGGGGGGGGGGGGGGGGGCGGCTGGTCGATGTCCTGCTTACCCGCTACAGCGGAACACTTAGGTCCCCAGACTTTTTTTTTTTTGTTTCTGCCTTCAACTTTACTCAGAGATTTGTCACAAGACAAGCCGCCCAAATGTTACCTTGTCACTTCGGAGCTTCGTCCCTGTTTGAGGAGTGTCACCTTCAATTGGGCGGCCTCGCTGCCAAAGTTTCGACTGTCAAACATGACTGTGCATCCCCCCCCCACAATGTGCACCCCCCCACACACACACACACACACACACACAGACACACAGACACACACAATTTATGCAAAGCTACCAGCCAGTCATCTTGGCTTCCAACTGGAATAAAAAAAAAAGGAAGAGAACACGATATATTAATTAGTTGGCTGCAGCCGAGAGCTTAAAGAGAACCTGTCATGGTGAAATTATGAAGGGGGTGGGGGAACCACTAACTCGGTTTTAAAGGTGCAAGCCCATAATCATGGCAGAGATGGGAAATGTGTGCGTGGGACTGCTCTTACAAGACAGCTGGCCTCCGGCTGCAGGCATTATCTCGGTATAACCACCCGAAGTCCGGAAGTGGTTAATTTTCCAGAAGGAGCTCATTGAAGCTGATGTGAGTCAGTAGTGAGGAGCATAGTTTCCTCCTAGTAGGGGAGCCAGAAGAACTGAGACTTGATACAGGGAGGAGAGACTTCTGTGCTTTCCCGTTACTGTGGGCATCATGTTCACCGTAAACGTTTAGAAAACTGTACAAGAAATATGGCAAAAAGATATTTCTTTAAACCCAAATTGAGGATCATGAAAATGTGTAAAAGCAAGTTTTAAAGTTAATCAAGGGTTTTGTGCAACCAACTACACTACATTACCAAAAGTATTGGGACGCCTGCCTTTACACGCACATGAACTTTAATGGCATCCCAGTCTTAGTTCCGTAGGGTTCAATATTGAGTTGGCCCACCCTTTGCAGCTATAACAGCTTCAACTCTTCTGGGAAGGCCGTCCACAAGGTTTTGGATGGGAATGTTGGACCATTCTTCCAGAAGCGCATTTGTGAGGTCAGGCACTCATGTTGGATGAGAAGGCCTGGCTCCGCTCTAATTCATCCCAAAGGTGTTCTATTGGTTCAAGGTCAGGACAGTCAAGTTCCTCCACCCCAAACTCGCTCATCCATGTCTTTATGGACCTTGCTTTGTGCACTGGTGCGCAGTCATGTTGGAACAGGAAGGGGCCATCCCCCAAACTGTTCCTACAATGTTGAGAGCATGAAATTGTCTAAAATGTCTAGGTATAATGACACCTTAAGTGTTCCCTTCACTGGAACTAAGGGGCCAAGCCCAACCCCTGAAAGACAACCCCCACACCATATTCCCCCCTCCACCAAATGATTTAGACCAGTGCACAAAGCAAGGTCCATAAAGACATGGATGAGCGAGTTTGGGGTGGAGGAACTTGACTGGCCTGCACAGAGTCCTGACCTCAACACAATAGAACACCTTTGGGATGAATTAGAGCAGAGACTGTAACCAGACCTTCTCATCCACATCAGTGCCTGACCTCACAAATGCGCTTGTGGACAGCCTTCCCAGAAGAGTTGAAGCCCAAGTATATTATAGCTGCAAATATTGAACCCTTTGGACTAAGACTGGGATGCCATTAAAGTTCATGTGTGTGTAAAGGCAGGCGTCCCAATACTTTTGGTAATATAGTGTATATCAGACTAAGTCTCGCCTTCTTTCTATAGAGTTAAAAGATAAGCATTTGCCTGGTGTAAAGAATATGTGAAGACGCTGTTTAGGAAAGTGGCAGTTGGCTTGCCTTAAGATTACCACTACTGCAGTATGGAGTAATTGGGTTTCCCTTCTTCTCAAGTGAGCTGTTTGACTTTTTTGCTATGGCATCTCGATGGCATCCAATGTTGCATTGGCATCTCAAGACAGTAGTTTGGAGCTGCTGGGAAAAGAGAGGTATTTCAAAAACTGCTGATCTACTGGGATTTACATGCACAACCATCTCTCGAGTTTATGGATAATGATCCAAAAAAGAGAAAATATCCAGTGAGCAGCAGCTGTGTGGAGGAAAATGACTTGTTGATGTCCGAGATCAGAAGAGAATGGGCAGACTGGTTTTAAATGATAGAAAGGCAACAGTAACTCAAATAACCACTCTTTACCATCAAGGTATGTAGAATACCATCTCTGAACACACAACACATCCAACCTTGAAGCAGTTCGGCTACAGCAGCAGAAGACCACACCGGGTGCCACTCCTGTCAGCTAAGTACAGAAAACTAAGGCAACAATTTACACAGGCTCACCAAAATTGGACAATAGAAGATTGGAAGAACATTGCGTGGTCTGATGAGTCTCGATTTCAGCTGCGACATTCAGATGGTAGGGTGGATCCATCCTGCCTTGTATCAATGGTTCAGGCTGGTTGTGTAATAATGGTGTGGGGGATATTTTCTTGGCACACTTTGGGCCCCTTAGTACCAATTGATCATGGTTTAAACACATGGCCTACCTGAGTATTGTTGCTGACCATGTCCATCCCTTTATGACTACAGTGTCCCCATCTTCTGATGGCTCCTTTCAGCAGGATAATGCACCATGTCACAAAGCTCCAATCATCTCACCACTGGTTTCTTCAACATAATAATGAGGTCACTGTACTCCAATTGCCTCCACAGCCACCATATCTCAATCCAAAAGAGCACCTTTGGGATGTTGTGTAACGGGAGATTGGCATCATGCAGCTAATAAATCTGCAGCAACTGCGTGATGCTATCATGTCACTATGGACCAAAATCTCAGATGAATGTTTCCAACACCTTGTTAAATCTGTCACAAAGATTTAAGTTTTGAGGGCAAAAGGGGGTCCAACCCAATACTAGCAAGGTGCACCTAATAAAGTGGCTGGTGAGTGTATATTGGTGGTCATTGGGAGAGTCAGTCAGAGAAAGGACATATTACGCTGGTGGTCAGTGAGAAGAATGCTCCTTGCATGGTCAGCTGCAAGAATTACCCATTATAGATAGCAACAAAAAAAATCACTGATGTCACTATTTACTTATCTTAGAGCCAGAAATTGCTGATTCCCCTAGAGTTCCATGGAACTCTCGTTAGGAATGACTGTTCTAGACTAACCTGCTGGAGGAACCCTAGGGTCGCACAGATTCCTGGTTGAGAATGTCTGGTCTAGACTAATCTGCTGGATGAACCCTAGGGACCCACTGAACCCTGGTTGAGAATGACTGGTCTAAACTAACCTGCTGGAGGAACCCTAGGGTCCCACAGAATCCTAGTTAAGAATGAATGTTCTAGACCAGTGGTCTCAAAACTATGGCCCTCCAGTTGTTCAAGAACTACAATTACGATCATGCTTAGTCATGTCTATAAATTTTTACAGTGCCTCATGGGACATGAAGTTTCACAAAAGCTGGTGGGCTGTAGTTTTGTGATACCTGTTTTAGACTAACCTGCTGGAGGAACCCTAGGGTTCCATGGAATTCTGGTTGAGAATGACTGTTCTAGACTAACCTGCTAGAGGAACCCTAGTTTAGAATGACTGGTCTAGATTAACCTGCTCAAGGAATCCTAGGGTTCCATGGAACCCTGGTTGAGAATGACTGTTCAAGACTAACCTGCTTGAGGAACCCTAGTTGAGAATAACTGGTCTAGACTAACCTGCTGGATGAACCCTAGGGCCCCATAGATTCCTGGTTGAGGCTGACTGGTCTAGACTAACCTGCTGGAGGAACCCTAGGTTTCCACGGAACCCTGGTTGAGAATGACTGGTTTACACTAGGGATGGGCCAAACACCCCCGGTGTGCGCCAGAACATGCAAACAGGCAAAAAATTTGCGGGAACATGCAAACCCTAAAAAATCAAAAGTGCTCATTTTAAAGGCTTATATGCAAGTTATTGCCATAAAAAGTGTATGGGGACCTGGGTACTGCCAACTGTTTTTTCAGGAGCAGTGATTTTATTAATGCTTAAAGTGAAACAATAAAAATGAAATATTCCTTTAAATATTGTGCCTGGGGGGTCCCCTTAGTATGCCTGTTAAGTGGCGCATTTGTCTGATGTGTTTTACAGTGCCGCAGCAAAATTACATTTTTAAAGGAAAAAAGTAATTCAAAATTGCTCGTGGCTGCAATGTATTGCTGGCTCCCAGCAATATAGATAGAAATCAATAAGAAAAATCGGCGTGGGTCCCCTCCCCCCCAGTCCATATCAGGCCCTTCGGGTTGGTCTGGTATGGATTTTAAGGGGAACACCATGCCAAAATGTAAAAAAAAAAAGCGTGGGGTCCCCCCCAAAAATCCATACTAGGCCCTTCGGGTCTGGTATGGATTTTAAGGGGAACTCCTCGCCAAAATTTTAAAAAAAAATTGTCGTGGGGCCCCCCCAAATCCATATCAAACCCTTATCTGAGCATGCAGCCTGGGGGTCAGGATAGGGGGGACGAGCAAGCACCCCCCCCCTGAACCATACCAGGCCGCATGCCCTCAACATTTGGAAGGTGCTTTCGGGTCCCCCCAAAGCACCTTGTCCCCATGTTGATGGGGACAAGGGCCTCATCTCCACAACCCTTGCCCGGTGGATGTGGGGGACTGTAGGTGGGAGGCTTATCAGAATCTGGAAGCCCCCTTTAACAAGGGGGCCCCCAGATCCCACCCCCCTATGTGAATGGGTATGGGGTGCATTGTACTCCTACCCTTTTACCAAAAAAGTGTCAAAAATTAAAAATCACAAAAGACAGTTTTTGACAATTCCTTTATTAAAAAAAAAAAAAGTGTCCCACGATGTCCATCAATCACGCTGCCAGACGTACTCGAAAAACAGAAAAAAAACCCAAAATACTCCGCCTTCATGGGAGGCCTCCTGCCAACTGCTGTCTTTTTGCAGTGACAGCTGTTATATAGGCAAGGGTGGAGCCACCCTCTGATGTAACCAGATGGCCTACAGGCACATGACGTCAGGAGGGGCGGGTCACTCGGTTACGTCACCGGGTGGCCCTGTCACATGACGTCAGGAGGGGCGGGTCACTCGGTTACGTCACCGGGTGGCCCTGTCCTTGCCTATATAAGAGCTGTCACAGCGAAAAGACAGTTGGCGGGACGCTTCCTATGGAGGCGGGGTATTTTCATTTTTATTTTTATTTTTTTTCTTCGGGTCCGTCGGGCGGCGTGATTGAAGATGGATGGACATGTCAAAACCTGTCTTTTGTGGTTTTTACTTCTTGACACTTTTTTTGGTAAATGGGTAGGGGTTCAATGTACCCCATACTTATTCACATGGGGGGGCGGGCTCTGGGGGCCCGCAGACCCCGTTGTGGGGACGAGGCCCTTGACCCCATCAACATGGGGACAAGGTGCTTGGGGGGGGACCCCAAAGGGAGCACTCGCTTGTCCCCCCTATCCTGTCCTCCAGGCTGCATGCTCAGATAAGGGTCTGGGGGACCCCTAGCCAATTTTTTTTTTAAATTTGGCATGGAGTTCCCCTTAAAATCCATACCAGACCCAAAGGGCCTGGCATGGATTTTGAGGGGCCCCATGCTGTTTCTTTTTAAAACTTGCGCTCGACTCGAACATCGGGCCCATCCCTAGTCTACACTTACCTGCTGGAGGAACCCTAGGGTCCCATGGATCCCTGGTTAAGAATGATTGGTCTAACCCAGCCTTTCTCAACCTTTTCAACATGGAAGGACCCTTGAAATAGCTATCTGGTCTAAGGGAACCCCTGCTATAAACTACTATACATGGTCAGTGAGAAGAATGCTCCTTACACATGTTGCAATTGGTAAGAATTCCCATCTTACAGAGAGCTAAAATGATCAATGGCGTCAGTGGAAACTTATCTGAGAGGCAGAAATTGATCATTTCCCAAGGAACCCTTAGCAACCTCTGGAGGAACACTAGGGTTTCATGGAACCCTGGTTGAGAAACCCTGGTCTAGACTAACCTGCTGGAGGAACCCTAGAGTTTCACAGAGCCCTGGTTGGGAATGGCTGTTCTAGACCAGGTGTCTCCAAACTTGCTAAACGAAGGCCCAGTTTACTGCACTTCAGACTTTAGGGGGGCTGAACTGTGGCCATTGTAAATAGAAACTGTTCTGGGGTCAGTGAGAGTAAACAGTAAACATCCAGCCGGAGGGATCTTTGCTGCTGTTTCGCTGGGTCTGGTAAGAGGGCCTGTCGGCCATTATGCATTACTAATCCTAGTGACTGAGGGGGGACACCATGTTTTACCACACCAGGTATCATCCGATCTTCCCATAGAGGAGAGCGGGGGCTCTGACAGGTCCATCTTAGCACAGTGGGCGGAGATGGACCTGTCATGTCATCTGCCTGCTCAGCGGGGATCAACGGAGCAATCCCCGCTGAGCTAGTGGAGTCCATCAAAACAGATTGACCCTGTATGAAAGGGGCCTTACAGGGTCCTCTCATGAGATAATTTACGAGAGCGTTTTTAGGGACGGGGCAGGGTAGGGGTTGGATGGGGCAGCTGGTGGTGAGTAACTCTTAAGGCCCGCATTGTACATTCACATCGGTCCCTGCCCTCAAGGAGCTTACAAGTAGGCACTTGGTACCCACTTTTAATGTATAGAGAGTGTAGTAATATGCCCAAAACATGCTTTCAGTATACAAGATGGCTTGAATCTGCAACTATCAAATAATGTTTGCAAAGATGCTGGCATAAGCACTGTAATATATATATATATACATATCATTGTGGGTTTGTTTGTCTGGGACAAGATGCATGACTTATGATTCATAACCAGATGACCTGTTGACCCGTGTTAATTCATGATGACGTATCTCAAAGGGTCACTGACTTGTATAAACCATATATCGCTGACTTGTTTAATTATATTCATGATATTAATGATATCACTGTATCCCTTTACTAACCACTCCCCCCTCCCCTATTGTGATTGGTAAAGCTGAACCAAATATAAGCTGTGTACACGCCCAATAAAGCATTTTCTTTGAACTCACTTTGTGTATCTTGTGTTCATTTGAAAGTGTCTCCCAGTACCCGGGGGGTTTTCGGTAGTCTGCAGTATTAACCATTGCATAGCTGCCAACTGTGCCTGATTTCGAGGGACTGTCCCTGATTTGGAGCAATGTCCCTCTGTCCCTCATTCCTCCTCATTTGTCCCTCATTCATCTATTTAGATGTTTTTAAAATGCACTTTTTATCTATCAAAAACTGTTTTCCAGCGCTAAACCTTTCATCTGATTTCTAAATGGCTGCATTTGTAAATTCCAAAAGCCAATATAAAGGAATAGTAGTGGTAAAAAAAAGCAATTGTGGGTTTAACTAATCTTGTTTTTTTGTTTTTTTTACAATTCTCCTTTAAGGGGGCGTGGCAGGGGGTGTGTCCTATACCTGTATGCTTTTGCTGATAGGTGTCCCTCATTCCCATCTCAAAAAGTTGGGAGGTATGCCATTGGCTGGTCTGGCATGTACCTGGAGTACCTTTAAAACCCCTTCAGAGAGGAAGAGGTGGAGCTCTATGAGGAAAAGGTGGAGCCTAAAGTGGAAGGGGTGCGGTTTACAGATGACTGGGTGGGTCTTAAGCAGAAAGGGGTGTGACCTTGACAGGAATGGGTGGGTCATATTTAAATTAGGGGGTGCACGAGTTTAGTCAGGCCTAGGGCAGCATAAAACCTAAATACACCACTGATCGTTGGTATCAGTGGGAGGAATAATGTCCCATCATTGGTGTCAGTGGGAAGAATAGTGCCCCATCATTGGTGTCAGTGGGAGGAATAGTGCCCCATCATTGGTATCAGTGGGAGGAATAGTGCCCCATCATTGGTGTCGGTGGGAAGAATAGTGCCCTATTGTTGGTGTCAGTGGGAGGAATAGTGCCCCATCATTGGTATCAGTGGGAGGAATAGTGCCCCATCATTGGTATCAGTGGGAGGAATAGTGCCCCATCATTGGTGTCAGTGGGAGGAATAGTGGCCCATCATTGGTGTCAATGGGAGGAATAGTGCCCCGTCATTGGTATCAGTAGGAGGACTAGTGCCCCATCATTGGTGTCAGTGGGAGGAAAAGTGCCCCATCATTGGTATCAGTGGGAGGAATAGTGGTCCATCATTGGTATCAGTAGGAGGACTAGTGCCCCATCATTGGTGTCAGTGGGAGGAATAGTGGCCCATCATTGGTGTTAGTGGGAGGAATAGTGGCCCGTCATTGGTATCAGTAGGAGGACTAGTGCCCCATCATTGGTGTCAGTGGGAGGAAAAGTGCCCCATCATTGGTATCAGTGGGAGGAATAGTGGTCCATCATTGGTATCAGTAGGAGGACTAGTGCCCCATCATTGGTGTCAGTGGGAGGAATAGTGGCCCATCATTGGTATCTATGGGAGGAATAGTGGCCCATCATTGGTATCAGTGGGAGGAATAGTGGCCCATCATTGGTGTCAGTGGGAGGAATAGTGTCCCTTCATAGGTATCAGTAGGAAGAATAGTGCCCCATTGTTGGTATCAATGGAAGAAATATTGCCCTGTTGTTGATGTCAGGAACAGGAATTATGCCCCATTCTTGGTTTCAGCAAGAGGAAAAGTGCCCCAAGGACCGGGTAAAGGCAAGCAGAGGGCCACAGTTTGGAGACCACTGCTCTAGACTAACCTGCTGCAGGTACGCACATGTCTCCCAGCAAGGGGCAAGGTGTCTCTCCAGGACAGAACGTAGTTAGCAATCCATTGGCTGATGCGGCTCTTCATTCTGCTGCAATTGATTTTATGTATATCAGTGGATTTCCTGAGCTTAGCGTTGTCGTTTCCTGACTAGCATTAGGAGGTCACTGGTTGAATTCACTTGTCGCTTGGAGATTAATTTTTTTCTTACTTGTATTTTTTTTTTTTTTATAGATGCCCAGAGGAAGCACAAGGTGGTGACTCATCTTGGAAGAAGCCGAAGCCTCCTCAGGACTTGTAAAGGGGGCAAAAAAGTGAAGTTTTCTCCTAAATTGCCTTCAAGCATAGACTTGAGTGGATGATTGACCACTATTAACAATGAAAGGTGGGGGGGGGTGACCTTTCCACCGGGGTGTCTTTTCACGTAATTAAAACATTATCCCTAAGTTGCCTACAATGAATATACATTTCATAATCCGTCTGATATAAATGATTCACAGCCGCAGAGAAAGAGAGAGAGAGAAAAGTACGGGGAGATAAAAATAGACCGGTGAATGTGAAATGATAGTAAGATTTGCTGTGACACTAGCTTCTCCGAGAGAGAGATTTTGTCTACAATTATGTTACATAAGGCCTAGAGAGGTCTTTAAGAGGAACTCCAGAATAAGTAACGTTTGTGTAAATGGAAGAGCCATGCGTATTCTTCCTTGAATCTCTGCGTGTTTTGTGTACCCTACATTGTCAAAAATATTGGGACACCTACCTTCACACACACATGAACTTTAATGGCATCCCAGTCTTAGTCCGTAGGGTTCAGTATTGAGTTGGCCCACCCTTTGCAGCTATAACAGCTTGAACTCTTCTGAGAAGACTGTCCACATGATTTAGGTGGTGTCTCTATGGGATGTTTGAGTTGGTTCACCCTTTCCACCCTTTCCAGCTTCAACAGCTTGAACTCTTCTGAGAAGACTGTCCACAAGATTTAGGAGGTGTCTCTATGGGATGTTTGACTATTCTTCCAGAAGCACATTTGTGAGATCAGGCACTGTTGTTGCCTGGCTCTAATTAATCCCAAATGTCTTCTATCGGGTTGAGGTCAGGACTTTGTGCAGGCCAGGCAAGTTCCTCCACTCCCAAACTCGCTCATCCATGTCTTTATGGACCTTGCTTTGTGCACTGGTGCGCAGTCATGTTGGAACAGGAAGGGGCCGTCCCCAAACTGTTCCCACAAAGTAGCATGAGCATGAAATTGTCCAAAATGTTTTGGTATGCTGTTGGTTGGTGTTCTATTGGGTTGAGGTAAGGCCAGTCAAGTTCCTCCACCCCAAACTCGCACATCCATTTCTTTATGGACCTTGTTTTGTGCACTGGTCCAAATCATTTGGTGGAGGGGGGGTTATGGTGTGGGGGTCGTTTTTTCAGGGGTTGGGCTTGGCCCCTTAGTTCCAGTGAAGGGAACTCCTAAAGAGGTTGTAAACCTTCAAAAAAATAAGAACCCCCCCCCCCAAAAAAAAACCCTCTAAGACAAAGACATAATGACCTAGTATGCATTGCATTGCATACTAGCTCATTATGAAATACTTACCTTAGAACGATGCCCTGGATTGGCTCTGGCAAACCACTCACACGGCTGACATGTTTCCCGAAGTTACTTCCGGGTTCGCGGGCTCCGGCGCTGTGATTGGCCGCAGCCGCGATTACGTCACTCCAGCGCATGAGCGTGGGTGCCGCCGGCCACGGCACGGGCCCTGCAGAGAGGGCACGAGCTTGCCGTTCCTGCAGTGCCCATGCGCCGATGACGTCGGCGGCAGCGTTTATAGTAAATATCTCCTAAATGGTGCAATTTTAGGAGATATTTACAGTACCTAACAGTTAACAGTGGCAGCTGGTGTTTTTTTTGGGGGGGGTTGGCGAACAACAACCCCCCCGGGTGGCCGGCGGTACTTACCCACAACATTCCCCAACCCGCTCGCCCACCGGCCGGCCGTCTGCCGGTTGGTCCGGCACTTACCACCCCATCTATGATGATAGGCTCAGCAACGGCATGCAATGCCAAGCTGCTGCTAATAAAGCAAACAGAATATTGGCATGCATTAAAAGGGGGATCAACTGCAGAGATAAAACGATAATTCTCCCGCTCTACAAGACTCTGGTCCGCCCGCACCTGGAGTATGCTGTCCAGTTCTGGGCACCAGTCCTCAGGAGGGACGTACTGGAAATGGAGCGAGTACAAAGAAGGGCAACAAAGCTAATAAAGGGTCTGGAGGATCTTAGTTATGAGGAAAGGTTGCGAGCACTGAACTTATTCTCTCTGGAGAAGAGACGCTTGAGAGGGGATATGATTTCAATTTACAAATACTGTACTGGTGACCCCACAATAGGGAGAAAACTTTTTCGCAGAAGAGAGTTTAATAAGACTCGTGGCCACTCATTGCAATTAGAGGAAAAGAGGTTTAACCTTAAACTACGTAGAGGGTTCTTAAGAGCCCTTGCACACTGGGGCGGGGGCGGCGTCGGCGGTAAAACGCCGCTATTATTAGCGGCGTTTTACCGCCGGTATGCGGCCGGTATGCGGCCGCTAGCGGGGCGGTTTTACCCCCCGCTAGCGACCAAGAAGGGGTTAAATACCACGGCAAAGCGCCTCTGCAGAGGCGCATTGCCGGCGGTATAGCCGCGCCGTCCCATTGTTTTCAATGGGCAGGAGCGGTAAAGGAGCGGTATACACACTGCTCCTTCACCGCTCCGAAGATGCTGCTGGCAGGACTTTTTTTACCGTCCTGCCAGCGCATCGCTCCAGTGTGCAAGCCCTCGGGGCTTTCACATTGGAATGCCAGCAGCGGCACTTTCGGGGCGGTTTGCAGGCGCTATTATTAGCGCAATAGCGCCTGCAAACCGCCCCAGTGTGCAAGGGCTCTTACTGTAAGAGCGGCAAGGATGTGGAATTCCCTTCCACAGGCGGTGGTCTCAGCGGGGAGCATTGATAGCTTCAAGAAACTATTAGATAATCACCTGAATGACCGCAATATACAGGGATATGTAATGTAATACTGACACATAATCACACACATAGGTTGGACTTGATGGACTTGTGTCTTTTTTCAACCTCACCTACTATGTAACTATGTAACTATATCTAGGTTTTGGGTGGTGGGCGGAAGGCTGGGGGAAGTGGCTCCTCTGCTTCTCAGCTCCTGCTCTGTCTTCTCCTCCATCACGGCGGCTTCCCTGCCTCTCCTCCTCCTAGGCACCAGCCGTCCAATAGGATTGCCTGTTCTTTCAGCCAATAGGGTGACGGGTCTCAGACCCGCTTCTTGATTGGCCTGGAGGAGGATCAGTGTTAGATCTATATAGATCAGAGGGACATTGCTCCAAATCAGGGGCAGTCCCTCAAAATCAGGGAAAGTTGGGAGCTATGTTAATCCAGTGAGTATAGCTTCCTGAGTGTTTCCCGTTATCGTACAATAAAACAATCCCACATAAGGAACTCAACCCCTCCCCCCAACTGTAAACATGAGCAGCTCTGTTAAGAAAAGGACAGAAGAGCTGCTAGAGCATGGAGCCAAGACTGGCAAGAATCAAAAGAACAATAGAAAAATAGGTAAGGATAGGAAAAAGAATAAAGAAAGAAGTGCTTCTGTCCGGGGATCCTCCATCCAATATCAGCCACGTTCATTCGGGACCTGCAGGTAGGCTAACCAAGGAGACCATATTTTATCAGAAGTGGATTGTTTGTCTCATAGGACACTCACGATCTTCTCGTTCAACGTGATCCACGTAAGTTTCTTTTTCACTAATGGAATGTCTACAACAGGGCTTTTCCAAGCTGTGGCTATAGCAATTTTTGCCGCTGGAAACATGAAGTCAATTAAGGTTCTGGGTATGTCGTGGAACATTTTCAACTGGCTTATTTATGTAGCACCCTGATGTTTAGGCAGGGTTTTTCCTAAATTTTTTTGCCAAGTGATAGCTGCCTTGGCTAATTGTCAGGAGGTCAACTGACTTTGCCCTAATTCTGGAATTGCTGCACTTCTCTCTTCTGTCGCTAGCTGGCCGGGGTATCTGGTGACATTGGATAAGACAAGGGCATTTCAAGGACAGATCAGGAATAGATGGGGTGTCTCAGCCAATGGGCAGGGATTTTCTTGACTCCCTTGGCCTGCTGGGAGAGCCTATTTATTTGGGTGGAGTCAGGTGATCAGGGGTTCTGTGCCACCTGGACGGCTGTCTGGGTGGACATGTGTTGTGCTGCCCCGGGCTGCAAGGCCAGAAGCCTGAGGCCTATTCCAAGGACTTCTGGCTGCTAGGGTGTCTGAGGGCCTATCCAGAAGCAAGAGAGCAGTGTAGGGTTGGGACTGCGGCTTGCAGTACAACCATAAGTGATGGTTCTGCCGTCCAGGGAAACTGTCGTGGTCGGAGGTAGTGGTGAAGCTGTCGCCAGTAAGGGACCAACCACCTTGTTACCAGGGACCACCGTGAGTAGCTGAAGCAAGTACCGGAGCAGCATTCTCACCAACCGGGGACGGTGAAGAATTGAGAAACTTCAGCAGGTGTCAAGTCCGGGACCCAGCCAGCGGAGTGGACGCTTGCAGAGCGGTCTTGTGTGCCAAGCCAGGGGCCGAGCAGGCCAGTGGGGTGACGCTTGAGGAGTATCTGTGAGTGCCAAGCTAGGGACCCAGCAGGGAAGCGGGGGGTGACGCTTGAGGAAGATACTGAATGAGAAGTTGTAAGAGCTCACGGGATCCAGTGGCAGTGAAGTCTGGTGAAAGACTGGGAGCTCAGTTGAGTGAAGATCTACAAGAGGAGATTGTAGAGGAAATAAAGAAGTTTGTTACAACTTGTGTTAGAAACTGTTATGCCGCGTACACACGGTCGGACTTTCTATCCTACTTGGTCCGGCACACTTTCCGACGGACTTTGTCCGCCAGGTGCGCCGGACTTTAAAACGGACGGACTTGCCCACACACGCCCGGACTTTCCGGCGGGCTAAGTCCGCCCGTCTTTCCGATGGACTTTCGCCGGAATTACGGCAGACTTTCAGAATGAACGGACTTGCCCACACACGGACAAGTCCGTTCATTTTGAACGTGACTCAGGTGCGACGGGACTAGAAAAGGATGTCAATCTTGCCGCTTTTATCGGCGAGATTGACACCTTGCGAGCCCCGTCGCGGGTCATACCAGGCCCTTAGGTCTGGTATGGATTATAAAGGGAACCCTCTACGCCGAAAAAACGGCGTGGGGTCCCCCCTAAAATCCATACCAGACCCCGATCCGAGCACGCAGCCTGGCCGGTCAGGAAAGGGGGTGGGGATGAGCGAGCGCCCCCCCTCCTGAACCATACCAGGCCGCATGCCCTCAACATGGGGGATGGGTGCTTTGGGGGAGGGGGGCGCCCTGCGGGGCCCCCCACCCCAAAGCACCTTGTCCCCATGTTGATGAGGACAAGGGCCTCTTCCCGACAACCCTGGCCGTTGGTTGTCAGGGTCTGCGGGCGGGGGGCTTATCGGAATCTGGGAGCCCCCTTTAATAAGGGGGCCCCCAGATCCCGGCCCCCCACCCTATGTGAATGAGTATGGGGTACATGGTACCCCTACCCATTCACCTAGGGAAAAAGTGTAAGTAATAAAACACACTACACAGATTTTAAAAATATTTTATTAAACAGCTCCGGGGGGGTCTTCCTCCGGCTTCGGGGGTCTTCTTCCGGCTTCGGGGGTCCCTCCGCTTCATCTTCTCCCAGCGTCCGGTTGGTTCTTCTCCGCTCTCTTCTCCCAGTGTTCCAGTTCTTCGGCCGGCTCCTCTGCTGTCTTCAGGTAGCTCTCTTGCCAGCAGAGGTCCGGACTTCTGGGCTTCTGGGCTTCTGTTCTCTTCTCTTCTCTTCCCCAGATGTTGACACGACGCTCTCTCCGGCTGGACTGCTCTCCGAGGGCTGCGTTGTGACTTATATAGGCGGAGACCCCGCCCCCTTTTGATGTCACAGTCCCTGGGCATGCTGGGACTGTGACGTTTTAGGGGGGCGTGGTCACTGGGTGATGTTGACCACGCCCCCTAAAAGTCACCCCACCCCCCACCCCCTTTCCTGACCGGCCAGGCTGCGAGCTCAGATCGGGGTCTGGTATGGATTTTAGGAGGGACCCCATGCCGTTTTTTCGGCGTAGGGGCTTCCCTTTAAAATCCATACCAGACCTAAGGGCCTGGAATGCCCCGCGCTCGCCGCAATAGGAAAATTTGTTTTTCCTATTGCAGCGAGCGAGAGATGCAATACCCTGCCCTCGTGTTGTATCTGGTCCGTCGGACCAGCATACACACGAGCGGGCTTTCCGTCGGACCAGCACACACACGAGCGGACTTTCCGCCCGAAACTGAGTCCGACGGAAAGATTTAAAACATGTTTCAAATCTAGGTCCGGCGGGCTTTTGGGAAGAAGTCTGCCGGAAAAGTCCGCCGGCGCCCACACACGGGCGGATTGTCCGGCAGACTCTGGTCCACCGGACCAAGTATGCCGGAAAGTCCGACCGTGTGTACGCGGCATAAGAAGACTGTTGCCATAGGAGACAGTGATCCCACTCCTGCAGATGTGGTGTCTTGCTGATGCCTTTCCCTGCATGGCTGTCTGCCTATAGAAGTCTCGGAGTCTGCCAATTAACCACTTCAATACCGGGCACTTATACACCTTCCTGCCCAGACCAATTTTCAGCTTTCATCGCTGTCACTTTTTAAATGACAATTGCGCGGTCATGCTACACTGTACCCAAACTAAATTTTTATCATTTTGTTCCCACAAATAGAGCTTTATTTTGGTGGTATTTGATCACCTCTGCGGTTTTTGATTTTTTTTGCTAAACAAATAAAAAAAAGAACGAAAATTTTGAAAAAGAAATGTTTTTTTTTATTTCTGTTACAAAACAAGTAAGTTTTCTCCCATCACTGATGGGGCTGCACTGACGGGCACTGATGGGGCTGCACTGACGGCACTGATAGGGTGGCAATGATGGGCACCAATGAGGTGGCACTGATGGTCACTAATATGCAGCACTGATGGGGCACTGATAGGCGGCACTGATGGGCACTGATAGGTGGCACTGATATGCAGCACTGATGGGTACACATAGGTGGCACTGATGGGCACTGAAAGGCGACATGGAAGGGTACTGATAGGCGGCACCTATGGGCACTGATAGGCGGCACAGATGGGCACTGATAGGTGGCACAGATGGGCATGGATGGGCACTGATAGGTGGCACTGATGTACACTAATAGATGGTACTGATGGATGCCAATCAGTGCCAAACAATAATGCCTGCCATTCAGTGATGCCCATTGTGGGCACTGATTGGCATCCATTGTGGGCACTGATTGGCAACCCTGATGGTCTAGGGTGGCATACCTGGTGGTGACATCCCTGGTGGTCCTGGTGGCGTCCCTGGTGGTCCAGTGTGGGCATCCTTGGGGGGGGGCTGGACTGATAATCAATCAGCACAGAGCCCCCTGTCAGAGGAGCAGCCTATCGGCTCTCCTCTACTCACATCTGACAGACACGAGTGAGGAAAAGCCGATCAATGGCTCCTCTTGTTTACATCGTGATCAGCTGTGATTGGGCACGGCTGATCACGTGGTAAAGAGTCTCCGTCAGAGACTCTTTACCTAGATCGGAGTTGCGGTATGTCAGACTGACAACCCGCAACAAGAATCGCCCCGATGCGCGCCCCCGGGGGCGCCTGGCGGCTTGATATCCTGGCGACGTCATATGGATATCGAAACCACTTTGCCACCGTCATTTTGCTATATGGCGGGCAGCAAGTGGTTAACATTGCAACCACTTAAAGTGGATTTAAACCTTTACAGACCACTTTGACCCACAGGTAAGCCTAGATTAAGGCTTACCTGTAGATCCAAGAAATATCTCCAAAACCGACAAGGTTTAGGAGATATTTGCAAAAAGACAGGCACCGCTGTCTATGGCGCATGCGCCGTAGACAGCGGCGCACAGGCGCACCGAGCATGCCGCTGCTAGCGGCGATAAGGTAAGTGACACATAGTAGCCCATTATGCTTTACCTTTGCAGGGAAACAAAGAATAAGTAAACCCATAAGGGTTTACTTCCTCTTTAAGGGTGTCCTGGCCCTAATCCTCTCACCCACAGTCATAGGTGTGCGCAGCCTATTGCATTAGGGTGTGCACTCCAAAGCTCAAACACGCACTATCGATCACTCAGAAAGAGAAGGGACCAGTAAATTACATGTTTACCGGCCACTTCCCCCACTCATCCTAAAACATCCCCGCAGCATCAGTCAGCAGGAGAGGAGGGAAGCCAGAAGCACTGTGGGGGGAAGGGGGGGCAGGGCAGTAGGGGGAATTTGTGCTGTACAGGGTGATTAGGGTGTGCCTGGGCACACCTGGCACACCCTGTGCGCACACATATGCCCACAGTTCTGTTCAAAAGAAAATAATTCTCTATGCATTCAAGAAGTGTCTGGCGCCCATGAATCTACCTTGCATTATACCCACCATGCCTCGTAACCCACTCTACACAGAAGGATGTCGGCTGTCCATAACTTCGGAGGTCACCATTAGGCTTCAGGGGTCCCGGGACCTTGCTACATTTAGTAAGGCTATGCTTGCGTCCTTAACGATGTTAACCATCGTGACTGCAAAAATAAATGAGTGAACCCTCATCCAAAAGCGGCGGACCTTAACGTCCACCAAACATGCAGTGGTGTGCCTATCTGACCACAACCCCCTGAAGAAGGCGGCTGAGGTGCCTGGATTGATTTTGGATAAACGCTCCGGTACCAATCACCATCTGGCATTTACTTTATAGCCTGCTTCCATCAGGGCAGCTGAACCGACTTTAACAACACGGGAAAGCATTGGAAACTTGTAATGCCAGCAAACCATTAGTGTCTGTTTTCAGTTGTACTTCTAGACATCTTCATAGAGGGCATCGCTTAACTAGTCCTCTGTGACATGATGTTGTCCCCGGCATCATCAAACAGGGCTCCCACGGGACTTGTGTGACTCAAGACATAGGCAACATAAATCCTTTCCCAGGTCTATTCTCCTTGTAAGAATGAAACACAGAGACTAACAACGTGAATATAATTGGAACACTTCAATGTTCTGCGGGTCTCCACGGCAGAGTCTAGTGCAAAAAAAATCCAAGGACCAGATTGACGTGTTTAATGTACAGATATTATTCACCAATTCTTCACTCCGGGTGGATAATGAACACCCTTTCTTCGTCAAGCTTTGTCAAGTCCTAGAGATGGCAAGGAGGTGCCTTCAGCCCCGCGTGTTCTAAGAACGTGACACACGGATTTAGGTGACCTCAGAAATCAGCACCGTTGACAGAACTTAACACTTTATACCACCTTGGCCAATTTGTGAGGAAATCAAGCAAGTTTGCGATTACAACCTTAGGCCGCGTACACACGATCGGATTTTCCGACGGGAAATGTTGGATGTGAGCTTGTTGGCGGTAAGTCAGACCGTCTGTATGCTCCATCGGACATTTGTTGTTGGGCTTTCCACCAACAATATGTTGGCCAGCATGTTCTTTCCGATCGTGTGTACACAAGTCCGTCGCACGAAAGTCCACGCATGCTCGGAATCAAGAACACCATCCCTACAGTCAAGCACGGAGGTGGAAACATGATGCTTTGGGGCTAATTCTCTGCTAAAGGTACAGGCCGACTTTGCCGCATTGAGGGACCACTGGACGGGGCCATGTATTGAAAAATCTTGGATGAGAACCTACTTTCCTTAGCCTGAACACTGAAGATGGGTCGTGGATGGGTCTTCCAGCATGACAATGACCCAAAACATAGTCATAGTCATGGTCATGGAGTGGCCTAGCCAGTCTCCAGACCTAAATCCTATAGAAAATTTATGGGCGGAGCTGAAACTTCGAGTTGCCAAGCGACAGCCAAGAAACCTTAAGGATTTAGAGAAGTTCTGTAAAGAAGAGTGGAGCAAAATCCCTCCTGAGATGTGTTCAAACCTGGTCATCAACTACAAGAAACGTCTTCCCTCTGTGCCTGCCAACAAGGGTTTCTCCACCAACTACTAAGTCATGTTCTGGTTGGGGATCAAATACTTATTTTACTCTCTGAACTGCAACATAACATTACACAACATAACATTTGTATCATGTAGATTAACGCTTCACGCTCAGGGCAAAGTGACAGGCTCTCTTGTTAGGGCTCTCCCCACCCACTGATACTCCCCTTTGCTGTACTCCTAGTTACTCTCTTCCTCTGTCAAAGTCCTGATAATTTTGGGGCTCACAGACTAGGTATCGGTGGTTGGAGCGTTCCAGATTTCCCGTAAAACAATCTTGGTAACATATGGGATGAATGGATGTTTTCACATCGGTGTTCCTCTTTAAGGTTGTTCCGGTCTTCTTGGAGATGTCTTCTATGTTCCTGTGATGTATCTTTGTAATAGAGGCCTCTCACGGTAACTGTCTGGTTATTTATTGGAAAGCTTCTTTATAGCCCACTCCGGCCCACTGTGTAGGAGGAAGAGTCTTCTCGTATCAATACTCTGCCTGGCCCGGGAGACTAATAAGGATTGCAGCTTTTATTGGGAAAAGATTAGGGACCATCGGGGGAGAAAACGTCATTGTGTGATGGAAGCCATCCATGGAATATTGGCTTGCTGGATTCATTCTGGGTTAACTGTTGGTTTATCGTTGGGTTAGGTTAATGCCGGACACGGTGCTTTTAGGGTTCATTTACATTTGCTTCAACTTTAACACACCTTAAAGCACCTACCGCTTCAACATGCTTTTTTGATGTGTTTTTTGATGCTTCTGTGATGCTTTTTTGAAGCTTTAATAAAGCTTAACAAATGCCCTGTGTGTGTTAATTTTCTATTTGTTTTAAAGGGGCTCAGTAGAACCCCAGCTCAGTAGTACCCCCACTCAGCAAATCCCTAGCTTATAAGTACCCTCATTCAGCGGATCCTCAGCTTATAAGTACCCTCGTTTAGTGGATCCCCTGCTCAGTAGTACCCCCAGCTTTACTGATCCCCCAATCAGTAGTAACCTCCAGCTCTGCAGATTCCACAATCATTATTAACCTCCAGCCCTGCAGATGTCCCACTCAGTAGTACCCCCAGTTTTGCTGATCCCCCGCTCAGTAGTACCCCCAGCTCTACTGATGCCCCACTCAATAGTACGCCATACTTTGCTGACCCCCGCTCAGTAGTACCCCCACAGTTCTGCTGATATCCCACTCAGTAGTAACCTCAAGCTTTGTGGATCCCACGATCAGTAGTACCCCCGGCTCTGCTGATGCCCCACTCAGTAGTACCCCCAGCTTTGCTGATGCCCCACTCAGTAGTACCCCCAGCTCTGCTGATGCCCCACTCAATAGTACCCCATACTTTGCTGACCCCCGCTCAGTAGTACCCCCACAGCTCTGCTGATATCCCACTCAGTAGTAACCTCAAGCTTTGTGGATCCCACGATCAGTAGTACCCCCGGCTCTGCTGATGCCCCACTCAGTAGTACCCCCAAATTTGCTAATGCCCCACTCAGTAGTACCCCCAGCTCTGCTGATGCCTCACTCAGTAGTACCCCCAGCTTTGCTGACCCCCGCTCAGTAGTACCCACCCAAGCTCTGCTGATGCCCCACTCAGTAGTAACCTCAAGCTTTGTGGATCCCACGATCAGTGGTACCCCCAGCTCGGCTGATGCCCCACTCAGTAGTACCCCCAGCTTTGCTGATCCCCCGTTCAGTAGTACCCCCAGCTCTGATGATGCCCCACTCAGTAGTAACCTCCAATTTTGTGGATCTCACGATCAGTAGTAACCCCCAGCTCTGCTGATCCCCCAATCAGTAGTAACCCCCAGCTCTGCTGATCCCCCAATCAGTATTAACTCCCAGATTTGCTGATGCCCCACTCAGTAGTACTCCCAGCTTCCCTGATCCCCTGCTCAGTAGTATCCCCCAGCTGCTGATCTCTTGCTCAGTAGTGCCCCCAGGTTTGTTGATCCCCTTCTCAGTAGTGACCCCCAGCTCAATGGGATAGGATTTTTTACATGAATGTATTTATGTATATGTTTGTACTCATTGCATTTATTTGATTGTTAATATCAGGTACTTCGTCAGATGATGAGAGACTGAAGCCATGAAGAAGAGGCCCTGACAATGAAACGCATAGGAAAGTTCTACAAACAGTCTTTTAATTCTATGTATGGGGGTCTTACATTGCCCACCTGATGTTAAATGTCTTTTTAATACTTAATAAAGTTCTTTTTAAAAAAAAAAGTTTTGTATACCTGATGATATTAGATATACTAGGAGGTCGTCGTTACATGCCCATTTCTTCTTGCTTTTCCTAGTTTGAGTACAATTGCTGGGCTGACGACCTCTTGATATCAGGCTATTTTAGCTGTTTAGACTTGCCACTTTTGCATACCATATTGCTTGCATTGCTCCTGCTCATTAGTACCCCCAGCTCTGCTGATCCCCCACTCAGTAGTACCCCCAGCTTTGCTGATCCCCCACTCAGTAGTAACCCCCAGCTCTGCTGATCCCCCACTCAGTAGTAACCCCCAGCTCGGCTGATGCCCCACTCAGTAGTACCCCCAGCTTTGCTGATCCCCCATTCAGTAGTACCCCCAGCTCTGCTGATCCCCTACTTAGTAGTACCCCCAGCTTTGCTGATCCCCCACTTAGTAGTACCCCCGAGCTTTGCTGATGCCCCACTCAATAGTAACCCCCAGCTCTGCTGACCCCCCACTCACTAGTAACCCCCAGCTCTGCTGATCCCCCACTCACTAGTAACCCCCAGCTCTGCTAATCCCCCACTCACTAGTAACCCCCAGCTCTGCTGATCCCCCACTCAGTAGTAACCCCCAACTCTGCTGATCCCCCACTTAGTAGTAACCCCAACTCTGCTGACCCCCCCACTCAGTAGTAACCCCCAGCTCTGCTGATCCCCTATTCAGTAGTAACCCCCAGCTCTGCTGATCCCCCACTCAGTAGTAACCCCCAGCTCTGCTGATCCCCTACTCAGTAGTAACCCCCAACTCTGCTGATCCCCCACTTAGTAGTAACCCCCAACTCTGCTGATCCACTACTCAGTACTATCCCTTATTGCAAAGTGTGTTACATCGATTTGAGATCAATCCTGTCCAAGAAAAGGCTTGGCTTGTGGGGCAGCACCTTGAGCACAGTAGCACCAACCGTTTGAGTATCCAGCGCTGAGCATTATAAATCACCTGGAAAAATTCTTTTTTATTTTTTATTTTTTTTAACCATTTTTCTTCATTGAACAAAAAAGGAGCAAGACATGGTTGTACATTACACCTAAGAAAAAGGCAATGTAGATTACACAAGAATATTAACTTAGCAAACATGGGGAGGAAGATAAACAATCACTAAGGTTTACAACGGTCTGATAACGTAATATATATAGTGTATCAACATGCGAATATTCAAAGAGGGTGGTCTGGTTTGGACTCAGCATATAGATATAGTAACATTATAAGTATTCTAAAAGGAGAGAAAACATAGAGGATCTGGGGCAAGAAAGAGGGAGAAGATAATGCAGACCACATTGCCCTCAAGAAAGGGCCTCGCTTCTGTGGTCAGCAATCCAATCTGCCCATGCAATGTAAAAGTTTGAAGTGGATAGTGTAGCTTTGGAGAAAGAAAATTCTGAAAATGGGAATTTAGTATGCGGGTGACATCTGATATCAAGGGTGGATGTGGGGACTTCCACCGCCTTGCTATCGCCAGTCGGGCCCGCAATCAAAATATGTGTTGCCACTACTTTGATTTGTTTTGGCCATGATGGAATAGACGAGCCCAACAGAAGATCTAGCGAGGTCCAAGGTGAGGGGGGCCGAGCATATAGAAGTAAGGAGATTAGACAGTTCTGACCAGTAGATTTTGATATTAGGGCAGCCCCACCAGATGTGATATAGAGTTCCAATGCATCCACAGCTGCGCCAACACCTCGGTGAGGTGGTAGGGTATATATATTGGCAAGCATGGATGGTGTATAGTACCATTTGCGAAAAAGCTGTAGTGATGCTTCCCAATGTGTGATACAATGGGACAACCGAAAGGGCCAGGTGGCAAAGATCGGCTGCGGTGGGGATCTGTCGTGAAGGAAGACCAGTATTGTATTGTTGGTGAAGATAGGTCTTGAGAAGGAGTTATGAGTAGCTTGTACACCAAGGAAATCCATCTGACAAGCAGGTTTAGGTGTGTCGTAAAAAACTTCAAAAGGGAGCATGGAGTCTTCCTCAGACCATTGAGTTTTGGAGAATAGGGAACGAATGTGGAGGTACATATAGAAAGACTTATGCCACGTACACACGACCGGTTTTGCCGTCAGAATAAACTCCGAAGGTTTCTCCGATGGAACTCCGACGGAATTCCATTCAAGCAGCCTTGCCTACACACGGTCAACCCAAAGTCCGACCAAAGTCCGACCGTCCAGAACGCGGTCACATACAACACTTACGACGGGACTAGAAAAAGGAAGTTCAATACCCAGTAGCCAATAGCTTCCGTCTCATACTTGCTTCACATCATGCGTCGTTTTTTGGTCGTCGGAACAGCCTACAGAAGAACGGTTTTCCCAAAAGGAATTGGTTCCGTCGGAAATATTTAGAACATGTTCCATTTCTAGGTCCGTCAGAATTTTCAAAAAAAAAAGGTCCGATGAGGCCCACACACGATCGGAATAGACGATGAAAAGGTTCCGTCTGAATTTTTTCTGTCGGACATTCCGCTCGTTGTGTACGCGGCTTTAGAAGATGTCCCATAGGAGTGTTGTAGAAAGAAGAAGGTGTGCAATACGGTAGAGGAGAATAGGAGTCACGTGTTTGTGATGCCTGAGGCCGTCCAGGTAGAGAGGGGCAAATCTGGTAGGAGAAGTCCTAAGGAACTGAGAGGTTACTTGGAGAGTATGGATAATGACAATCCCGGCTCCTGTCCTTCCCGGCTCCTGCTGTGATTGTACACGGGGGGGGGGGGGGGGGGAGCCTGCCAGCAAGTCCGGGGCCATGATTGATGGCTGGGACCTGCTGATCGGCTGTGTCCAATCACATGCCCAGAGCTTTTGTGTTGGTAAACAACACAGAGCTTTGAACAAAAGAGAGCAATCTTTTTGGTTCTCGTCCCTGCAAAGCAGGGATGAGAAACTGAGAGATCCATAGTGAAAAGCAGCACACGGTACACACATTACACATTGTCAGGCACGCATTTAACCCCTTGATCGCCTCTAGATGTAAACCCCCTTCCCAGCCAGTGTCATTAGTACAGTGACAGTGCATAGTATTATCACTGATCACTGTATTAACTACTTGCCACTTTTACCCCCTTCCTGCCCAGGCCAATTTTCAGCTTTTAGCGATGTCGCATTTTGAACGACAATTGTGCGGTCGTGCAACACTGTACCCAAACTAAAATTGTTTAATTTTTTTTTAGACAAATAGAGCTCTCTTTTGGTGGTATTTAATCGCTAATTTGCTAAACAAACAAAACTAATGTGTGCTGATGAGGCTGCACTGATAGGCTGCACTGATAAGTGGCACAGATAAGCACTGCGACGCTTTAATGTTTTTTTAACTTTCTGCTATAATACATATCCAAAAAAAAAAAAAGTATTCATCAGTTTAGACCGATACGTATTTTTCTACATATTTTTGGTAAAAAAAATAAAAATCGCAAAAGGCGTATATTGATTGATTTGCGCAAAAAAGTTATCGCGTTTACAAAATAGGGAATAGATTTAGGGACTTCTATTTTTTTTTTTGGTTTATTGTTTTTACTGGTAATGACGGCGATCTGCGATTTTTTAGCGGGACTGCAACATTGCGGCGGACAAATCTGACCCCGAATGACGCTTTTTGGGGACCAGTGACACCAATACATTGATCATTGATCAATTGATCATTGATTGATTAAAAATGCACTGATCAATGTAAGAATGACACTGGCAGGGAAGGGGTTAACACTAGGGGGGTTGATCAAGAGGGTTAATTGTGCTCCCTGGGTGTGTGTTCTAACTGTAGACCACCGCTCCCGATGACTGGGAACACTAGATCTCACTATTGTCCCCTGTCAAAATGGGGATCTGCTTATTTACCTAAGCAGATCTCCGTTCTGCCTCTGTACTAGGCGATCGCGGGTCGCTGGCGGACATCGAGTCCGCTCCTGCAGCGTGCAGCGGGTGCCAAAGGTGCGCGCCCACGACTACATCCACGTGAGCCGCCGTACAGCTATGGCGATTCGCGCAGGAGAGCCGACCTGCCGCTGTATATCGACGGTGGCTGGTCGGCAAGTGGTTCAGGTTAAGAGAAAAGAGGGGAAAAAAATGCACTGGAACGCATCACAAACACACCGAAAACGCACTGGAACGCATAAAAAAATGCACCATAATCGCGCATGCAGAAAAGAATCTGCACTGCGTTTCTATGGGGTGAACTGGCCCTAAGAAAACTCTACCCCCAAATTCCGATCTGATTTTTGAAACCGATGCAATCTGTCCTCTAAAACGGGTTCCCTGTGCCGATGATGTAGCGGCCGCACAGATGGAGGGAGGGATAAATGTTGCTTAGTCCTCCCTAAAAGCGCATTCTGCGTCTCTCTCCGAGATTGTGGATGTAAATAGGATTAAAAATAATGATTGTGTTATAGTCGGTCGGCGGCTGAAATCAATTTGAAAATCCTTTTTTTTTTTTTCCTCTCCCAGTCAATCCGTCAGTTTGAATCGGAAGATTTGCTCATTATAGATGTCAGTCATGCTGCACTTCCTGAAATTTTTCTTTTCAATGATTTTCTTCTTCTTTTTTTTTTTTTTTCCCTATTAATTAAACTGCACCTGCCGCCTGGATCCCGGTTGCTATGAGCAGCATTTCCATATCCCCTTTACATATTATACACGTATTACTTTGTAGCAAGCTCCAGTCTGGGAGTCCCTGTCCCCTTTTTATGAGGATTCTAGACTTTAAAACCGTTAAATGAATGACATTTAAACCACTTGAAGACCGGGCCTTTTCTGGCACTTTTTATTTACATGTAAAAATCTGTATTTCTTGCTAGAAAATTACTTAGAACCCCCTAAACATTTTTTAAATATTTTTTTTTCAAGCCCTAGAGAATAAAATGGTGGTCACCGCAAATTTTTATGTCACATGGTCACTCGGTTTTTCAAACGCAATTTTTTTGGGGAAAAAAATGCACTTTAACGAATAATAATAATAATAATAATAATAAAAACAAAACAAAAACAATATATAACCAATTTTTTTGTGGGAAAATATGAAAGATGATGTTACACTGAGTAAATAGATAGCAAACATGTCAGGCTTTAAAATTGCGTGCGCTTGTGGAATGTAGAGAATAAAATGGCGGTCGTTGCTATACTTCGTGTCACACCGTATTAGCGCAGCGGTCTTACAAGCGCACTTTTTTTGCCAAAAAATACACTTTTTTGGAAATAAAAAAATAAAATAACAGTAAAGTTAGCCCAATTTTTTTAAAATATATATATATATTTATATTTTTGTTTTGCAAGCCCTAGAGAATAAAATGGTGGTCACCGCAAATTTTTATGTCACATGGTCACTCGGTTTTTCAAACGCAATTTTTTTGGGGAAAAAAATGCACTTTAACGAATAATAATAATAATAATAATAATAAAAACAAAACAAAAACAATATATAACCAATTTTTTTGTGGGAAAATATGAAAGATGATGTTACACTGAGTAAATAGATAGCAAACATGTCAGGCTTTAAAATTGCGTGCGCTTGTGGAATGTAGAGAATAAAATGGCGGTCGTTGCTATACTTCGTGTCACACCGTATTAGCGCAGCGGTCTTACAAGCGCACTTTTTTTGCCAAAAAATACACTTTTTTGGAAATAAAAAAATAAAATAACAGTAAAGTTAGCCCAATTTTTTTAAAATATATATATATATTTATATTTTTGTTTTGCAAGCCCTAGAGAATAAAATGGTGGTCACTGCAAATTTTTATGTCACGTGGTATTTGCGCAGTCGGTTTTTTAAACGCAATTTTTTGGGGGGGAAAAAATGCACTTTAACGAATAATAATAATAATAAAAAAAAACACATATAACCCAATTTTTTGTGGGTAAATATGAAAGATGATGTTACGCCGAGTAAATAGATACCAAACATGTCACGCTTTAAAATTGCGCACGCTTGTGGAATGGCGCCAACACACTAGAGAATAAAATGGCGGTCGTTGCAATACTTTCTGTCACACCGTATTTGCACAGCGGTCTTACGAGCGCACTTTTTTTAGGAAAAAAATAAACTTTTTTGAATTAAAAAAATAAGATAATAGTAAAGTTAGCCCATTTTTTTTTTTTATATATTGTGAAAGATGACGAGTCAATTGATACCCAACATGTCACGCTTCAAGATTGCGTCCCGCTAGTGGAATGACGACAAACTTTTACCCTTACAAATTTCCATAGGCGACGTTTAAAAAATTCTACAGGCTGCATGTTTGGAGTTACAGAGGAGGTCTAGGGCTAGATTTATCGCTCTCGCTCTAACGATCGCGGCGATACCTCACATGTGTGGTGCGAATACCGTTTCCATGCCAGGGGCATTTAAAAAAAATTTATTATTATTTATTTTATTTTTTTATCTTTTACAAAAAAAAAAAAAATGATTTGGTTTGACAGTAAATAATGCATACAGAGACAACGTTACAAACATCTCGCAGTCAACGACTATTGTGGCAGATGAACAATGGGCAATGGGCCCTTTCTAGTGATTAATATTTCTTTTATTACTTTTTTTATTTTTACACTGTCCCTTTAAAAAAAAAATATCTATATTTTGTCACTTCTTTTCCTATCACAAGCGATGTAAACATCCCTTATAATAGAAATAAGGCATGACAGGTCCTCTTTATGGAGAGATGTGGGGTCAATAAGACCTCAGATCTCTCCTCTACAATGAAAAGCATCAGATTTAGTCGACTAAATATGACTAAAACTAAAAACCATTGCAGAAGACTAAAATGGGACTAAAACTAAAATGCCATTTTAGTCCTAAGACTAAAACTAAATCAAAATTTGCTGCCAAAATTAACACTGATCAGATAAAAAAAAAAAACCAAAAAAAAAACCAATGACGATGAAAATGAATATGGCGTTGTTTTACATCAGTCGTAAACTGGAAGTGACGGCATGACGCGTAAATTCTAGACATGTGCAAATTCGCTTCGTTCCGAATTTGTTTTTCTACAAAATTCGACAAATTCGTTAATTCAGAAATATTAGAATTAACGAAAACCCGCTTAACGATTTTTTTTCCGAAAATTTGAAAATCAGGAAATTTGAAAATTCGGAAATTCGAAAATCGAAAATTCGAAGAATCAAAAATTGGGAAATTAGAAAACTTGAAAGCTGAAAATTCAGAAATGCGTCAATTCCAAAATTCGAAAGTCCGAAAATTAAAAAAATCCAAAAATAAGAGCAAAAATCCAAAAAATTCAAAAGAACGAAAATAAGAACGAAAATCCAAAAATTAGAAAACCCAAAAATTATAAAACTTGAAAATTAGAAAATCTGAAATAATAACTAACTAATAATAACTATAACTTACCATTAAATTATAGGTATTGGAATTTCCTTTCAAATTTGGCTGTTAGTGAACGTAACAAATACGAATTTATCCGAAGCTACAAATTATCCGAAATAAAGAATCTAAATGAATGGAACGTGACAAATTAATAATAATAAATAATAATAATAACTTTTTATTATTATTATTTATTATTATTAAGTCATTACTTTACATTTGTTTACATGCAGCATTCGTTATTTTGGATAATTCGTAACTTTAGATAAGTTTGTATTTGTCACATTCACTAACAGCCAAATTTGAAAGGAGATGCCAATACTTATAATTTAATAGTTAGCTATTATTAGTTTATTTATTATTTCAGATTTTCGAATTTTTGGATTTTCATTCTTTCGCATTTTCTTTATTATTTTTGGATTTTCGAATTTTCAGATTTTCGAATTCTCATATTTTTGGATTCTCGGATTTCAGAATTTTCGAATGTTTGGATTTTCAAACACAGTGGGTGCTTTGCAGTCCTACAGGTGTGAATTGAGCCTTAGTTTTTCTCTTTGCCCTGGTTATATTGTCATAGGGAATGAGAGTGAAGAAAAAAAAATCCAAAATTGTAAAATGTCCTCAGAACAGGAAATCTTCCAATGGGGACACTCGTTTCCGATGACAACCGTCTATGAGTGAATTTCCTTCACTATAGAGAGTAGACATGTGTGGTTTGTTCCGTTCCGAATTAAAATTCAGACAAATTTTAGTTTTTCGGAAATTCGGATGTATCCAAAGTTCGGAATTAGAATAGTACCAAGTTTAAAACGAATCTGAAACAAACGGGAAAAAAAATTCGGATGAAATTCGAATTTGAATTCCTTTTCTAATTGTTTTCGAATTCAAATAGTTTTAAAATTTTAAAATTTAGAATTTAAAATTTAAAAACTTTTTTGAATTCGAAAACTATTCGAAATGGATTTGAAAACTTTGAAAAGTTTTCAAATTGTTTTCGAATTCAAACATTTTTCCAATTTCGAAAAAGAATAAAATAGAATATAAAAATAAAGGAATAGAATAGAAATTTTTTTTTTTTTTTTCTATTCTCTTGCTTTATTTTCTATTTTATTTTATTCTCTTTGCGATTGGAAAACTATTCGATTTTGAATACTTTTTCGAATTCGAAAACTATTCAAAATTGATTCAGAAAAATCTGAATCGATTAGAGAAATGAAATTTACAAAACAAATTCCAAAAACGAATTTAATAAATTAAACAAATGGGAACTAAACGAATTTATGTAAATAAATAATTGAAACGAAACGAAACAAAACAATTTTTTTTTGTTCTGCACATGTCTAATAGAGAGACTCCGATAACTTCCTGTTTTGTCTCGAGAGCAGGAAATGAAAGGAAATAATGGGACACAAATGGCAAAAAGCTTGCAGGGGGTTTTAGCTCTTCCCTACCCAAGAATGAGGGTAAGGCCTCATGCACATGAGACGCTGTTAGGGTTTGGCGTTATATAGATTTACTGCATAAATCTACAGATGACCACTAGGGGGAGTGCTTAAAATTTGTATAAAGTGAATATGGAATCACCGTCATGTAAAAATGTCAAACATTACCTTCAGGTCAATGTAACAGCAACAGCTCCAAATGTGATTTTCCTTAAATACGTTTCCCTTTAGGTAATTACCTTCAGCGGTACAGAAGGGCCTACAGAGCCCTATGACAACTGTGTGATTGTGTAATAAGCCTCCTTAGCTTCATTCGTAAGATCTGATTCCCTTGTGACTTAAATGTATACTTTCAAAGCTTTCCACTCATTTCTTCCACCTTTCATCTACAGGTAGACTAGGAGCTACCCCCAAAAAAAGGCCTCCTGAACGCCTAGGCCAGCAACAGTATCTCAGCAGTTGTTAAGCAGTGATGCTCATTTACTGCTTGTTCTACAGATGGCCACTAGATGGCGATCTCTAAGTTTGTATATGATATGTCATCAAATTAATATGGAATTGTCAATGAGCGATTCTTCTTACTTACTGAACATTTAACCCTGTAGATGCTGCACCACCACGCCTCAATCACAAGCAGTTGTGGGGGGGGATGGGGTTTGAGGTGTGGCCCCCTATAGAATTGCTTGAGACAGGTGGTAATATCCCCCAGAATGTGACACGCTGTTTAAATTTTGCTGTGGCCATGAAATACAGCATCATGGCCATGGCATGTGTACAGCCCAAAGAGGCTTTATGCTCTAGTTCAGGCAGGCAGTTGGGAGGGCAGTAGAACCATAGCTCATCCACGCCACAGCCACAGCCACACATATATATGAGCCCTTACTCATAATTTACGAGTTACTCATACACATAATAACACTAAACCTGTACTTGGTGAAAAATGCCTTAGGTCCTCTGAGATGACACCCTGTGGTATAGAAGGACTTCTAATATTGTATAGGACTCTCTAGATCAGGGCTTCCTGACTTCCTGGGCCCCAAAGCCAGCTGCTGATCCTCTAACCTCCCACAGTGCCTTCCAGTTCACCTAGTGCCCACCAACCTCCCAACCTTCCACAGTACTCCCCAACCCAGTGCAGTGTCCCCAATCTGCTGCAAAGCCTCCAGCCCACTATAGTGCCCCAGCCTCCAGCAGTGTCCCACAGTGCTCCCAACCAGACAGCACCCACCCTTAAACCTCCCACAATGTCCCGCACCCAGCACAGTACCTGCCAGTCCATATAGCCCATCATAGTGCCCCCAACTTCCAAAAGCTACCCGAAATGCCCCCAACCTCCCATTGTGCCCCTTGTCCAACTGGGAGCCCTCACTTCTCAACCTACCACAATACCCCCAACCCAGCGCAGTGCCTGCCAGTCTATATAGCCCACCATAATGCCCCCAACTTCCAACAGTTTCCCACAGAGTCCACCTACCTCCCATAGTGGAACACAGTGCCTCCAGTCCTGCTGAGAGCCCTTAGCCCCTACAATGCCCGTCAGCCTCCCACAGTACCCCCCAACCCAGTACAGTGCCCCCAGCCTGCCGCAGAGCCTCCAGCCCACCATAGAGCCCCAGCCTCCAACAGTGTTTACAGTGCCAACCAATCTCCCATAGTGCAACACAGTGCCCCCAGTCCTCCTGAGAGCCCTCAGCCCCTACAATGCTGTCAGCCTCCCACAGTACCCCCCAACCCAGTACAGTCCCCCCAGCCTGCCACAGAGCCTCCAGCCCACTTTAATGCCCCAGCCTCCAACAGTGTCCTACAGTGCCCCCCAACCTCCCATAGTGGAACACGATGCTCCTAGTCTTCCCGAGAACCCTCAGCCCCAATATTGCCCCCCCCCAACCTCCCACAGTACCCCCAACCCAGTGCAGTGTCCCCAACCTGCTGCAAAGCCTCCAGCCCACTATAGTGCCCCAGCCTCCAGCAATGCCACACAGTGCCCTTCAACCTGAGAGCACCCACCCTTAAACCTCCCACAATGTCCCCCACCCAGAACAGTACCTGCCAGTCTATATAGCCCACCAAAGTGCCCCCAACTTCGAAAAGCATCCCAAAGTGCCCCCAACCTCTCATAGTTCCCCTTGTCCAATTGTGAGCCCTCAACCCTCAACCACTTCACCCCAACCCAGTGCCTGCCAGTCTATATAGCCCTCCATAATGCCCCCAACTTCCAACAGTGTCCCACAGTTTCCAACAACCTTCCATAGTGGAACACAGTCCTGCTGAGAGCCCTCAGCCCCTAAAATACCCCACAACCATTTACAGTAACCCCAACCCAGTGCAGTGTCCCCAACCTGCTGCAGAGCCTACAGCTCACTATAGTGCCCCAGCCTCCAACAGTGTCCTACGGTGCCCCCCCAACCTCCCATAGTGGAGCACAATACCCCCAGTCCTCCTGAGAGCCATTAGCCCACACAATGTCCCCCACCGCCCACAACCCAGTGCAGTGGCCCCAACCTGCCACAGAGCCTCCAGTTCACTATAGTGCCCCAGAATCCAGCAGTGTCCCACAGTGCCTCCAACATGAAAGCCCCCCTAAAACTCCCACAATACCCCCCACCCAGCACAGTGCCTGTCAGTCTATATAGCCCACCATAGTGCCCCTAACTTCCAACAGCACCCACAGTGTCCTCAACTTTCCAAAGTGCCCCCAGTTTAACTGAGAGCCCTCACCCCACTCAACCTCCCACAATGCCCCCAGCACAGAACAGTCCATGCCAGTCTAAATAGCCTGCCATAGTGCCCCCAACTTCCAACAGTGTTCCACAGTGCCCCCAATCTCCCAAAGTGCCCCCAGCCCCTGCAGTGCCATCCAGTCTCCCACACTGCAACTGCAAAACCCCCAGCCTCCTGGAAAGACCAGTTACCCCCTCTAGAAACCCCATCCCCCACAGTTGCCCCCTTTCCCCCTTCAGAAGCCTCTTCCCTACAGGGCCACCAGGTCTGCTGTAGAGACCCTAACCTACTCCACAACCCCCATCCTTCCACAGTAACACCCAGCCCCCGCCCAGAGCTTCAAGCATTTCAATTCATATTCTGCATACCTCTGTTCTTATTGAGTATAATATGTGGAATCATTTACTAAGCTCCGGTCTCATTATGGTTGGGAACCACTACTCTAGGTCAGTGTTTCTCAACTCCAGTCATCAAGGCGCCCCAACAGGTCATGTTTTCAGGCTTTCCATTATTTTGCACAGGTGATTTGATCAGTTTGGGCGCCTTGAGGACTGGAGTTGAGAAACAATGCTCTAGGTTGTATAATGAACTGCCTTTGTATCTGGACTCTTGCCCCCCCGCAGTTGGATCGGATTCACTCATGACTTTTATTTTTAAAGCTTTCCACTCACCTCTTCCACAGCCACACAGGACTATTTCATCTACAGGTAGACAAGCAGATATCCAGAAAAAGACTCCCTGGCCATCATCATTTTTCATCTCAATATTTTTTACCCAGTGATGCTTTTTGGCTGCCCGTTCTAAAGATGGCAATCTCCAAATTTGTATTTGACGTGCCATGATATAAATATGAAATTGCAAGAGCTTAAATGTACTTAACAGTTGGCCAGAAAGAGATCACTTTGACCCAGGTGGCCAAAGAGGGATCCAATTGATGCAG
The DNA here is from genome assembly GCA_037952925.1 of Lithobates clamitans. Lineage (NCBI taxonomy): Eukaryota > Metazoa > Chordata > Amphibia > Anura > Ranidae > Lithobates > Lithobates clamitans. The sequence goes on from JBBGZY010001500.1 coordinate 166,735, forward strand.
TTGACCAGAGAGGGATCACTGTGAGGCAGTTAGTCAGAGAGGGATTACTCTGAGGTAATTGACCAGAGAGGGATCCGATTGATGCAGTTGACCAGAGAGGGATCACTCTGAGGCAGTTGGTCAGAGAGAGATCACATTCATGCAGTTGGTCAGAAAGAGATCACTCCGAGGCAGTTGGTCAGAGAGAGATCACTTTCATACAGTTGGTTGGAGAGGGATAACTCTAAGATGGTTGGTTAGAGAGGGATCACTCTGAGGTATTTAACCAGAGAGGGATCACTCTGAGGCAGTTGACCAGAGAGGGATCACGCTGAGGCAGTTGACCAGAGAGGGCTTACTCCAAGGCAGTTGGTCAGAGAGGGAACACTCTGAGGCAGTTGGTCAGAGAGGGATCACTCTGAGGCAGTTGGTCAGAGAGGGATCACTCTGAGGCAGTTGGTCAAAGAGGGAACACTCTGAGGCAAATGACCAATTTTTTTACTATTTTTTTGTGAAATGGTAGGGGTACAATGGACCCATTACCAATTCACATAGGGGGGGGAGGCCAGGATCTGGGGGTCCCCTTGTTAAAAGGGGGCTTCCAGATTCTGATAAGCCCCCCGCCCACAGACCCCCACAACCACCATGCAATTGTTGTGGGGATGAGGCCCTTGTCCCCATCAACATGGAGACAAGGTGCTTTGGGGACCCCAAAGCACCCCCATCATGTTGAGGGCATGTGGCCTGGTACAGTTCAGGAAGGGGGGACGCTCTCTCATCCCCCCTCTTTTCCTGCGGCCTGCCAGGTTGCATGCTCGGATAAGTGTCTGGTATTTATTTTGGAGGGGACCCCTACGCCATTTTTTTTTAATTTTGGCGCAGGGTTCCCCTTAATATCCATACCAGACCTGAAGGTACTGGTCTACATTTTTGGTTCGGGGTTCCCCTTAATATTCATACCAGACCCAAAGAGCCTGGTAACGGACTGGGGGGGAACCCATGCTGTTTTTTTCAATGAGTTTTATCTATATTGCCGGGACCCAACAATTCATTACAGCCGCCATCAGTTTTAAATAACTTTTTTCCTTTAGAAATTACATTTTGCTGTGGTATTGTTCTAAACACTGGAAAACTGGGCCATTTTACAGGCATACTATAGACACCCCCGGGGGGGGGGGGGGGGTGTTCGCCTCATCCTTACTGGCCAGAGACAGATAACTGATGTAGTTTGCCAGGAAATGACCACTTTTTTTTGCTTTTGGCCAGAGAGATCACTTTGACACAGCTGGTCCAAGAGGGATCACTTTGGTGCAGTTGGCCAGAGGGGGGTCACTTTGATGCATTTGGTAAGAGAGAGATCACACTGACACAGCAGGCTAGAGAGAAATCACATTGATGCAGTTGGCCACAGAGGGATCATTTTATGGCAGTTGGCCAGAAAGGGATCACTTTGACACAAATGGCCACAGAGGGATCATTTTGATGATAAAAATACAAGACTTTCCTTGAATGGCTAAGAAGCACTCAGCCTGACGCTCTTTATTTCCAGCAGCAGACATAACGTCGTTCATACTGCTCCTGGAACACAGCGCCACTTACTGTATGTAGCTAATAATACTACAGTATACAACATTGCACACAGCAATGAGGGGGATCACTTTGACACAGTTGGCAAGAGAGGGATCACATTGATGCAGTTGGGCAAGGAGGGATCACTTTCAAACAGTTGGCCAGAGGGGGTCACTTGGATGCATTTGGTCAGAGAGGGATTGCTTTGATGCAGTTGGTCAGAGGGGGTCACTTTATTGCAGTTGGCCATAGAGGGATCATTTTGATTCAGCTGGTCAGAGAGGGATCATTTTGACACAGTTGGCCAGAGAGGAATCACCTTAATGCAGTTGGCCAGAGAGGGATCACTTTAATGCAGTTGGCCAGAGATGGATCACTTTGACACATTTGGCCAGAGAGGGCTCATTTTGAGGCAATTGGCCAGAGGGGGATCACTTTGACACAGTTGGCAAGAGCGGGATCACTATGATGCAGTTGGGCAAGGAGGGATCATTTTCAAATAGTTGGCCAGATGGGGATAACTTTAATGCAGTTGGCCAGATGGGGACCACTTTGATGCAGTTGGCCAGATGGGGACCACTTTGACACAAATGGACAAATAGGAATGACTTTGATGCAGTTGGCCAGAGAGGGATCACTTTGATGCAGTTGGCCAGATGGGGACCACTTTGACACAAATGGACAAATAGGAATGACTTTGATGCAGTTGGCAAGAGCGGGATCACTTTGAAGCAGTTGGGCAAGGAGGGATCATTTTCAAATAGTTGGCCAGAGAGGGATAACTTTGATGCAGTTGGCCAGATGGGGATCACTTTGACACAAATTTTTGAAAAGATAGACAAAAGGAACCTTGGGATTGTACAGGTGAGGGGGGGAGTATTAAACTTTGACACAAATGGACAAATGGGAATGACTTTGATGCAGTTGGCCAGAAAGGGATGAATTTGAAGCAGTTGGTCAGAGAGGGATGACTTTGAAGCAGTTGGTCAGAGAGGGATCACTTTGATTCAGTTGGTCAGAGAGGGATCAATTTGAGGCAGTTGGTCAGACAGGGATCGCTTTGATACAATTGGACAATGTTCTATTTTTCTAATACTCTGATGTTTTAATGTTCTAAAGTCTAAGGTTCAATGTTCAAATGTTCTGTAGTTGCAATGTTCCAATTATTCAGTGTGCTGATGTTGCAATGTTCCAAGGTTATAATATCCAGTGTTTCAATGTTCCAATTTTCTAATGTTGGATGTTTCAGTGTTGTAGAGTTGAAATGTCACAGGGTTCTAATATTCTAAAGTTTCAGTGTTGCAATGTTCCCAGCACTTCCAGCAATGTCTGAGAATAAACGTATTCCAGTGGAGGGAGGGGAGAAGCCCCCCCGAATGTGAGCTCCTGGCTGGCTGTGTAATCACATGGAGGGGAGAAGCTCCTGGCTGGCTGTGTAATCACATGGAGGGGAGAAGCCCCCTGAATGTGAGCTCCTCGCTGACTGTGTAATCACATGGAGGGGAGAAGCTCCCGGCTGGCTGTGTAATCACATGCAGGGGAGAAGCTAGCTGTGTAATCACACAGAAGGGAGAAGCTCCTGACTGGCTGTGTAATCACACAGAAGGGAGAAGCTCCTGGCTGTGTAATCACATGAAGGGAGAAGTCCCCAATGTGAGCTCCTGGCTGGCTGTGTAATCACACAGAGGGGAGAAGCTCCCGGCTGGCTGTGTAATCACATGGAGGGGAGAAGCTCCGGGCTGGCTGTGTAATCACATGGAGGGGAGAAGCTCCCGGCTGGCTGTGTATTTACATGCAGGGGAGAAGCTCCCGGCTGGCTGTGTAATCACATGCAGGGGAGAAGCTCCCGGCTGGCTGTGTAATCACATGCAGGGGAGAAGCTCCCGGCTGGCTGTGTAATCACATGGAGGGGAGAAGCTCCCGGCTGGCTGTGTAATCACATGCAGGGGAGAAGCTCCCGGCTGGCTGTGTAATCACACAGAAGGGAGAAGCTCCCGGCTGGCTGTGTAATCACACAGAAGGCAGAAGCTCCTGGCTGTGTAATCACATGGAGGGGAGAAGCTCCGGGCTGGCTGTGTAATCACATGAAGGGGAGAAGCTCCTGGCTGGCTGTGTAATCACACAGAAGGGAGAAGCTCCTGGCTGTGTAATCACATGGAGGGGAGAAGCTCCGGGCTGGCTGTGTAATCACATGGAAGGGAGAAGTCCCCAATGTGAGCTCCTGGCTGGCTGTGTAATCACACAGAGGGGAGAAGCTCCCGGCTGGCTGTGTAATCACATGGAGGGGAGAAGCTCCTGGCTGGCTGTGTAATCACATGCAGGGGAGAAGCTCCTGGCTGGCTGTGTAATCACATGCAGGGGAGAAGCTCCTGGCTGGCTGTGTAATCACATGCAGGGGAGAAGCTCCCGGCTGGCTGTGTAATCACATGGAGGGGAGAAGCTCCTGGCTGGCTGTGTAATCACATGGAAGGGAGAAGCTCCTGGCTGGCTGTGTAATCACATGGAGGGGAGAAGCTCCCGGCTGGCTGTGTAATCACATGGAGGGGAGAAGCTCCCGGCTGGCTGTGTAATCACATGGAGGGGAGAAGCTCCTGGCTGACTGTGTAATCACATGGAGGGGAGAAGCTCCCGGCTGGCTGTGTAATCACACAGAAGGGAGAAGCTCCTGGCTGGCTGTGTAATCACACAGAAGGGAGAAGCTCCCGGCTGGCTGTGTAATCACACAGAAGGGAGAAGCTCCTGGCTGTGTAATCACATGGAGGGGAGAAGCTCCGGGCTGGCTGTGTAATCACATGAAGGGGAGAAGCTCCTGGCTGGCTGTGTAATCACACAGAAGGGAGAAGCTCCTGGCTGTGTAATCACACAGAGGGGAGAAGCTCCTGGCTGGCTGTGTAATCACACAGAAGGGAGAAGCTCCTGGCTGTGTAATCACATGGAGGGGAGAAGCTCCGGGCTGGCTGTGTAATCACATGGAAGGGAGAAGTCCCCAATGTGAGCTCCTGGCTGGCTGTGTAATCACACAGAGGGGAGAAGCTCCCGGCTGGCTGTGTAATCACATGGAGGGGAGAAGCTCCGGGCTGGCTGTGTAATCACCTGGAGGGGAGAAGCTCCTGGCCAGCTGTGTAATCACATGGAGGGGAGAAGCCCCCCAAAGTGAGCTCCTGGCTGGCTGTGTAATCACATGGAGGGGAGAAGCTCCTGGCTGGCTGTGTAATCACATGCAGGGGAGAAGCTTCTGGCTGGCTGTGTAATCACATGGAGGGGAGAAGCTCCTGGCTGGCTGTGTATTTACATGGAGGGGAGAAGCTCCGGACTGGCTGTGTAATCACATGGAGGGGAGAAGCTCCTGGCCGGCTGTGTAATCACATGGAGGGGAGAAGCCCCCCAAAGTGAGCTCCTGGCTGGCTGTGTAATCACATGGAGGGGAGAAGCTCCTGGCTGGCTGTGTAATCACATGCAGGGGAGAAGCTCCTGGCTGGCTGTGTAATCACATGGAGGGGAGAAGCTCCTGGCTGGCTGTGTAATCACATGCAGGGGAGAAGCTCCCGGCTGGCTGTGTAATCACATGGAGGGGAGAAGCTCCCGGCTGGCTGTGTAATCACATGGAAGGGAGAAGCTCCCGGCTGGCTGTGTAATCACATGGAGGGGAGAAGCTCCTGGCTGACTGTGTAATCACATGGAGGGGAGAAGCTCCTGGCTGGCTGTGTAATCACATGGAAGGGAGAAGCTCCTGGCTGACTGTGTAATCACATGGAGGGGAGAAGCTCCTGGCTGGCTGTGTAATCACATGGAGGGGAGAAGCTCCTGGCTGACTGTGTAATCACATGGAGGGGAGAAGCTCCTGGCTGGCTGTGTAATCACATGGAGGGGAGAAGCTCCTGGCTGGCTGTGTAATCACATGGAAAGGGGAGAAGCTCCTGGCTGACTGTGTAATCACATGGAGGGAAGAAGCTCCTGGCTGGCTGTGTAATCACATGGAGGGGAGAAGCTCCTGGCTGGCTGTGTAATCACATGGAAGGGAGAAGCTCCCGGCTGGCTGTGTAATCACATGGAAGGGAGAAGCTCCCGGCTGGCTGTGTAATCACATGCAGGGGAGAAGCTCCCGGCTGGCTGTGTAATCACATGGAGGGGAGAAGCTCCTGGCTGACTGTGTAATCACATGGAGGGGAGAAGCTCCCGGCTGGCTGTGTAATCACATGGAGGGGAGAAGCTCCCGGCTGGCTGTGTAATCACATGGAGGGGAGAAGCTCCTGGCTGGCTGTGTAATCACATGGAAGGGAGAAGCTCCTGGCTGGCTGTGTAATCACATGGAAGGGAGAAGCTCCTGGCTGGCTGTGTAATCACATGCAGGGGAGAAATGGCAGTAGACTGACACAGGCAAAGTAAGGCAGCCTGGCGTGCAGTGGGATTAGCAGCAGGAGGTGAAGCAGGTTTTCCTGGCTGGGAAATGAATAATATGGGATGTTCTCTCCGCCTCCAGCCATCTCTGGACCCAGTCTGATGGTTGGTGGGGCTGAAGATCGGCACAGAGACAAACACCGCTCCAGCCGAGGATCGCACATCTCCTCCAGCTCTACATTGATACATTGTTGCTTCCTCTCTCCTGGATGTGAGGATCGCACATCTCATCCATCTCCACATTGATACATTGTCTCCTCTATCCTGGCTCTGGAGATCGCTTTTATCATCTAGCTCTACACTATCCTGGTTCTGGGATCGCCTATACTGATACATTGTTGCCTCTACCCTGATTCTGGGATCGCACGCCTTCTTCAGCTGTATATTGATACATTGTTTCCAGCGATTTCCTCTATTCTGGCTCTGGGGATCGCACACCTATCCTAATACATTGTTTCCTGTATCCTGGCTCTGGGGATCGCACACCTGACCTAGCTCTGCACTGATACATTGATTATCCTGGCTCTGGGGGGGGATTGCACGCCTGCACTGATACATTGATTGGTGTATCCTGGTCCTGGAGATCACACATCTACACTGATACGTTGTTTTCTCTATCCTGACTACAAACTAGCTCTATCCTGGTACATTGTTTCCTGTATCCTGGCTCTGGAGATCGCACAACTGACCTAGCTCTGCACTGGTACATTGATTGGTGTATCCTGGCTCTGGGGATTACACACTTGCACTGATACATTGTTTCCAGTATCCTGGCTCTGGGGATTGCACACCTGCACTGATACATTGTTTCCAGTATCCTGACTCTGGACTGGCTCTATCCTAATACATTGTTTCAAGTATCTGGGCTCTAGGGATCACTCATCTACACTGATACATTGTATCCTGGCTCTGGACTAGCTCTATCCTGATATACTGATTCCTGAATCCTGGTCCTGAAGATCTCACATCTACACTGATACATTGTATCCTATATCCTGGCTCTGGACTAGGTTTATCCTGGTAAATTGTTCCCTGTATCCTGGCTCTGGGCTGGTTCTATGCTGATACATTGTTTCCAGCATGCTGGCTCTGGACTAACTTTATCCTAATACGTTGTTTCCAGTATCTTGGCTCTGGGCATCACACATCTACACTGATACGTTATATCCTGGCTCTGGACTAGCTCTATCCTGATCCATTGTTTCCTGGACCCTGACTCTGGGGATCACACACCTCCATTGATCCATTGTTTCCTGGACCCTGACTCTGGGGATCACACACCTCCATTGATCCATTGTTTCCTGGACCCTGACTCTGGGGATCACACACCTCCATTGATCCATGGTTTCCTGGACCCTGACTCTGGGGATCACACACCTCTATTGATCCATTGTTTCCTGGCTCTGGGGATTCCACACCTCCATTGATTCCTGGACCCTGGCTCTGGGGATCACACACCTCCATTGATCCATTGTCCCCTGGCTCTGGGGATCCCACACCTCCATTGATCCACTGTTTCCTGGACCCTGGCTCTTGGGATCCCACACTTCCATTGATCCATTGTTTCTTGGACCCTGGCTCTGGGGATCTCACACCTCCATTGATCCATTGTTTCCTGGCTCTGGGGATCACACACCTCCATTGATCCATTGTGTCTTGGACCCTGGCTCTGGGGATCCCACACCTCCATTGATCCATTGTTTCTTGGACCCTGGCTCTGGGGATCTCACACCTACATTGATCCATTGTTGCCTGGCTCTGGGGATCACACACCTCCATTAATCCATTGTGTCTTGGACCCTGGCTCTGGGGATCCCACACCTCCATTGATCCATTGTTTCCTGGCTCTGGGGATCACACACCTCCATTGATCCATTGTGTCTTGGACCCTGGCTCTGGGGATTGCCCACGCTCTGGCCCCTGGATCTATCCTACTCCACCTTTCCCATCTGAAGAAGCTGAGGATCTCTCCAGGGTTGGGAGGACCTTGCCTGATCACAGCTTGGTTTCTCCACCTTACTATGAGAGGGAAGGGCAGGAAAGCCAACCTATCCGACTCCAGAGATATGGATGGATCCTACGATCAGCTGACCGGTGAGTCCATGAGATCCCTACAGGATGGTCAATGGAGGCAGCATCCCTCCTAAGGTCCCTGGATGGTGGTGGTGGGGTCATGGTTTTGGTTATTGAGCATCTAAAGGCTTTCTGAAAATATTTATCAGCAGTTTGGAGGTGAGAAACTTAGGCTGACCTTACATACACCATACAATCAGATTGTACAATCTCCTTTACCTCTCAGAATCGGCCTGATTTAATACTGATTGGGTGAATTGTTCAGGTTTGTCCTCATGTTACTAAAGTTGAGCGATCAGATTGTACCATAAATGATCAGATTGGGAGGGAGGGATCGTTATGTGGTGGAGTATTTGTTGGTTGTATAGTAAATCTCCAATCAGACTTGTCCAGATGGCTGAGATCTGGAGCTGTGATGGAACCACAGACCACAGCATGCTGGGACTTGTAGTCCCTCCGCACTTGCAGGGACACGTGTTGATCTCAGGCATTGCCGGGGAAAGGTCATCTAGTGCCAGACGGTGTCCCCTCCCCCCCAAGTGTATCAACAGTATGTGCCAGCCAAAATCTCCCCCCAATAAAAATTTGAGTGCTAATCTGCACACAAAAATGTCCCCTCTTCTAGTACAAATCCCCCCTCCCAGCTGAAATCCTCTCCTGTCAAACCCCCCCTCCAGACCCAAATCCTCTCCCCGTCCAGCCCCCCCCTCCCAGCTCAAATCCTCTCCCCGTCCAACCCCCCGTCCCAGCTCAAATCCTCTCCCCGTCCAACCCCCCCTCCCAGCTCAAATCCTCTCCCTCTCCAAATCCCCCCTCCCAGCTCAAATCCTCTCCCTCTCCAAATCCCCCCTCCCAGCTCAAATCCTCTCCCTCTCCAAATCCCCCCCCCCAGCTCAAATCCTCTCCCCGTCCAACCCCCCCCCCCCCCCCTCCCAGCTTAAATCCTCTCCCTCCCCAAATCCCCTCTCCCAGCTCAAATCCTCTCCCTCTCCAAATCCCCCCCCAGCTCAAATCCTCTCCCCGTCCAACCCCCCCCCCTCCCAGCTGAAATCCTCTCCTGTCCAACCCCCCCTCCAGACCCAAATCCTCTCCCCGTCCAGCCCCCCCCTCCCAGCTCAAATCCTCTCCCCGTCCAACCCCCCCCCTCCCAGCTCAAATCCTCTCCCTCTCCAAATGCTCTCCCTGTCCAACCCCCTCTCCCAGATCAAATCCTCTCCCTGTCCAACCCCCTCTTCCAGATCAAATCCTCTGCCTCCCCAAATCCCCCCTCCCAGCTCAAATTCCCTTCCTTCCTAAATCCCCCCTCCCAGCTTGAATCTTCTCCTTGAATCCTCTCCTACCCCAAACCCCCCCTCCCAGCAGAAATCCCCTCTCCTAACAGTAATCCTCTACCCCTCAAAGTTTCCCTCTGAACATAAATCTCCCCCCCCCCCCACTAAACCCCCTCTCCGTGCACTAATCCCCCCCCTCAATCCTAGTAATCTCTACTAGCACAAATAATCCACTTCCCAAATCCCCCTTCCTAACACAAATCCACTCTCCTAGTACAAATTCCCCCTCCCCTCCAAATCACCCCTTCTAACACAACCCCCCAAATCCCCACTGAGCCCAGGGCAGCCACCCCTCCTGCCCCTCCCCCCTGTACTTGTTCAGGATTGGTGGTGGGACTTTCATGATAGATTGCCAATGCTGCCCCATATGCATTACCAGTGCCAGGGACAAGGTCATCCTGCGCCCAGGGCAGCTGTCCCTCTTGCCCACCCCTTGCCCCAGCCCTGTGCATTATATTCTGTGCAATGGTGGCCATACACATAGCAATCTGATTGAAGGATTCTTCCAGACGATAAAATCGATCTATGAGTTATCAAAAAGACACGCAGAGGGGGAGAATTAGCCCTGATTCACACTGAAAGCGTCTTTGAAATTGCACGATTTCAAAGCCGCATGTCAGTGCGACCTCAGGTGCGACTTGGCTGACATCTGTGCGACTTCGTGCGGCGATGTCTTTGCAAGTCGCACCTGAAATCGGCAAAAGTAGTGCAAGAACTACTTTATTTTTAAATCGCTGCGACACCGCAAAGCCGGCGTCGCACCGTTTTGAACGCTTCCATTGCCGAGGATAGGGTGCGATTTGTCGTGTCAGTCGCCCCGATGTGAACGGGGGGCTTTACTAAAACTGGCGCACACAGAATCTGGAGCAGCTGTGGATAATAACGAGCGTTTCACGAGTACTCGATGCAAATGCTCCGATCCTTTTTTTTTTTTTTTTTTTGCGATTTCATTGCGACTTGCATTGATTTCTGTTGAATGAAGTTGCAAGCCGCAATGAAATCGGAGGTCCAAATCGCACTGATCTGCGGCTTTGAAATTCGCGATGAAGTAGCATTTTCTAGAAACCTTTTTCAACATGGCGGAGACTTGAGTCGCAGCGGTCTTGAGCGGTTCCATTGCCGGCAGTGGGGTGCGACTTGTCATGCAATTTTGAACTGTCAAATCTCATGGCGAATCACGCGAACCGTGAGGAAAATGAATGCATCAACGGGTAGAATAGGCATCGGTAATTGGCATCGGCAAGAAAAAGTATCAGAGTGGTGATTCAGGGGGATTTGTGTTGGGAGGGGGATGGGGGAAGAGGATTTGTGCTAAGAGGGGGGATTTGGGGGATTCTGTGCTGGAAGAGGTGATATAGTAGAGGGGGGAGGGGATTTGTGTTGGTGGGGCAGCAAGTTGAAAGATTTGTTGGGGGGGGGCTAGAGGAGGGGGTATGGTAGAGGGGTTTTGTGCTAGGAGGAGAATTTGTTTTTTTTTGGGTTGGGGGGATTTGTGCTAGTAGGAATGGTCGGGGGGGGTGTTTGTGTTGGGAGGGGATTTGTACTAGGAGGGGGATTTGGAGTAGGGGGGAATGTATACTCGGAGTGGAAATTTGAAGGGGTGAAGAATGTGTGTTAGGAGGGATTTTTTTGAGGGGGAGAGCATTTTTGCTGGAGGGATTTAGGGAATAGAGGGAGCAAGTTTTTCTGCTGGTAGGGGGGAGGTATTTTTAAAGGGGGGGGTGCATTCGTGCTGGGGGGGGGGGTGAGGGGGCAGAGATTTGTGCTGGAAGGAGGAGGAATTTAAGCTTTGGGGGTAATCATGCAGATGAGTGGCCAACTTTTTTTTGGGGGGGGAGTGGATTTGGGGGATGGAGGGAGCAGAGATTTGTGCTGGGAGGGGGGATTTTATATGGGGGGTGCCTTTGCGCTGGGAGAGGGGATTTTATTTGGGGGGTTGGATTTGGAGGATGGCGAGAACAGAGATTTGTGCTGGGAGGGGGGATTTTATTTGGGTTGTGCCTTTGTGCTGGGAGGGGGGATTTTATTTGGGGGGGTGCCTTTGTGCTGGGAGGGGGATTTCAGCATGGGGGGTGGATTTGTACTGGGAGGAGTGGGAATTATGCTTTGGGGGTAATCATGCAGATAAGTGGCCATTTTTGGGGGATGGAGGGAGCAGAAACTTGTGCTGGGAGGGGGGATTTTATTTTGGGGGGTGCCTTTGTGTTGGGAGGGGAATTTTAGCGGGGGGGGGGGGGGGGGTGCACTGGGAGGAGTGGGAATTTACCTTCAGGAAAGACGAAATTATTATTATTTTTTTTTATTTATTTTTTTACGGGTGCAAATATATTTAAAAGATAACAGTATCTTTGTTCAATTCTCTTTAAATTCATTTCCTCCACCCCTCCCCCCCCCAAGAGTGCCTCCCACAAGGAACGAATGAATACCTTCAGCCTGATCCAGCTGCTTTCCCATAGGGTTTGGGGATGTGGCGCCAATAAACTTGGCCTTTCATTGGCTCTTGAAGGTTGTAGAAACATCTTTTGACTATGCCGGACCTGTTCTTGTTCCAGAAAATGGCCCCTCGCCTAATATTTAACTTTATTTACTTTAGTTATGTATTATTGATTTATTATTTATTCTATTTATTTTACTTATTATTTTTTTTTAATTTTACGTATTATTATTTACTTTTATTTATTTTACTTATTATTTAACTCATTGTTATTGTTGATTTATTATTTGATTACATTTTTTTGTTGTACTTTTCTTTTTTCTTTGCTTGATTTATTTATTTTACTTATTTTGAATATTGATTCATTATATGATTTTTTTTTGTACTTATTATTTGAGGGGTTTTTTTTTTGTTGCTTGATTTATTTATTTTACTTATTTTTTTTACATTTATTATTTGCTTTTTTTGTCTTGTACTTAATATTTTTTTTTTTTTAAATTTTTGCTTGATTTATGTATTTTAGCAATTTTTATTATTTATTTATTATTTGAGGTTTTTTTCTTGTACTTGTTATTGGGGGGGGGGGGGGTACTTATTATTTGATTATTTGAGGTTTTTTTCTTGTACTTTTTATTTAAATGATGTGTTTATTGCTTGATTTTTTTTTTTTTACTTATTTTTATTATTGATTTATCATATGATTTTTTTCTTGTGCTTATTATTTGAGGAGTTTATTTTTGGGTTTCTTCATTTATTTATTTCACTTATTTTTATTATTGATTCATTATATGATTTTTTTTTTCTTGTACTTATCATTTCATTTATTTTTATTTCTTGATTTATTTATTTTATTTCTTTTTCTTATTGATTTCTTATTAGATTTTTTTTTCCTGTACTTATTATTTCAGGGGTTTTTTTGTTTCTTGAGTTATTTATTTTACTTATTTTTATTATTGATTTATTCTTTGATTTTTTTTTTCTTGTACTTATTATTTTAGTTTTTTTTTTGTTTTTGGTTGATTTATTTATTTACTTTTTTCTATTATTCATTTATTTTGGGTTTTTTTCTTGTACTTATTATTTGACTTATTTGCTTATTGTTTAAATAATTTATTTTACTTATTTGTATTAGTGATTTGTTATTTGATTTATTTATTTAACATATTTTGTTTGTTGTTTAAGTTACTTATTTATTATTTGATTCATTTACTATTTATTTATTTTATTACTTGTTTCCCCCCCCAGAAACAAAAAACAAACACTGAGAAAAATTAAGGTCCAAAATTTGCAGTGGCAGTACACAATTAAATCATTAACTACAAAAAAAAAAAAAAAAAAATAGGAACAGAGACAGAACCAAAAAAAAAAAAAAACACTCTGAGGGGGCATTTAAATTTTTCCGGTGCATCAACGCACTGTATGCCGGACGGTAGCGTGGAAAGGGTTAGGGCAGCCTATTGAAATGAATCTTTGCAAGTGAAATTTATTTTGTAACGCAACAACCTACCTCGTATTGCCATGGGTTGCGGCATGCTGCAATGCAGGTGTGTTGTGACAAGGGGCGCGCTGATTTAAGGGCAGAGAGCAGAGCGAACGAGAGATGAGCTCATCATTGCGCTGCTTCTCCTTTCGCTGTCCAGTCACAAGCTTAAGGATTAGTCTGGGATGATATGGGCTCAGAGAAAGTGGTTTGAGTAACGCTGACCTTTAGACTGTGAAGTGGAGGGGAAAAAATGATGTTTACATGTTGGCGCCAGGAAAACTGAAAATTGTATTGAATACGTACCTTAATTTTCCCTTCCTGGCACCAATCCATGGCGGCATATTATAACATGTATGTATGTATGTATGTGTGTATGCTGCCATGTCGGCACCAGGAAAATAACATCACATACTTACCATAATATTCATTTCTTAATGCCAATTAATGCCAGCATGTGGTAGTATGTTCATATGTTGGCATCAGGAAAATGGAAAATGGTATCAAACACTTACCTTAATATTACTTGCTTGGTGCCAATCCATGCCAGCACGTGGTAGTATGTTGACATGTTGGCATCAAGAAAATGGAAAATTATGTAAAAAAATTACCGTATTTTTCCGTTCTTGGTGCCAATCCATGACACCTCACTACCACATGTATGCTGCCATGTTGGCACCAGGAAAATTAAAAATTGTTTCAAATACTTACTGCAATATTCCTTTCCTGGTGCCAATCCATTGCAGCATGTGGTAGTATGGTAATCCATGGCAGCATGTCGTAGTATGCCAATCTGTGGCAGCATGTGGTAGTATGCCAATCTGTGGCAGCATGTGGTAGTATGCCAATCTGTGGCAGCATGTGGTAGTATGCCAATCTGTGGCAGCATGTGGTAGTATGCCAATCTGTGGCAGCATGTGGTAGTATGCCAATCCATGGCAGCGTGTGGTAGTATGCCAATCCATGGCAGCGTGTGGTAGTATGCCAATTCATGGCAGCGTGTGGTCGTATGCCAATCTATGGCAGCATGTGGTAGTATGCCATTCCATGGCAGCGTGTGGTAGTATGCCAATCCATGGCAGCGTGTGGTAGTATGCCAATCCATGGCAGCGTGTAGTAGTATGCCAATCCATGGCAGCATGTGGTAGTATGGCAATCCATGGCAGCGTGTGGTAGTATGGCAATCCATGGCAGCATGTGGTAGTATGGCAATCCATGGCAGAGTGTGGTAGTATGCCAATCCATGGCAGCATGTGGTAGTATGGCAATCCATGGCAGAGTGTGGTAGTATGCCAATCCATGGCAGCATGTGGTCGTATGCCAATCTATGGCAGCATGTGGTAGTATGCCATTCCATGGCAGCGTGTGGTAGTATGCCAATCCATGGCAGCGTGTGGTAGTATGCCAATCCATGGCAGTGTGTAGTAGTATGCCAATCCATGGCAGCATGTGGTAGTATGGCAGTCCATGGCAGCGTGTGGTAGTATGGCAATCCATGGCAGCATGTGGTAGTATGGCAATCCATGGCAGAGTGTGGTAGTATGCCAATCCATGGCAGCATGTGGTAGTATGGCAATCCATGGCAGAGTGTGGTAGTATGCCAATCCATGGCAGCATGTGGTAGTGTGTTGACATGTTGGCACCAAGATATTGGAAAATTGCATCAAATACTTACCGTAATTTTCCCTTTCTGGCACCAATGTATAGGATGGCGGCATGCTACCACATGTATGCTGCCATGCTGGTGCCAGGAGAATGGAAGATTGTATCAAATATATTCCTTTCTTGGCATCAATCCATGGCAGAATGTGGTAAAATGCTGCCATGCTGGCGCCTGGAAAGGTAGAAATTATATCAAATACTTACCGTAATTTTCCCTTCCTGGTGCTAATCCTTGGCAGCACACTACCACATATATGTTGCCAGGTCGGTGCCAGGAAAATGGAAAATTGTAGCAAATACTAGACATGTGCAATTCGTTTCGTTCTGAATTCGTTTTTTAATGAATTTCGACAAATTCGTTAATTCGGAAACATCCGAATTTACGAAAACCCGTTTAACGAATTTTTCCGAATATTCGGAAATTAGAATATCCAATAAATCGTAAATTAGAAAATTCAAATATTTGAAAATTAATAAGTTCGTAAATCCGAAATTCAAAAATCCAAAAACCCGAAAATTCAAAAATCTGAAATAACTATTAAATTCTAGGTATTGGAATCTCCTTTCAAATTTGGCTGTTAGTGAACGTCACGAATACGAATTTATCCGAAGTTACAAATGATCTGATATACCGAATGCCGCATCTAAACAAATGGAATGTAACGAATTAATAATAATAAATAATAATAATAATAATACATTTTATTATTATTATTTACAATTAATTTGTTCCATTCCATTTGTTTAGATGCGCCATTCGTTATTTCGGATAATTCGTAACTTCGGATAATTTCATATTCGTGATGTTCACTAACAGCCAAATTTGAAAGGAGATTCCAATACCTAGAATTTAATAGTTAGTTATCATTAGTTAGTTAATTATTATTTAGAATTTTAGAATTTTAGAATTTTCGTTCTTTCAATTTTTTTGGATTTTATTTTTTATTTTTGAATTTTTGGATTTTCGAATTTACAAATTTATACATTTTAAAATGTACAAATTTACAATTTGCAATCATAACGAATGGCCGGAAAAACGAATACCTTAGTTAATTATTATTTCGAATTTTCGGATTTTCGTTCTTTGGAACCTGCTGATTTACGTTCCTATTTTCAGATTTTTTCCTAATTTTCTAATTTTCTAATTAACGAATGATTGAAAAAGGGAATACCTTAGTTATTTTGAATTTTTGGATTTTCGTTCTTTGGAATTTTCGGATTTTCCTTCTTATTTTTGAATTTTCGGATTTTCGAATTTACGAATTTACAAATGTTCGAATTTACAATTTTACGATTTGCGATTATAACGGATGACCGGATAAAACGAATACCTTAGTTAGGATTTTCGTTCTTTGCAACTTTTGGATCTTCCTTCCTATTTTCGGATTTTTTTTCCAATTTACGTACTTACGAATTGCGATCTTAACGAATGACCGTAAAAACGAATACCTTAGTTGTAATTTTGAATTTTCGGATTTTCGTTTTTTGGAATTTTTGGATTTTCCTTCTTATTTTTGGATTTTTTTCGAATTTTCGGGTTTTCGAAATTTACGAATTTTCGAATTGCGATCATAACGAATGACCAAGAAAAACCCCAAAAAACAAATGAAGCAAATTCAAACAAATTTTTCGGCAGTGCACATGTCTATCAAATACCTAACATCATTTTCCTTACCTGGCACCAATCCATGGAAGCATGCGGTAGTATGCTGCCATGTTGGCGCCAAGAAACTGAGAATGAAGAAACCCATGGCGGATGGTAACCCCTCGTGCCCTCATTTTGCTGCATGAGAAATCAGGATTGCATGAGATTTGTTGCAGATGAGTTGGACATAAGGGGGAAAAAAATCTCGGGTGCCTCTAAACCAGGGGTGGGCAACCTGGGGGCCCTCCAGCTGTTGTGGAACTACATTTCCCATCAGGCATTGCAAGTTTTGCAGTTACAATTACTCCCAATGGCATGATGGGACTTGTAGTTCTGCAATAGCTGGAGGGCCCCAGGTTGCCTACCCCTGCTCTAAATAAAAGCAATAGAAAACCTTGGGGGGGAACTACAAAGCCCAGCACGCTCTGTAGCAGCACAGCTGCCGGAGAGCCGTGTGCGGAGTAACCCCCCCGCCCTGCTGCCCTGATGCCGGCTTTGTTTGCAGAGCGGGTGTTGGGCGCAGGTGTGGATTTGCATACACCTACACTTTGCATTCTACTGCTGGAATACACGGGCACCGTCATCGCAGCTTAAAGGGGAACGAACGTGTCTTGACAGCGAGCGATCATTGCGAGTGATGTAAGATTTACTGACAAGTAATTACCAAAAAAAGACTTTCATTTTTTTTTTTTTACTTGCTTGCTGTACCATATTTACAAAACACCTCAGGATCTGAAGGGGATCTTGCTAGTGGCAAACCGTATATCTGACGGGGCATTCGGCATCAATTCCGAGATAAAGCAGCGAGAGGACACAGAGGGGGAGATTTACCAAAACCGGAGCACTCGGAATCCGATGCATGGAAGCCAGGGCCGGGATGAAGGGGGGGAGGGGAGCAGGAGGGGCGGCTGCCCTGGGCGCAACTGTTTATTGCAGGGATGGGGGCACCCTGATCCTAAGGGAAGGGGGGAGAGGAGGGGCGGCTACCCTGGGCGCAACGGTTTATTGCAGGAATGTGGGCGCCCTGATCTTAAGGGAAGGGGGGGCAGGAGGGGTGGCTGCCCTGGGCGCAACGGTTTATTGCAGGGATGGGGGCGCCCTGACCCTAAGGGAAGGGAGGGGGGCAGGAGGGGTGGCTGCCCTGGGCGCAACGGTTTATTGCAGGGATGGGGGCGCCCTGACCCTAAGGGAAGGGAGGGGGGCAGGAGGGAAGGCTGCCCTGGGCGCAACGGTTTATTGCAGGGATGGGGGCGCCCTGATCTTAAGGGAAGGGGGGCAGAAGGGGTGGCTTCCCTGGGCGCAACGGTTTATTGCGGGGATGGGGCGCCCTGATCCTAAGGGAAGGGAGGGGGCAGGAGGGGCGGCTGCCCTGGACGCAACGGTTTATTGCAGGGATGGGGGCGCCCTGACCCTAAGGGAAGGGAGGGGCGGCTGCCCTGGGCGCAACGGTTTATTGCAGGGATGGGGGCACCCTGATCCTAAGGGAAAAGGGGGGCAGGAGGGGCGGTTGCCCTGGGGGCAACATTTTATTGCAGGGATGGGAGCACCCTGAACCTAAGGAGGGGGGGGCAGTTTGGCATCTTTGCCCTGGTCGCTGGATGACCTTGTCCCGGCACTGATGGCAGCCAATCAGCTTCCGGCTGCAGCGCGTTTCATTGGTTTCTCTGCAGCAGATTTTGCGCCCTCCAGTTTTAGTCAATCCACCCCGTTCAACGTTTCCAGTGAGATTCTGGTAACAGAGGTCTTTATATAGACCCCTTACCCATTCAGCCCCTCCCCCGATCCCTTTAACTATAGCTTTACACCCATGGGTGGGAGGGTCTGCCTGATCATGTGACCAACTAGGATTGGCCGTCCCAGTGGTCACATGATCGATTGGCTCCAGTCAGCTCCTGATCATTACTAGAGTCCGGGAGCTTGCCTTTGACCATTTCCGCCTTGTAATCCCATAATCTGATCGATCGAAATACTATCAAAATTCATGAACAAAGGTATCTGCATATCAATGCAAAACAATTGATAATTTTCCGCCCTGGCCAATCAACTCGGTTTGATCAAATTTAATTAAGAAGAGAGTCTTAAATCGATCAGAAGGGAAGTTATGGTTATTTGATTGTTTGACAATATGAACCTTTTGTTAATGAAATCAAATAACATCGATCGGATAATAAAATCAGATAATATTGATTGGATAATAAAATCAGATAATATTGATCAGATAATAAAATCAGATAATATTGATCAGATATTAAAATCAGATAACCCTGATCGGATAATAAAATCAGATAATATTGATCGGATAATAAAATCAGATAATATCGATCAGATAATAAAATCAGATAATATCAATCGGATAATAAAATCAGAAAACATTGTTCAGAAAATAAAATCAGATAATATCGATCAGATATTAAAATCAGATACCGCTGATAGGATAATAGAATCAGATAAAATTGATCTGATAATAAAATCAGATAATATCGATCAGATATTAAAATCAGATAATGCTGATCAGATATTAAAATCATATAATATTGATCAGATAAAAAAATTAGATAATATCAATAGTATAATAAAATCAGATAATAAAATCACATTTAACGGATAATAAAATAAGTTAACACTGATAGGATAATAAATTCATATAACATTAATTGGATAATAAAATCTGAAACCACTGATCAGATAGTAAAATCCGATAACACTGATTGGATAATAAAATCATTTAATATTGATTGGATAAAAAAAAATCAGATAAGGTTGATTATATAATAAAATCAGATAATATTGACCGGATAATAAAATAAGTTAAGATTGATCAGATAAAATCAGATAACGCTGATCGGATATTAAAATCAGATAATATTAATCAGATATTAAAATCAGATAACCCTGATCTGATAATAGAATCAGATAACGCTGATCAGGTATTAAATTTATATAATATTCAACGGATAATAAAATCAGATAACATTTCATGGATAATAAAATAAGATAACACTGATAGGATAATAAATTCATTTAATTTTGCATGGATAATAAAATCAGATTATATCAAATGGATAATAAAATCAGATAACATTGATCGGATAAATCAAATCTGAAAACATTGATCAGATAATACATTCAGATAACACTGATTGGATAATGAAATCATTTAATATTGATCGGATAAAAAAAATCAGATAATCTTGATCGGAAAAAAAAAATCAGATAAGGTTGATCAGATAATAAAATTGCAGCGTCTATGGTCACCATTACTTGGACGATATGTGCCGCTGTACTGGAAATGATCCCATCCTTTTTAATACTG
Source organism: Lithobates clamitans (assembly GCA_037952925.1). Lineage (NCBI taxonomy): Eukaryota > Metazoa > Chordata > Amphibia > Anura > Ranidae > Lithobates > Lithobates clamitans. Next base: position 186,619 of record JBBGZY010001500.1, read on the forward strand.
GGATAAATAGTTTCCATATCTCTCCAGGAGAGGAATCTTTACCTGAAGATTATTTCTGGATAAAGGATGTTCCTGGGCATTATAGACAATAAATTGTAATATGTTCAGAACTGATTGTTCCAAACGTCATGAATGCGGTGTGTGTCCTTCAGATGTCACGCTCTCCCCGTACAGAACCCAATTACAGGACATGATGGAGAGCCCCGGAATATACAACCTATAGACCTACTACATCCCGCTGTCATCCCTGTACAGAGCAATCAGTAACTGGAGCTGGAAACGCCAACAAACTCTTCTTCTTTCATTTATTTTTATTTTTTATTTATTTATTATTTTTTCTTTTCTTTTATTTCTTTTTAATGTTCTGCTATTTATATTATTGGGTTGAGAACTAGACCCCATTGTGCATGAGATGGCTAGTGATTGGAGCCCTTGGAGGCTGCACCATCATCCGGGGGGGATCCCCAGAGTAGTCTGAAAGTCTATGTAAAAGGATGAAGGCACCACAACTCAAGTACAGGAAACCTGATAGGTTATAAAATAAAGGCAACGCGTTTCAGGGGGCTCACAAAGCCCCCTTCTTCAGGGCTAGACCCCGATGTGCTTGAGATGGGTAACAATTCCAACCTTTGGACTCTGCACCATCATCCGGGGGATCCCCAGAGCAGTCTGAAGTCTATAAAAAAGGATGAAGGCACCACAACTCAAGTACAGGAAACCTGATAGGTTATAAAATAAAGGCAACGCGTTTCAGGGGGCTCACAAAGCCCCCTTCTTCAGGGCTAGACCCCGATGTGCTTGAGATGGGTAACAATTCCAACCTTTAGAGGCTGCACCATCTTCCGGGGGATCCCCGGAGTAGTCTGAAAGTCTATGTAAAAGGATGAAGGCACCACAACTCAAGTACAGGAAACCTGATAGGTTATAAAATAAAGGGAACGCGTTTCAGGGGGCTCACAAAACCCCCTTCTTCAGGGCTAGACCCCGATGTGCTTGAGATGGGTAACAATTCCAACCTTTGGAGGCTGCACCATCATCCGGGGGATCCCCGGAGTAGTCTGAAAGTCTATGTAAAAGGATGAAGGCACCACAACTCAAGTACAGCAAACCTGATAGGTTATAAAATAAAGGCAACGCGTTTCAGGGGGCTCACAAAGCCCCCTTCTTCAGGGCTAGACCCCGATGTGCTTGAGATGGGTAACAATTCCAACCTTTGGAGGCTGCACCATCATCCGGGGGATCCCCTGAGCAGTCTGAAAGTCTATAAAAAAGGATGAAGGCACCACAACTCAAGTACAGGAAACCTGATAGGTTATAAAATAAAGGTAATGCGTTTCAGGGGCTCACAAAGCTCCTTCTTCAGAGCTAGACCCCGATGTGCATGAAATGGGTAATAATTACAAACCCTTAGAGGCTGCAGCATCATCCAGGAGATTCCCACAGCAGTCTGAAAGTCTATGTAAAAGGATGAAGGCTCCACAACTCAAGTATGGGAAACCTGTTAGGATATCACGTAAAGGCAACGCGTTTCAGGGGCTCGCAAAGCTCCCTTCATCAGGGCTAGGAAACAAATAACATACTGTCAATAAAAGAGAACTGAAACCATAATGATCTGAAGAAATATGGTCTATTGATAAGTTCTGTATAACAATGTATCAAAGTAAATCGTGAAATGTTGCAAACCCGTTTACCTTCTGAGCCTTCGTTGTGAATAATAATCATTCACTGGACTAAATCCCGAGTTGTGATGTTCTCATCATTTTTTGTTTATAGACTATAATCCTTTGCAGTCAGATTTAGCAGTCCTCTCCCACTGCCTCTCGGTGGCACTTTCCTGATGGAAAACAAAGGGCGGAGCTCAGAACTTTTAATTTTCTCCATTGATTTTTAGGGTCAGTTGGAAAATAACGCTAAACGGTAGACAAAGCCAGCTGAACATGATAAACGAGCAAAGGGAAATTCTAACTCGGCAGGCAGGCAGTCTGTGTCCCCGGAGGGAGTTTGAATGTAAATTTCTCTTGTGTAACTGGAGTAAGCCTTTAAATCGGCTTAGATGATAGGACAGAAATCAATACAGGAGTTTTTGTTACATTCCAGATGATGGCTGTGATCCGGTGGGTGGAATGGATGGTGTTTAGAGCTAAGTCCAAAGTCGGCCATGCATGGAATGAAATTCGGCTGGTTCAGCAGGGAGTGGCAGAATTTCGATCCATGTATGGGCACTGTGGTCAGTGGTGTATTTTGGTTTTGTGTTGCCCTAGGCAAGACTAAAATCGGGGCACCCTCCCATCTAAATTTGTCCCACCCCTTCCTTTTAAAGTGGGTATGTGGGGTCACTAGTGGCTATGCGGGGTCTCTGGTTGCTCTGCAGGGTCTCTGGTGGCTATGCGGGGTATCTGGTGGCTATGCGGAATTTCTAGTGGATGTGTGGGGTCTCTGTTGGCTATGCAGGATCTCTGTTGGCTATGTGGGATCTCTGGTGGCTATGTTGGGTCTCTGGTCACTGTGTGGGATCTCTGGTAGCTGTGTGGGGTCTCTGGTGGCAATGTGGGGTCTCTGGTGGACTGTGGGGTCTCTGGAGGCTATGTGGGTTTCTGGTGGCTGTGTGGGGTCTCTGGTGGCTGTGCCTGGTCTCTGGTGGCTGTGCCGGGGTCTCTGGTAGCAGTGTGGGGTAGTAACATGCTGGCTCTGGTATTACTGGTGTGCGTCAGTCAGGCAGCTAAGAGCCTGCTGCAGTGCTCCCCCAACCCCTCCTGCTAGCCTACCAGAGTGCTCCCCCACCACCCTCACTAGCCTGGCAAGAGAGGGGGTGAGAGAGAGAGGGAGGGGGAGAGAGAGGGGGGTGAGAAAGAGGGGAGGTGGTGGGAGAGATTGGAGACGGTGAGAAAGAGTAGAGGGGGAGAGAGAGAGGGGAGAGTGTGAGAGAGAGTGGAGGGGGTAAGAGAGGGGAGGGGGTGAGAGAGAGGGGAGGGGGATGAGAGAGAGTGGAGGGGGTAAGAAAATGAGTGGAGGGGATGAGAGAGAGGGGAGGGGGATGAGAGAGAGTGAAGGGGGTGAGAGAGAGTGGAAGGGGTGAGAGAGAGTGCAGGGTGTGAGAGAGAGTGAAGGGGGTGAGCGAGAGTGGAGGGGGTGAGCGAGAGTGGAGGGGGTGAGAGAGAGGGGAGGGGGTGAGAGAGAGTGGAGGGGGTGAGAGAGAGTGGAGGGGGTGAGAGTGGAGGGGGTGAGAGAGAGGGGAGGGGGATGAGAGAGAGGGGAGGGGGTGAGAGAGAGGGGAGGGGGATGAGAGAGAGTGGAGGGGGTGAGAGAGAGTAGAGGGGGTGAGAGAGAGGGGAGGGGGTGAGAGAGAGGGGAGGGGGATGAGAGAGAGTGGAGGGGGTGAGAGAGAGGGGAGGGGGATGAGAGAGAGTGGAGGGGGTGAGAGAGAGAGGGGAGGGGGTGAGAGAGAGGGGAGGGGGGTGAGAGAGAGTGGAGGGGGTGAGAGAGAGGGGAGGGTGTGAGAGAGAATGGAGGGGGTGAGAGAGAGGGGAGGGGGATGAGAGAGAGTGGAGGGGGTGAGAGAGAGTAGAGGGGTTGAGAGAGAGGGGAGGGGGTGAGAGAGAGGGGAGGGGGATGAGAGAGAGTGGAGGGGGTGAGAGAGAGGGGAGGGGGGTGAGAGAGAGGGGAGGGTGTGAGAGAGAGGGGAGGGAGATGAGAGAGAGTGGAGGGGGTGAGAGAGAGGGGAGGGGGATGAGAGAGAGTGGAGAGGGTGAGAGGGAGTGGAGGGGGTGAGAGAGAGTGGAGGGGGGTGAGAGGGGGTGAGAGAGAGTGGAGGGGGTGAGAGAGAGTGGAGGGGGTGAGAGGGATTGGAGGGGGGTGAGAGGGAGTAGAGGGGGTGAGAGAGTGGAGGGGGGTGAGAGAGAGTGGAGGGGGGTGAGAGCTAGTCATCCTTACTAGCACAACTCTCTCCCCCCGCCCCAAAATCCCTTCCTAGCACAAACTTCTCCTCCTAGCACCGAGACCCCCAATCATCCCCTTCCTAGCACAAAGTCCCCCTCCCCCTACATTTCCCCTCCTAGCACAGATACCCCTCCAATCATCCCTCCTAGCACAAATCCCCCCCCCCAAAAAAAAAGTCCCCTCCTAGCACCGAGACCCCCAATCATCCCTACCAGCACAAATCCCTCCCCCCCTGAACAACTTCCCCCTCCTAGCACAACCCAACCCCCCCCCGCAAATTGAAATCCCCCCTAGCACAAATCCCCTCCCTCCTCTAGCATATCATATTTTCTACTATAAACCCCCCACATACCCCCTCCTAAAACGCAAAAAATGAAGCTTTTAAAACGCGCCTGAAAACTGCATCAACCGCATAGATGTAAACCAAGACTTATATAATGTCACAATGTATCAAACGTTACACTTCCATCACCCGACGTTATCCACAAAGTTAACTTTCTGCTGATACCCCGGGAAGCAGAGAAGGCAATAAATGGAGAAATCCTTCGCAAAGTACCTTTAATAGTATATTACTTGACGCACGGCGGGATTTAAAGCGACAGTGCGCCGCGGATTAGGCTGTGAAAGCTTATTTGAAGTAGAGTGTGTAATAGACTCTGGTAAGTTGATAGGCCGCAAGTCCATTAAGCTGTCAGTTTGGGTAAGCGCCATTCCGCCTTCCCGTCCGAACAAAGAGCGGAATGTGAAACGTGTCGGGGGGGCTTCGTAGTGCGTGATACACGTTTAACCCGCTCTGAATATTTATGGGATTATCCTTAGGAAGGCAAATCACCAGTTTAGATCCAGGAAACTGTCAGGCTTCCTTCTAGAGGTTAGGAGAAAAAAAACAAAACTACAAAGGGCGATCGGCTCGATCGGCGGCATCCTGCCATATTCTTGAGGATACTTTAAAGAGGAACTCTACTGAAAAAGAAGGATAGTTATATAGAATACAAGAGAGGTCAGGCTCCAGGCGTTTGCAGCATGCAGGTTCAGCAGAGCGCGTGTGTGTTTTGCCACATTTTTTCCTTGTGTACGTGTAGGGCAGCCCATTCATTTTGATTGGTAATGCAGCATGATGCATTTTGGCGCAATGCAGAAATGGACGCATTTGCTCTGGTTCACACCACGCAGGCTCGATGGATCGTGTGTTTCCATGCGTTCTATTCGCATTGAGCAGCCCATTCTTTTCAATGGCCTACATGCAAGAAATGCTCAAGAGATGCCCCTGACCCCTTTGAGAAATCCCACCATGCCGAAACGCGTGGGGCGGGAAAGTGTGCTTCTCATTAGGAATTGCACACTGTGTATAGCTGGTTGTTAAGGAGCAGGCCGGGAAGCCAGGAAGCATGCTGGGGTGGCCAGGGGCTCCCTCGCCTTTTACCTATTTAAGAACCGTCAGATGGAGGAGCAGGCAGACAGCGGGATCCTTCAGCGTGAACTGAGCTTTTCTTTTTCTTTTTTCGGGTCCGGTGGTGGCGGCGGGCGTCGTGATTGACGATGGATCTACATCGGGGGACATTGTTTTTTATTTTTTAATCAAGGACTTATCAAAAACCCTACTTGTAGTGTCTTTGTTCAATTCTTATACTTTTTTGATGAATGGGTAGGGGTACTATGTACCCCATACTCATTCACATGGTGGGGGATGGGTTTTGTATTCCAATAAGCCCCCTGCCTGCAGACCCCCACAACCACCGCCCAGGGTTGTAGGGAAGAGGCCCTTGTCCCTATCAACATGGGGTCAAGGTGCTTTGGTGTTGAAGGCATGTGGCCTGTTATGGTTCGGGGGGGGGGGCGCTCCCTCGTCCCCTCCCTTTCCTGATCTGCCGGGCTGCATGCTCGAATAAAGGTCTGGTATGGATTTTGTGGGGATCCCACGCCTTTTTTTTTTTCATTTTGGTATGGGTTTCCCCGCAAAATCCGAAGGGCCTAGTATGGATGGGGGGGCATGCCCTTTTTCTTCCAATTTTTTTTTTTTTGCCCGCAATTCTTTTTTACATTCAGTCAGTGGGGAACCCTGCTGACAACTGATGGCTCAATGGCCGGCTTTCTGGCCCGCTCCTTAACAACCATCTATTCACAGTTTTTTAAAGAGAAAAAAAGTGCAAAATTCATGGAAAAATGGTGTGCGCACATATGCACCCTGTACCCGGGAAAGGCCATCAGTACAGGTACAGGTACATTGCTGTGCCTGTATGGACCACCCAATTGCAGTAGATTTGGGGCGGGTAGTGCAGAAGTGGTTGAGAGTGAATGGCACGCCGCGTGTCGGCTAAAGGCCAGCGCGTTTCTGGATGTGTCGGGAAAGCACACGATTGTGAAGGCTGGGGGATATGTCTCTTACATGCCAGTTAGCCTAATTTGTTACAGTTCAATTAAACTATCCTTTGATCAAACTTTATATTGCTTTTCAACTGTGTTTTCATCATTGAACATCATCTTATATTCCCATCCGTGCTCTCCATAGACTCCATGCTCTCCATATTCCCCAATGCTCTCTATACTCTCCATGCTCTCCATGCTCTCCATGCTCTCCATATTCCCCAATGCTCTCTATACTCTCCATGCTCTCCATATTCTACCTACTCTCCATATTCTCCACACTCTCCATGCTCTCTATATTCCCCAGTGCTCTCTATACTTTCCATGCTCTCCATATTCTCCATACCCTCCATGCTCTCCATACTCTCCGTGCTCTCCATTCTCTCCATGCTCTCCATACTTCCCAATGCTCTCTATGATCTCCACTCTCTCAATGCTCTCCGTGCTCTCCACACTCTCCATACTCTCCATGCCCTCCATACTCCCCAATGCTCTCCATACTCTCCATGCTCTTCACACTCTTCGCGCTCTTCATGCACTCCGTGCTCTCCATACTCTCCATACTCCCCAATGCTCTCTATGCTCTACATACTCTCTATGCTCTCTGTGCTCTCCATTCTCTCCATGCTCTCTATACTCCCCAATGCTCTCCATACTCTCCATGCTCTCCGTGCTCTCCATGCTCTTCGTGCTCTCCATACTTTCCATGCTCTCCATACTCTCCGTGCTCTACATACTCTCCATGCTCTCCATGCTCTCCATACTCTCCATGCTCTCCATGCTCTCCATGCTCTCTATTATCCCCAATGCTCTCCATACTCCCCAATGGTCTCCATGCTCTCCATTCTCTCCATGCTCTCCGTGCTCTCCATGTTCTCTATTCTCTCCATGCTCTTTGTGCTCTCCATGCTCTCCATACTCCCCAATGCTCTCCATACTCTCCATGCTCTTTGTGCTTTCCATACTCTCCATGCTCTCCATACTCCCCCAATGCTCTCCATGCTCTCCATGCCCTCTATGCTCTCCGTGCTCTCTATGCTCTCCATACTCCCCGTGCTCTCCCTATTCCCCAATACTCTCAATGCTCTCCATGCTCTCCATACTCTCCCTGCCCTCCATACTCTCCATGCTCTCCATACTCCCCAATGCTCTCCATACTCTCCAGTAAGCTTCCATTGACATCTTTCCATGTTGAATCATCCTTCTATTGAAGGTAGAAGAAGAACAATCTCTGTTTTTCGGTCCCAAGGTTCCAAGCATTACGTATGAATTCAGCACTTGCCAAAGCAACGCGTCTGCAGATCCTCAACAAACACGATTTATTTATATAACACTGGACAGTTTGTTAAGTGGGTCAAATGGAACAGAACCAAACCGTTCTTCCATCTGTGGCCGCGTGACAATGGGGTACCGGCTTGTAGATTACTTCAGCTTATATTTATTAAACACATGCTTGTATTCTGCATTGTAGGTGTTGAACCCATACTGTACTCTAGGTACAAAGCAGTGGATTCTCATATCTGGCCTCATGATCAGAATTAAAGCGTCAGCTCACCTTGACTGCTGAACTCCAGGCAGATATGAATTCAGTGTTCTGCAGTGTTCTGGGGGGGGCGACTGTACATAGGGGAGATCTGTGAATGGAAATGCTACAAGCAGGGCAGCCATCAGAAATTCTGAGGGCCCCAGTACAAGGCCTTAGGCTGGGGCCCCCCAGGGCCTGACCACCAATGTTCCCCAGGGCCCACCCACTAAATCCACCCACTGGTGGGGTGGATGGAATCAGTGGCAGCGGTGATGGTGGTGGGGGGGGTGGGATCAGTGGCAGTGGAGATGGTGGTGGATGGGATGAGTGGCAGTTGTGATCGTGGTGGGGTGATGGGATTAGTGTCAGTGGTGATGATAGTGGGGGGGGGGGGGGGGGTAGATGAAATCAGTAGCAGCAGTAGTGGTAGTGGTGGTGGGAGGGGTGGGACTTTCAATTCCCCCTTCTTGCTCATTAAACAGTGGGGACGGAAAGTATTCAGATCCCCTTAAATTTTTCACTCTTTGTTATATTGCAGCCATTTGCTAAAATCATTTAAGTTCATTTTTTTCCTCATTAATGTACACACAGCACCCCATATTGTACACACAGCACCCCATATTGTATACACAGCACCCCATATTGTACACACAGCACCCCATATTGTATACACAGCACCCCATATTGTACACACAGCACCCCATATTGTACACACAGCTCCCCATATTGTACACACAGCACCCCATATTGTACACACAGCACCCCATATTGACAGAAAAACACAGAATTGTTGACATTTTTGCAGATTTATTAAAAAAGAAAAACTGAAATATCACATGGTCCTAAGTATTCAGACCCTTTGCTCAGTATTTAGTAGAAGCTCCTTTTGATCTAATACAGCCATGAGTCTTTTTGGGAAAGATGCAACAAGTTTTTCACACCTGGATTTGGGGATCCTCTGCCATTCCTCCTTGCAGATCCTCTCCAGTTCTGTCAGGTTGGATGGTAAACGTTGGTGGACGGCCATTTTTAGGTCTCTCCAGGGATGCTCAATTGGGTTTAAGTCAGGGCTCTGGCTGGGCCATTCAAGAACAGTCACAGAGTTGTTGTGAAGCCACTCCTTCATTATTTTAGCTGTGTACTTAGGTTCATTGTCTTGTTGGAAGGTAAACCTTCGGCCCAGTCTGAGGTCCTGAGCACTCTGGAGAAGGTTTTCGTCCAGGATATCCCTGTACTTGGCTGCATTCATCTTTCCCTCGATTGCAACCAGTTGTCCTGTCCCTGCAGCTGAAAAACACCCCCACAGCATGGTGCTTCCACCACCATGCTTCACTGTTGGGACCAGAGGCGGCTCTAGACTTTGTGAGGCCTTAGGCAAAACTTAGACATGAGGCCCCACTGTATTAAGAGGGTACAGTATAGGGGAGTGGACAGTACAGGGAGTAGGTAAGTGGGCATAATAAAGATATATTTTCCTCAAGCAGAGCTGCACAGGGAAGCTGCTCTCACAGATCCTACCTATTCTGGTAGGCTGTCACAAAGAGAGAAAGAAAGGTGGATGGGTGGAGAAAGAAAGAGAGAAAGAAAGGTGGATGGGTGGAGAAAGAAAGAAAGAAAGAAAGAGAGAAAGAAAGGTGGATGGGTGGAGAAAGAAAGAAAGAAAGAGAGAAAGAAAGGTGGATGGGTGGAGAAAGAAAGAAAGAAAGAGAAAGAAAGGTGGATGGGTGGAGAAAGAAAGAGAGAAAGAAAGGTGGATGGGTGGAGAAAGAAAGAAAGAAAGAAAGAGAGAAAGAAAGGTGGATGGGTGGAGAAAGAAAGAAAGAAAGAGAGAAAGAAAGGTGGATGGGTCCAGAAAGAAAGAAAGAAAGAGAGAAAGAAAGGTGGATGGGTGGAGAAAGAAAGAAAGAAAGAGAAAGAAAGGTGGATGGGTGGAGAAAGAAAGAAAAAGAGAAAGAAAGGTGGATGGGTG
>JBBGZY010001501.1:0-152500 GCA_037952925.1 Lithobates clamitans
TCCAGGGTCACCTACTACTTCCGGCTCAGAGAGAACACAATCCTGTAAATCCTGGTGCTTGTGCGGTCCTTGGCTGTGTTCACAAATGTTTGACGCAGATCAGCCCCTGCGTTATCTTCTCACCTTGTGACTTGCTACAAAGTTACAATGTACAGTCCGATCACTGTCAGGCTGCACTCACACTACGGCGTTTTGAAATCGCAGGCGGATCTGACAGCTCTGATGTGTGAATGACAAAACGCGGAACTCGCATTTTGAGATGCCATTCGTTTGAACGACACCTCAGATTGCGATGCGGTTCTGCCGCGATTGTCGCACGATAAAACGCGCTGCAATCGTGGCAAACCACATCGCATGTCGCGCGATTGCAGCACGTTTCATCGCGCGACAATCGCGGCAGACCCGCACCGCGATTGCAGGTGTCGTTCGAATGAATGGCATCTCGGATGCAAGTCCCGCCATTTGTCATTCACACTTTTGGCGCTGTCAAATCGCGGGCAGATCTGCCTGCGATTCAAACCGCTGTAGTGTAGGCGATGCAGGAGAGAGTGGATGTAGACAGGAAGTGGCTACAAAGAGGCCGGAGATCAGCAGTAACAACATGAAAAATTGGAGGAACAAAGGTAAAAAGGGTCGTTTATGGGGGGGGGGGGTGACAGTTCAGTGCTTTAGCAAACTAAACTTTAATTCTGTAGGATTTACCTGATAGTGATGAAATCGAGCAGATCGGGGGAGGTTTGGACCCTCCCATCCCCCATGATGTATTTATTAGTGAAAGCCTCCTCCATGTGTCTGGCTGTGTATGGTCGGCATTATTAGCGCTGACTCAACCTACAAATATGAATGTTTTCTTGTGGTTTCTGGCGAGCTGGACGCGGTACATCCATCGCCGCGAGCCGCGAGCTCCGGACACGGGACTTTTTATGACAAAAACACGTGAAAAATAAAATGACTCAACACACGAATGTAAACTATCTGTATGCAGTACAACGGTCTGCCAGATTTGATTTAGGTTTTTCACCCTAAAGTAAAAAGGAGAACGTTCCCAACCTACACCTTATCCTTCCCATCACCCGGAAACTGTACCCTAACTTTCACCTGAACCCCAACACTTAACCCTTCCCACCACCCTAAAACATACAGTGCCTTGCAAAAGTATTCACCCCCCTTGGCTTTTTACCTATTTTGTTACATTACAGCCTTTAGTTTAATGTGTTTTTTAATCTGAATTATATGTGATGGATCAGAACACAATAGTCTAAGTTGGTGAAGTAAAATTAGAAAAATATATACATAAAACTAATTTTCAGAAATAAAAAACTGATAATTGGCATGTGCGTATGTATTCACCCCCTTTGTTAGGAAGCCCATAAAAAGCTCTGGTGCAACCAATTACCTTCAGAAGTCACATGATTAGTGAAATGATGTCCACCTGTGTGCAATCTAAGTGTCACATGATCTGTCATTACATAGACACACCTTTGTGAAAGGCCCCAGAGGCTGCAACACCTAAGCAAGAGGCACCACTAACCAAACACTGCCATGAAGACCAAGGAACTCTCCAAACAAGTAAGGGACAATGTTGTTGAGAAGTACAAGTCAGGGTTAGGTTATAATTAAATATCCAAATCTTTGATGATCCCTAGGAGCACCATCAAATCTATCATAACCAAATGGAAAGAACATGGCACAACAGCAAACCTGCCAAGAGATAGACGCACACCAAAACTCACCGACCGGCAAGGAGGGCATTAATCAGAGAGGAGCACAGAGACCTAAGATAACCCTGGAGGAGCTGCAGAGTTCCACAGCAGAGACTGGAGTATCTGTACATAGGACGACAATAAGCCGTACGCTCCATAGAGTTGGGCTTTATGGCAGAGTGGCCAGAAGAAAGACATTACTTTCAGCAAAAAAACAAAATGACATGTTTTGAGTTTGTGAAAAGCCATGTGGGAGACTCACAAAATGTATGGAGGAAGGTGCTCTGGTCTGATGAGACTAAAATTGAACTTTTTAGCCATCAAAAAAACGCTATGTCTGGAGCAAACCCAACACATCACATCACCCAAAGAACACCATCCCCACTGTGAAACATGGTGGTGGCAGCATCATGCTGTGGGGATGTTTTTCAGCAGTCAGGACTGGGAAACTGGTCAGGGTTGAGGGAAAGATGGATGGTGCTAAATATAAATACAGGGATATTCTTGAGCAAAACCTGCACCACTCTGTGTGTGATTTGAGGCTAGGACGGAGGTTCACCTTCCAGCAGGACAATGACCCCAAACACACTGCTAAAGCAACACTTGAGTGGTTTAAGGGGAAACATGTAAATGTGTTGGAATGGCCTAGTCAAAGCCCAGACCTCAATCCAATAGAAAATCTGTGGTCAGACTTAAAGATTGCTGTTCACAAGTGCAAACCATCCAACTTGAAGGAGCTGGAGCAGTTTTGCAAGGAGGAATGGGCACAAATCCCAGTGGTAAGATGTGGCAAGATCATAGAGACTTATCCAAAGAGACTTGGAGCTGTGATATCCGCAAAAAGTGGCTCTACAAAGTATTGACTTTAGGGGGGTGAATAGTTATGCACATTGACTTTTTCTGTTATTTTGTCCTATTTGTTGTCTGCTTCACAATAAAAAAAAAAAAAAACATGTTCAAAGTTGTGGGCATGTTCTGTAAATTAAATGATGCAAATCCTTAAACAATTCATGTTAATTCCAGGTTGTGAGGCAACAAAACACGAAAAATGCCAAGGGGGGGGGGGGGGTGAATACTTTTGCAAGGCACTGTAGCTCTGACCTTCACCTACACCCTAACACTTAATCCTTCCCATCACCCTAAAACATAACTCTGACCTTCACTTGAACCCTAAGGCCCCTTTCACACTTATACGACTTCAAAGTTGCGCGATTTTATGGCGATTTACCACGATTTTACAGCGATTTGGAAGCAGTACTTCTTTGTACGACTTTGCCACATTTTTGGCATTAACAAATGAAAACATACATTGGTTGGTATGAATCATGAGGGGGAACTCCACGCCAAGGTTTAAATAAAAAAAACTGGCGTGGGTTCCCCCCCAGGGGCATACCAGGCCCTCAGGTCTGGTATGGATTGTAAGGGGAACCCCCTACGCCGAAAAATCGGCGTGGGGGTCCCCCCAAAATCCATACCAGACCCTTATCCGAGCACGCAGCCCGGCCGGTCAGGAATGGGGGTGGGGACGAGCGAGCGCCCCCCCCCCCCTCCTGGACTGTACCAGGCCGCATGCCCTCAACATCGGGGTTGGGTGCTTTGGGGCATGGGGGGGCGCCCTGCGGCCCCCCCACCCCAAAGCACCTTGTCCCCATGTTGATGAGGACAAGGGCTTCTTCGCGACAACCCTGACCGTTGGTTGTCGGGGGGCTTATCGGAATCCGGGAGCCCCCTTTAATAAGGGGGCCCCCAGATCCCGGCCCCCCACCCTATGTGAATGAGTATGGGGTACATGGTACCCCTACCCATTCACCTAGGCAAAAAAGTGTCAATAAAAAACACAGTACACAGGTTTTAAAAGAAATTTATTAGGCAGCTCCGGGGTCCTCTTCCGACTTCGGGGGTCCTCTTCCGACTTCGGGGGTCTTCTTCCGACTTCGGGGGTCCTCTTCCGACTTCGAGCGTCTCTCCGGCGTCTTCTCCCGGTGTCTGCATCTTCTGCCGGCTCCACCGCTATCTTCTGCCGCTCTTTTGCCAGCGGTGGTCTGGGCATGCTGGGACTGTGACGTTTTAGGAGGCGTGGTCACCGGGTGATGACCACGCCCCCTTATGACGGTACAGTCCCAGCATGCCCCGGGACAGTGACCTCATAAGGGGGCGGTGACCCCGCCCCCTTAAGTCCATTGCGGAGTGTTCAAAGACCATTCCAGCTGGAGAGAGCGTCGTGTCAACATCTCTGGAAAAAAAGAAGAAGGCAGAAGTCCGGGCCACCGCTGGCAATTGAGCTGCAGAAGATAGCGGAGGAGCCGGCAGAAGATCAGGACACCGGGAGGAGACGCCGGAGAGACCCCCCAAGTCGGAAGAGGACCCCCGAAGTCGGAAGAAGACCCCGGAGCTGCCTAATAAATTACTTTAAGAAACTGTGTACTGTGTTTTTTATTGACACTTTTTTGCCTAGGTGAATGGGTAGGGGTACCATGTACCCCATACTCATTCACATAGGGTGGGGGGGCCGGGATCTGGGGCCCCTTATTAAAGGGGGCTCCCAGATTCCGATAAGCCCCCTGCCCGCAGACCCCGACAACCAATGGCCAGGGTTGTCGGGAAGAGGCCCTTGTCCTCATCAACATGGGGACAAGGAGCTTTGGGGTGGGGGGGCCCCGCAGGGTGCCCCCCATGCCCCAAAGCACCCACCCCCCGATGTTGAGGGCATGCGGCCTGGTACGGTCCAGGAGGGGGGGGGGGGCGCTCACTCGTCCCCACCCCCATTCCTGACCGGCCGGACTGCGTGCTCGGATAAGGGTCTGGTATGGATTTTGGGGGGACCCCACGCCAATTTTTCGGCGTAGGGGATTCCCCTTAGATCCATACCAGACCTAAGGGCCTGGTATGCCCCTGGGGGGGAACCCACACCAGTTTTTTCATTTAAAACTTGGCACGGCGTTCCCCCTCAGGATTCATACCAGACAGCTGTCAGCACTGCCTGTCGCTCATCGGGAAAGGAAAGAAAAGTTTTCCTTTCCCGATCAGCGAGGCCAGGCTTGTGCTTACAAAGTCATACTGAAGTCATGTCTATATTATTCAGGCACGATTTGCATGCTACTTCAGGGTTTAACATTGAGGTCTATGGAGTACAACTCGCATAGAAGTTGGACCAAAGTAGTGCAGGGACTACTTTCAAGTCGGCACGACTTAAAGTCGTGCCAATATGAATGGTAGTCATTGAAAATCATGGAGAATGACTTGTCATACGATTTTGCAGTACAAAATCGTGGGAGAAGTCGTATAAGTGTGAAAGGGGCCTATTACACTTAATCCTTCCCATCACCCTGAAACTGTACCCTAACCTTCACCTGAATCCTAACACTTAACCCTTCCCTTCACCCTAAAATGTAGCTCTGACCTTCTCCTAAACCCCAACCCTTAACTCTTCCCTTCACCTTGGAACTGCACCCCAACCTTCACCTGATCCCTAACACCTAACCCTTCCCTTCACCTTGAAACTGTACCCCAACCTTCGCCTGAATCCTAACATTTAACCCCTACCTTCAACCTAAAATTTAGCGCTGACTGTAACCTAAACCCTAACACTTAACTCCTCTGAAACTGTGCCCTAAGCTTCACCTAAACCCCTAACACTCAACCCTTGCTTACACCTAAAACTGTACCCTAACCTTCACCTGAACCCTAACGCTTAACCCTTACCTTCACCTTAAAAATGTACCCTAACCTTTAACTGAACCCTAACACTTAACCTCTTCCTTCACTCTAATTTGTAGAATCTGACCTTCACCTAAACACTAACGCCTAGCTCTTCTCTTCACCTTAAAGCTGCAAACTAATGCTCACCTGAACCTCTAAAACTGAACTCTTCCCTTCACCCTGAAACTGTACCCCAACATTCACCTGAACCCTAACACTTGAAACCTACCTTTACCCTAAAACTTAGCTCTGATCTTCCCCTAAACTCTAACACTTAACCCTTCCCTTCATCTTGAAACTGTATCCTAACCTTAACCTGAACCCTAACAGGTAACCCTTCCCTTCAATTTGAAACTGTACCCTAACCTTCAACGGAACTCTAACAATTAACCCCTACTTTCACCCTAAAACGTACATCTTACCTTTACCGAAGTCCTAACACCTAACTCTTGTCTTGCCCTGAAACTGTACCTCAACCTTCACCCGAACCCTTAACCCTTCCCTTCACCTTAAAACTGTATCTTAACCTTCACCTGAACCCTAACACTTACACTTCCCAACACCCTTATCCTCACTTTCACCTTAAAACATAGCTCTAACCTTCACATGAACCCTAAAATTAAACCCCAACTCTTCATGTGAACCGTAAAAGTTAGTCCTTACCCTTTCCTTTACCTGAAAACATTACCCGAGCCTTCACCTGAACTCTAAGGCCCCATTCACACTAGCACGTTTTTTGATGCATTTTGCATTTTGCAGAAATGCACGGGAATTTTTTAACATGGGTTCCTATGGAACATGTTCACATCAATGCTTTTTTGTATCTCTGCGTTTTTGGAAAGGGTCGGGGACTTTTTTTCATGCAAAATGCAGCGTTTTGCATGTAATGGATTTCAATGGACAAGCATCAAAAACGCAAGTGCACCTTTTTTGCAGCGTTTTTGATGCGTTTTTGCCGTTTTTTTAAAAAATTTTTTTACATTTTTTTTAGACTGTAAAAAAACACTGTAAAAAAAAAAAAAAAAAACGCAAAACGCAAATCGCGGCAAAAATGCGGCTCAAAAACGTGGCAAGCATGAAAAAAAAACCTCCAAAAACGCTCAAAAGCAACATGCATAGGTGTGAATCGAGCCTTACACTTAACCCTCCCCTAAACCCTAACCTTCATGTGAATCATAACTCTCCCCTTCACTTTTAAACCTTACCCTTACCTTCACCTGAAATCTTACCCTAACCTTCACCTGAGACCTAACTCTTAACCCTTACCTTAAAAATTAACCCTAACCTTTACATGAACCCTAACATTTGGCCCTAACCCTCAACTTTACTTTAAAATGTTACCTTAATCTTCGCCTGAACCCCAACACTTAACCCTTACCCTCACTTTCATCTTAAAACTTTAACCTTCATGTGAACCCTAAAATTTAACCCCAACACTCACCTTCACCTTTAAAATGCACTCCCTTCCTTCACCTGAACTCTAACAAGTAATCTTTACCCTCACTTTCACCTTAAACGTAACCCTAATCCTAACGTGAGCCCTAACACTTGCCCCTAACTTTATTCTAAAACTTAGCTCGACCCTTCATGTGAACCCCGAAATTCAACCTTAACCCTCACCTTCACTTTAAGGCTTTACCCTAACCTTCTTCTAAACTCCAACACTCAACCCTTACCATGACTTTCCACTTAAAAACTTTATCATATCCTTCACCTGAAACCGAACACTTAACATAACTGGACCCTGAACTTGTTCTGTGAGAATGAGGGCAAAATCAAATGTTGGCAATTTTCTCTCCAGGTTTTATGTTGATCGTTAATTAATAAGAATGGTTCAGGAAAGTACCGCTATATGGCCACTAGATGGAGATAAATACTCATTTCATGCGATCATCAGCTCCATCTAGTGGCCATAATACAGTATTTTCCTGACTCATGAATGACATTCGATCTGTAGAGATAATAGGCCAGTAACATTCGATTTTGCCACCATTTGCACATACCGAATGTGCATGCAGTTCCAGAGGATGAATATCTCTGCAACTGCCAGACACATCTCTGAGCCCTTTTTGTTTTATTGGAAACAATGGGAAACCTAGACATGAGATGACATCATAACTATGTAGTTCCACTAGAGAGAACATTACATTATACAAACAGTAAAGCAACAGTGCCACCTAGTGGCAGAATTATTAATCACAGTATAATATGAGACTGGTTGTTGCACTTATGTCTGTTTGAACAGCATGCTAACACCAGCCATATAAATCTGGCATGTACCCAGCAGTCCCCTCCTGTATAGCTGGCTGGATGTGCAAATCTACAGAATGCAGCTGTAAAATGTGAGCTCTTCTCCCGTCCAGGCACGGCGGCTCCACGCAGCGTCTCTTCACCCGGCTCTTGTGTGCCCGCTGAAAGACATGCGTGTTTACAAGTCAAGACGTGCTGAGTGACAGCGCTGAGAAGTTGTGAGCAGATGGAATTTTAATGTTTAGCAAACAGAACATAATGTGCGTCTTGTCACTCTTAGCCGTGTTATCATGCTTGAGAAGATCACTGTAATTTTATTTTTTTTACCGGCATGGTGTCCACTGACAGCAGATAACAAGACGTATTCCTCAGGTGGCCACAGCACAGGGAGAGCTTTCACCTGGAGAAATGACTACTGACCCACATCCTATGTATGTGACCCAGATCCATGTCTATGAACCAGGTCCTATGTATATGACCCAGATCCATGTCTATGAACCAGGTCCTATGTATATGACCCAGATCCATGTCTATGAACCAGGTCCTATGTGTATGACCCAAGTCCAATGTTTATGACTCAGATCCATATCTATGACTATGATGACCCAGGTACATAACAATGGCCCAGGTCCTATGACTATGACTATGACTATGACCCAGGTCCATGTATGTGATTCAGGTTCTATTACTATGACCCAGGCCCTATGACCCAGATCCATGTCTATGATCCAGGTTCTATGACCCAGGCACTATTTATTTATTTCAGGTACTTATATAGCGCCGTCAATTTACGCAGCGCTTTACATATACATTGTACATTCACATCAGTCCCTACTCTCAAGGAGCTTACAATCGAAGGTCCCTAACTCACATTCATACATACTAGGGACAATTTAGACAGGATCCAATTAACCTACCAGCATGTCTTTGGAGTGTGGGAGGAAACCAGAGTACCCGGAGGAAACCCACGCAGGCACAGGGAGAACATGCAAACTCCAGGCAGGTAGTGTCGTGGTTGGGATTCGAACCAGCGACCCTTCTTACTGCTAGGTGAGAGTGCTACCACTACACCACTGTGCTGCCCTACACTATGACCCTGATCCATGTTTATGACCCAGATCCAGGTTCTATGACTATGACTCAGGTCCATGTCTATGATCCAGGTCCTCTGGCTATGACCCAGGTCCTATGACTATGATGCGGATCCAGGTCTACGATCCAGATCTATGTTTATGATCCATGTGTATGTCCTATTACTATGACCCAGCCATGTCCATGACCCAAATCTATTTCCATGACCCAGATCCATGTCTATGATCCAGGTTCTATGTGTATGACCCAGATCCATGTCTATGAACCAGGTCCTATGTATATGACCCAGATCCATGTCTATGAACCAGGTCCTATGTCTATGAACCAGGTCCTATGTATATGACCCAGATCCATGTCTATGAACAAGGTCCATTTCTATGAACCAGGTCCTATGTGTATGACCCAAATCCAATGTTTATGATCCAGATCCATATCTATGACTATGATGACCCAGGTACATAACAATGGCCCAGGTCCTATGACTATGACCCAGGTCTATGTATATGATCCAGGTTCTATTACTATGACCCAGGCCCTATGACCCAGATCCATGTCTATGATCCAGGTACTATGACCCTGATCCAGGTTCTATGACTATGACTCAGGTCCATGTCTATGATCCAGGTCCTCTGGCTATGACCCAGGCCTTATCACTATGATACGGATCCAGGTCTACGATCCAGATCTATGTTTATGATCCATGTGTATGACCCAGGTCTTATGTGTATGTCCTATTACTATGACCCAGCCATGTCCATGACCCAAATCCATTTCCATGACCCAGATCCATGTCTATGATCCAGGTTCTATGACTATGACCCAGGTTTATGTCTATGACCCGGATTCAGGTCTATAACCAAGATCTATGTTTATGACCCAGATCCATGTCTATAACCCAGATGCATGTCTATGACTCAGGTCCATGTCTATGACGGCACAGTGGTGTAGTGGGTAGCACTCTCACCTAGCCGTAAAAAGGGTCACTGGTTCGAATCCCAACCACGACACTACCTGCCTGGAGTTTGCATGTTCTCCCTGTGCCTGTGTGGGTTTCCTCCGGGTACTCCAGTTTCTTCCCACACTCCAAAGACATGCTGGTAGGTTAATTGGCTTCTGTCTAAATTGGCCCCTAGTATATGAATGTGAGTTTAGGGACCTTAGATCATAAGCTCCTTGAGGGTAGGGACTGATGTGAATGTACAATGTATATGTAAAGTGCTGCGTAAATGGACGGCGCTATATAAGTACCTTAAATAATAATAATAATGACCCAGATCCAGATGTATGACCCAGGTTCTATGTCTATCTATGACCTAGATCCATGTCTATGACCCAGGTTCTAGATGTGTATTGGAGCTGACCTCTGGTCTTCCGTTCAGTCTGGCACAATTGTACAGGCTCCTCTCCTGAAATGGTTTTGGGAAATAGGAGGGAATCTTCCAATGAGAACAACTGGAAGCTTCCAGTGAAAATTGTCTAAGCAGCCACTGAAAAAACGCCACCGAAAATGTTCTGGAGCTACTTTGGGGCGTTTGTCCCGCGTAGGGCAGCTTATTCAAGTGAATGGGTTGCCTTAGGTGTGACTTGCTTTAACGCATGAAAAATAAGCAAAAAAAAAAAACCGGGAGCACTCAGGTGTGAATGGGGCATACGTGAAATCACTCAAAATATACCCAAAAATAATAATAATAAAAAAAAAAAAAAAGATTTATTTTTTTCAAGCCGCTCAGTAAGTGAAATTTCCCCGCCGGTTTGCTCAGCTGATTCTTCCTCTTCAGGCTCCAGTGAAGGCAATCAGCATCTGCTAATTTGGGAGAATATTGGCTGAAATTTTCCCCAATTTTCTGGATGAAATCCGGGCTGTGTGGCGCCCCCCGAGGGATCATCGTCCTATATTTTGTACTGCGCCTTGCACACTGTTGGTGATATACAGTACCTTGAAAAACTATTCATACCCCTTGAAATTTTTCACATTCTGTCCAACCAAAATTATGTTCCAACTAAAAACGTGAATGTATTTTATTGGGATTTTATGTGATAGACCAACACAAAGTGGCACATAATTGTGACGTGGAAGGAAAATGATAAATGGTTTTCAAAATGTGTGAAAAAGTGTGGGGGGCATTTGTATGGCGCCCCCCGGAGTTACCATGGACCTCTTGGCTGCTTCTCTGATGAATGTTCTATTTGCCCGGCCGGTCAGTTTAGGTGGACGGCCATGTCTTGGTAGGTTTGCAGTTGTGCCATACTCTTTCCATTTCCGGATGATGGATTGAACAGAGCTCCGTGAGATGTTCAAAGCTTGGGATATTTTTTTAATAACCTAACCTTGCTTTATACTTCTCCACAACTTTATCCCTGACCTGTCTGGTGTGTTCCTTGGCCTTCATGATGCTGTTTGTTCACTAAGGTTCTCTAACAAACCTCTGAGGGCTTCACAGAACATCTGTATTTATACTGAGATTAACTTACACACAGGTGGACTCTATTTACTAATTAGGTGACTTCTGAAGCCACTAGATTTTAGTTCGGGGTATCCGAGTAAATGGGGCTGAATCAGGGGCGGATCCAGAGCCTAGTCTCGGGAGGGGCACTGCCATAAAATTTTGCGGGCAATTTGTCGGGCAATGGCTGGTGTTGGCGCTTCAATCATAACAGCACCATGGTTGATGTGGTGTCAGGATGATTGAGGCGCATTATTTATATTATTACATTGTAATGTAAAATGAAATCGTTCAACTCACCATAATGCAGAATCATTGGGAGCCCTGAGCGTGTCACTTGCTACCGTCGCCTGCCACCAGATGCAGCGTGTCACTTGCCAATGTCGCCTGCCACAACATGCGGATTGTCACTTGCCAATGTCGCCTGCCACAAGATGCGGATTGTCACTTGCCAATGTCGCCTGCCACAAGATGCGGATTGTCACTTGCCAATGTCGCCTGCCACAACATGCAGATTGTCACTTGCCAATGTCGCCTGCCACAAGATGCGGATTGTCACTTGCCAATGTCGCCTGCCACAACATGCAGATTGTCACTTGCCAATGTCGCCTGCCACAAGATGCGGATTTTCACTTGCCAATGTCGCCTGCCACAACATGCAGATTGTCACTTGCCAATGTCGCTTGCCACAACATGCGGATTGTCACTTGCCAATGTCGCCTGCCACAACATGCGGATTGTCACTTGCCAAGTTGCCAGTGGATGTGTCCTAGAGTGAGGGCGGGCAGTGAGAGATATTGTAACTCATCAGAACATGCATGCAAAAGCATGTTGCATTGCGGCCATCTTGGTACACCCTCACTTGTCAGCAGTAAGACTAGAGTTAGAAGTCGGTAAGCAGACATCTTTATACACCCACCGGAGTCTTGCTTTTCACAGTTATTTTTAATAGTAAACTCAGCTTATTTAGTGAAATATAAGTTGAGTTTACTGTTGAAAATAACTATGATAAGCAAGACTCTGGTGGGTGTATAAAGATGTCCGCTTGCCGACTTACAAACACTAGGCTTACTGTGGACAAGTGCGGGAGTACCAAGATGGCCGCGACGCAACGTCCCTTCAGTCACATTATCAGAAGGGGAGCGGCTTCAACACCTGCCTGCTCGCTGCCTCGCTCAGCCTCAGTCACACAGCAGCCGCCCGCTCCAGGCCCTGTCACACTGTCACGTCGGTCGGCTCTGAGAGACTCGAGTCCGACCTCCGACGTGACGCCGTGACTCACTCACTCACTGCAGTGTGAGTGTGACTGACCGTGACGTCACTCGTTGCTAATGCCAGGGCCGCCTGGCGTCTAGCAACGAGTGCAGAGCAGGGAAGAGGCTCCACCCACCTTCAGTGTCAGTGACCGCCGCCGCCACCCGTACATACCACACGCGAGTCTCTCTCTCGGCGCCGCTGATCGGCACATGTGAGAGAGACTCGGGCCGGCAGCGGAGCGCAGGAGACAGTTACATTAAGAGTGTGTGTGCTATTATTTCGGGGGGGGCAATTGCCCTGTTGCCCCCCCCCTGGATCCGCCCCTGGGCTGAATACAAATGCCCCCCATACTTTTCACATATTTATTTGTAAAAAAAAATTGAAAACCATTTATCATTTTCCTTCCACTTCACAATTATGTGCCACTTTGTGTTGGTCTATCACATAAAATCCCAATAAAATACATTTACGTTTTTTGGATGTAACATGGCAAAATGTGGAAAATTTCCAGGGGTATGAATACTTTTTCAAGGCTCCATAGAAATCCTTACAAATACATTTATAAATTTATAAAAATTTGAGGCTAAAGAAAATTGGGAAATTTGGATAATTTTTATGGACTATTTTTTGTTGTGTTGTGTATAGATGTTTATTTTTAGCATTTTTGTTTTTTGTGCTACATTGTTCTTTCATATATACTGTAAATCCTGTATAATAATAATAATGCTACAAATGGAGGGGCTCCAATCACCGCTTGTTTAGTGGACTTGTGACGAGCGCTTCAAATTTATTATCCAATCAATTGAAATCGGCAATCAGTCGAATAGCCACGGCGGTCGATTTAGACTTGTTTTTGATCAAGCTTGAGTCGATTGATCAATAATTCTGCATTGAGGTGCTTCTGTTTGTGATTCCTGATTTGTATTTCCATTGATCGGATTATGAAATCACATGGCAAAAAAAAACTAAGATGTGCTCAATAACTTACAATCGTATCTTCCAACTACTGATCCAAAAATGCACTTCCCCTGTGAGTGTCACATCGATCGATTTGGGTTGTAGATTATTCCTATTGGAAGAGATCGGTCGAAAAGGAAATAGTAGTGCAGGGGCTGTTAATGGGCACAAATCAGTTGGATAGATTAGGTAGATCCCAATATGACTGGGGTTATGGTAAATCTGTAGTGGATTGTACAATCAGATTGTAACGTGTGTGGTGACTCTCGGGATGGGTTCACACCTTTGCATGTTCGGGAAAGCGTGCAAAATTGCGCCCCTTTCCTGACACCCACAGAAACGTGTTGCCCAGTAGGAGACATTCCTTGTTAATGGCGCCCCACACACACTGGCGAACGCACACACACCAAGCCGCACAGCGTTTTTTGGAAAGCAGTCGGGGACGATTTTTTTCACGTTGCTCCTTCTTAACGCGACCCATTGAAAGGAATAGGCTGCCCCGCCCCTTGTGGGAACGCCCAGAAACGCGCCTGAAACGCGCCGGCACTCGGCTCCACCTGTATGGTGTGATGGAAGCTGAAGTCCAGTTTTGTCCCTCCTAAGACACGCAGTCCGTTCTTTTCCGATCGTTCTCCGCTTGTCGTAAACTTCCGCAATTTGTCAACGCTAAATCCCCTCCCCCCCCACACACCTAACTCCTTCCATTGGATATTTAGAGCGCTGTCAAGCCGGCGTTCTCCCCAGAGTACAAAAATAAGGATGTGTGTGCTCTTCCTGCACGCTCTTTTCCCAAATGTTCTCTTCCCGCTCACTCTTGCTGTGCGCTCTCTTCCCGCACGCTCTCTTATCAAACGCTGTCTTCCCGAATGCTCACTTCCAGCAGGCTCTCTTTGCAAACGCTCTCTGCTCTAACACTCTTTTCCAGCACGCTCTCTTCCTGACTGCTCTCTTCCCGCACACTCTTCCCAAACGTTTTTTTCCTACACGCATTTCCTAGGTGATCTTTTCCCAAATGCTCCCTTCCCGCACACTCTCTTGCCGTGTGCCCTCTTCCCACAAGCTCTCTTGCCATGCGCTCTCTTCCCGTGCACTCTATTCCCACACACTCTCTTGCCATGCACTCTCTTCCCGTGCACTCTATTCCCACACACTCTCTTTCCGTGCGCTCTCTTTCCATGCGCTCTATTCCCACACACTCTCTTGCTGTGCTCTCTTTGCACACGCTCACTCCCTGAACGCTCTCTTCTCAAATGCTCTCTCCCTGCGCGCTCTCTCCCTGTGCACTCTCTTCCCACGCGCTCTCTCCCTGAACGCTCATTTCCTGCACTCTCTCTTCCCGCACGCTCTATTCCCGCACGCTCTATTCCCGCACACTCTCTTGCTGTGCTCTCTTTCCACATGCTCTCTTCCCGCACACTCTCTTACTAAACGCTCTCTTCCTGCATACTGTCTTCCTGAATGCTCACTTCCAGCAGGCTCTCTTTGCAAATGCTCTCTACTCAAACTCTTTTCCAGCATGCTCTCTTCCCAACTGCTCTCTTCCCGCACACTGTCTTCCAACACGCTCTCTGCCCACACGCTCTCTTCCAGAATGCTGTCTTCCAAGATGCTCGCTTCCAGCATGCTCTCTTCCCTCACTCTCTTCCACCACGCTCTCCTCCTGCAAATTCTCTTTCCACGCGCTCTCTTCCAGCATGCTTTTTCTGTCACTCTCTTCCAGCACGCTCTTTCTGCGTTCGCTCTCTTCCCGAATGCTCTCTTCCCGCACGCTCTCTTCCCGCACGCTCTCTTCCCGCACGCTCTCTTCCCGCACGCTCTCTTCCCGCACGCTCTTTTCCCGCATGCTCTCTTCCCGCACGCTCTCTTTCTGCATGCTCTCTCCCTGAACGCTCTCTTCTCGAACGCTCTCTCCCTGCGTGCTCTCTCCCTGCGTGCTCTCTCCCTGCGTGCTTTCTCCCTGCGTGCTTTCTCCCTGCGCGCTCTCTCCCTGCGTGCTCTCTCCCTGCGCGCTCTCTTCCCGAACGTTCTCTTCCCACACTCTCTTCCTGCGTGTTCTCTTCTCGAAGGCTCTCTTCCTGCGTGCTCTCTCCCTGCGTGCTCTCTCCCTGCGCGCTCTCTCCCTGCGCGCTCTCTCCCTGCGCGCTCTCTTCCCGCGCGCTCTCTTCCCGCACGCTCTCTTCCCGCGCGCTCTTTTCCCGCACGCTCTCTTCCCGCACGCTCTCTTTCTGCATGCTCTCTCCCTGAACGCTCTCTTCTCGAACGCTCTCTCCCTGCGTGCTCTCTCCCTGCGTGCTTTCTCCCTGCGCGCTCTCTCCCTGCGCGCTCTCTCCCTGCGCGCTCTCTCCCTGCGTGCTCTCTCCCTGCGCGCTCTCTTCCCGAACGTTCTCTTCCCACACTCTCTTCCTGCGTGCTCTCTTCTCGAAGGCTCTCTTCCTGCGCGCTCTCTCCCTGCGCGCTCTCTCCCTGCGCGCTCTCTCCCTGCGCGCTCTCTTCCAGCGCGCTCTCTTCCAGCGCGCTCTCTTCCCGCGCGCTCTCTTTCCGAGCGCTCTCTTCCCGAACGTTTTCTTCCCATGCGCTCTCTCCCTGAACGCTCTCTTCCCGTGCACTCTCTTCTTGAACGCACTCTTCCCGTGCGCTCTCTCCCTGAACGCTCTCTTCCCGTGCGCTCTCTTCTTAAACGCTCTCTTCCCGTGCGCTCTCTTCTCGAACGCTCTCTCCCTGAACGCTCTCTTCCCGCGCCCTCTCTTCCCGAATGCTCTCTTCCCGCGCCCTCTCTTCCCGAATGCTCTCTTCCCGCGCCCTCTCTTCCCGAACGCTCTCCTCTCCGCTCTCCTCTCGAACGCTCTCCTCTCGAACGCTCTCCTCTCGAACGCTCTCTCCTCGAACGCTCTCTTCCTGACCGCTCTCTTCCTGAGCGCTCTCTTCCCGTGCGCTCTCTTCTCGTGCGCTCTCTCAAACGCTCTCTCCCTGAACGCTCTCTTCCCGTGCGCTCTCTTCCTGAACGCTCTCTTCCCGTGCGCTCTCTTCCTGAACGCTCTCTTCCCGTGCGCTCTCTTCCTGAACGCTCTCTTCCCGTGCGCTCTCTTCCTGAACGCTCTCTTCCCGTGCGCTCTCTTCCTGAACGCTCTCTTCCTGTGCGCTCTCTTCTCGTGCGCTCTCTCCTCAAACGCTCTCTCCCTGAACGCTCTCTTCCCGTGCGCTCTCTTCCTGAACGCTCTCTTCCCGTGCGCTCTCTTCCTGAACGCTCTCTTTCCGTGCGCTCTCTTCCTGAACGCTCTCTTCCTGTGCGCTCTCTTCTCGTGCGCTCTCTCCTCAAACGCTCTCTCCCTGAACGCTCTCTTCCCGTGCGCTCTCTTCCTGAACGCTCTCTTCCCGTGCGCTCTCTTCCTGAACGCTCTCTTCCCGTGCGCTCTCTTCCCGAGCGCTCTCTTCCCGAGCGCTCTCTTCCCGAGCGCTCTCTTCCCGTGCGCTCTCTTCCCGAGCGCTCTCTTCCCGTGCGCTCTCTTCCCGTGCGCTCTCTTCCCGAGCGCTCTCTTCCCGAGCGCTCTCTTCCCGAGCGCTCTCTTCCCGAGCGCTCTCTTCCCGTGCGCTCTCTTCCCGCACCATCCACAGAATTCTCTATGAATCAGAGAGATTGAAAAGAAAATGAAAAAAAAAAAAAGAAAACCCAAGGCAATGAAATGTAGGATGCGGAAGCCTTGGGCGATCTCGTATTCCGTCTCCTCTGATCTTCTCCCTGAAGACTGCCGGGGCTGTGTGCATTGAAGAGTCACCGACAGTGTGATCCGCACGACGCTACCGAACGGTTAGCCGACACCGAAGACCCCCCCCCCAATGTACAAAGACAATGGGGGGGTCGGGCGCTAATTCTCCAATACGTCTCCTCTAAAGTCCATGGTAAAGACTTTCCAATAAAAAGGAGAAACATCTTTTCTTTTTTTTTTTGTCCGGAGGGAGGTGACCTGCCTGAGCCGTCCCCTCCTCTCCTCTCCATCTGAAGGGGGCTCTTCTCCGCTCCGAGAACCAACTGGATCACTTGTACATCTCGGGAACACGCAGACAGACAGACACAGCATTCCCGGACCGCGGGGGGAACTAAACCTCTCCTGATAAAAAAAGAAACAAAAAAAGAAACATTTCCTCCTCTTCCTCTTCTTCTTCCTCTTCTTCTTCTTGGATCCCGTGAAGGACTCCGGACAAAACTTTTCCTTTTATAAAACTTACAGACTTGGCGATCGGCTCCGCCGGTAACACGAGCAAATCTACTCGCCATTCACCGGGACCGATCGGCGATCAAAGAGAGGAAATTAAAAGGAGAATTCTCTTTTCCCCGCTGGAATACAGGAAAGGGGATCAGACAAAGGTGGATGATGTTACCGGTCGGGATCTGGGGATGGATGGCGCTGCTGCTGCTCCTGGATACCGGGAAGAGATGTTCCGCCACCGATGGGGGGACACTGCAGGCGTACATGTGAGTAATACTGACAGAGGGGGGTCCTCGGGGGAGGGGGGGGGGATCTTCACTTGTCAATGGCAAGGCTTTGATTTATCCTTGGAAGCGTGCCTGATTTGAAGGGATGCACCGATCCATCAAAATGCAGTAGCACTGAAGGCACGCTAAAGTGGTCCCTCAACCAATCACGTAGCTGATAACGCAGCGTGATAAATGCAGTCTATAGTCTCATAGCGTATTAAAAAAGACCTGTCACTACGTAGAGCGCTACAGATACTGTCAACTCTAATGTGTTTTAATAACACTGAAGGCACGCTAAAGTGGTCCCTCAACCAATCACATAGGTGATAATGCAGAGTGATGAATGCAGTCTATAGTCTCGTAGCGTAATAAAGAAGACCTGTCACTACGTAGAGCGCTACAGATACTGTCGACTCTAATGTGTTTTAATAACACTGAAGGCACGCTAAAGTGGTCCCTCAACCAATCACGTAGGTGATGAATGCAGTCTATAGTCTCTTATAGCGTAATAAAGAAGACCCGCCAATAGAGGTGAACGCACGCTACCTAAAGCACTACAGATATTATCAGCCCCAACGTCTTGTGATAACACTGAAGGCACGCTAAAGCGGTCCTTCGAACAGTCATTATCACTGTCAAGGCTTTGATTTGTCCTTTGGAAGCGCGCCTGATTTGAAGGGGTGCTCCGATTCATTTAGTTGCAGTAGCCCTGAAGGCACGCTAAAGCGGTCCCTCAACCAATCACTTAGCTGAATGAATCCAGCTTATAGCCTCTCCTATCTCATAGGGTATTAAAGAAGACCTGTCACTATGTAAAGCCATATATGAATAAAGATCTTAGCTAAATACACCAGTCCCCCCCCCCCCCCCCATCGCTTCTCAAAATGCTTTGCACCTGGCTGTCCTGTTCCAACACTTTATAGGAGGACAGTCTGACTTTAAAAGAAGGCAGGCTAAAGTGGTCTCACAAACCGTATTAGCGTATGTCGTTTTAGCATGCCTCTTTGTACTAACACGCACGCTGTGCCGAGCACGCCTCGTGTCAGGACAGCCAACATTTTGTAATAGCACCAAAGGCACGCCAAAGTGGTCCCTCAACCAATCACGTAGGTGATAACGCAGCGTGATGAATGCAGTCTATAGTCTCTTATAGCGTATTAAAGAAGACCTGTCACTACGTAGAGCTCTACAGATACTGTCAACTCTAATGTGTTTTAATAACACTGAAGGCACGCTAAAGTGGTCCCTCAACCAATCTCGTAGCTGATAACGCAGCGTGATGAATGCAGTCTACAGTCTCATAGCGTATTAAAGAAGACCTGCCAATAGAGGTGAACGCACGCTACCTAAAGCACTACAGATATTATCAGCTCCAACGTCTTGTGATAACACTGAAGGCATGCTAAAGTGGTCCTTCAAACAGTCATTATCACTGTCAGGGCTTTTTAATTGTTCTTGGATGCGTGCCTGATTTGAAGGGATGCTCCGATTCATTGCGATGCAGTAGTGCTGAAGGCATGTTAAAGTGATCCCTCAACCAATCACTTAGCTGAATCAATCCAGCTTATAGCCTCTTCTATCTCATAGAGTATTAAAGAAGACCTGTCACTATGTAACGCGCTACAGAGATTGTCAGCGATATATATATATATATAAAGACCTTGGCTATATTCACTGGTTCCCCCCTCAGTTCCCCAAATGCTTTGCACCTGGCTGTCCCATTCCACTTCTTAGTGCATGCCATTTCGGCATGCTTTAGGTGCCCATTCCCACTTGTCTGTACCTGTGTGTTGCGTCTAAAAATGCTGTGCACCTGGCTGTCCGATTCCAATCTCTTTTGAAGGGACAGTCTGACTTTAAAGGCAGGCATGCTAAAGTGGTCTTGCAATCATTTTAGCAGTGCTTTACAGGTCCGTTCACACTTGTCTGTACCTGTTGTGCTCCGTTATCGCACCTTGCTTCACATGTTAGCATGCTTTGTGTTAGGGCAGCCAGTGTGTTGCAGGCAGGCTAAAGTGGTTCCTAAAGCAGTCAGTGCTCTTGCAGTGTGATGTATCAGATCTCTAGTCTCTTATCACTGTCGGCTCTTCATAGTAATATCAACTGACGACTAAATAAATCAGCGAATACGCTTCTAAAAATGCTCTGTGCCTGGCTGTTCCACTTCCAACACTTTTTAAGGGGGACAGTCTGACTTTAAAGGAAGGCATGCCAAAGTGGTCCCTGGTGTCATTTTAGCATGCCCTAAAAGCTTTTTAGCACACCTCCAGTGATTTTGCAGTGTGATGGATCAGAGTTACTGTCTCTCCTTATTGTTTTTCATAGTAATCTCTATTGAAGGCTGAAGATTTAAAGGGGACCTGTCATTAGATAAATATACGCTGGTTATGATGGTTGATGGCTCTTATTAGTAATACTGTATCTGCTGTAGCCTAGAGCTTTAAAGGGAACCTGTCATGAGACGGGTGAACAGCTTACCCCATCCAGACCTATGTCTGAAAAATGCTAAGTGCCTGGCTGTCTTCATCCAAACTTTAAAGGACGGCATGCCAAAGTGGTCTCTCAATCGGGTATTATTGCATGTCATTTTAGCATGCCCTAAGAGCTGTTTAGCACACCTCCAGTGATATTGCAGTACGGTGTGTCAGGACCGATAGTCTCTTCTTATCATTATTCATAGTAATCTCTATTGTAGCCTAGAGCCTTAGACCTGTCATTAGATAAATACACCGGTTACCCCTGTAGACCCCCCTCTGGAAATATTCGCTGTGCCCCCCCCCCGCCCCCCAGGGTTGGTGATATGGAGATTGGCGTCATAAACTCAAAAAGCTCCTCATTTTCCACTGCCAATTACTCAGCATTGGCAGCTGGTGGGAATTTAAAGGCGCAGTGACATTCCAAATGTACGGAAGGGATCTGGTGTCCATCTGTCATGCTATAGGCTGGGCTGCCATCTGCTTCTCTTTGTGTAAATTCTACGACAGTAGGCTCTGCGTATAGACAGGTACTCTTATATGCAGGGGGGAACTGAAAACATTTAAAGGGATACATACTCCGGTCACCATCTGCTTGCCATAATTCTCAGGGACCCCCAGAGATCAGATCTCTGCATCAGAGTCACCGGCTCCCTCCCCCTACACCAGAGTCTCCACTCCACCTGCTGCCACCGTGGGGCGCCCTACAGTTCCCTGTGATGGAAAATAATGGAAATATCTGTTTGGAGTGCCAAAGCCCCTCTTAGGCTATTCATAATCTGCACGTGCCCAGGGGGCATGCAAAATCGGACCTCCTTCCTCCTGCTAGTGATCCCTCTAGTGATATAAAGATCTATATAAAAGAATCAGGACCTCCTTCCTCTTGCTGGTGACCCCTCTAGTGATATAAAGATCTATATAGAGGAACCAGGACCTCCTTCCTCCTGCTGGTGACCCCTCTAATGATATAAAGATCTATAGAGAGGAATCGGGACCTCCTTCCTTCTTCTGGTGATCCCTCTAGTGATATAAAGATCTATATAGAGGAACCAGGACCTCCTTCCTCCTGCTGGTGACCCCTCTAATGATATAAAGATCTATAGAGAGGAATCGGGACCTCCTTCCTTCTTCTGGTGATCCCTCTAGTGATATAAAGATCTATATAGAGGAATCAGAACCTCCTTCCTTCTGCTGGCGACCCCTCTAGTGATATAAAGATCTATATAGAGGAATCAGAACCTCCTTCCTTCTGCTGGTGACCCCTCTAGTGATGTGAAGATCTATGTAGAGGAATCAGGACCTCCTTCCTCCTGCGGGTGATCCCTCTAGTAATATAAAGATCTATATAGAGGAATCAGGACCTCCTTCCTACTACTGGTGACCCCTCTAGTGATATAAAGATCTATATAGAGGAATCAGGACCTCCTTCCTCCAGCTGGTGACCCCTCAATGATATGAAGATCTATACAGAGGAATCAGGACCTCCTTCCTTCTTCTGGTGATCCCTCTAGTGATATAAAGATCTATATAAAGGAATCAGGACCTCCTTCCTCCTGCGGGTGATCCCTCTAGTAATATAAAGATCTATATAGAGGAATCAGGACCTCCTTCCTCCTACCGGTGATCCCTCTATTGATCTAAAGATCTATATGGAGGAATCAGGACCCCCTTCCTTCTTCTGGTGATCCCTCTAGTGATCTAAAGATCTATAGAGAGGAATCAGGACCTCCTTCCTCCTGCTGGTGATCCCTCTAGTAATATAAAGATCTATAGAGAGGAATCGGGACCCCCCTCCTCCCGCTGGTGACCCCTCTAGTGATGCACCCAAGAATTCTATTTGTTTTTCCTGAGGTGCAGATGTCTCTGATGGGCAAAGGGACATGAAACCTCCACACTGTTTGAGGTGGAGCATTCTTTTCCATATTAGTGGACGATCTGTGGACGATTCTTGCCTATGATGAACATTTTCTGAGAGTGGTCTTTGGCTCTTGTGTATGGCTGAGGTTATCAGCAGAGGAATTCTCTTTGGTGATGTGAAAGCCCCGAGCTGTAGGACAGAGGTTGAATATCTTTCTGGGTAAAGGCAGATGCAGAGAGCGTTCCCCGAGGCTGTTTTCACTCATTGAATTACTAGAGGCTTACGCTTAGTGCTCTCGGACAATGGCAGCAGAAACACGTGCCAGAACGGCTACAAAGAGAAAGGAAGAGTCACTGTTATGCTTATTTAATAAGTATCCGTACTATGCAGTGAGCCATTAGCTGCCAATCGTGTGGCACAGTGGTCAGCCACCTTGTCCTCATTAAGTGTGAATTTATAAGCATTAGGCAATTGGCGTGCCAAATCTTTTATCACTTGATTCCTGCACCATCAGACCTCAGATCAGCCCAATTCCTGCACCTTTACTCTACAGATCAGCTCAATTCCTGCACCTTCACTCTACAGATCAGCCCAATTCCTGCACCTTCACTCTACAGATCAGCCCAATTCCTGCACCTTCACTCTACAGATCAGCCCAATTCCTGCACCTTCACTCTACAGATCAGCCCAATTCCTGCACCTTCACTCTACAGATCAGCCCAATTCCTGCACCTTCACTCTACAGATCAGCCCAATTCCTGCACCTTCACTCTACAGATCAGCCCAATTCCTGCACATTCACTCTACAGATCAGCCCAATTCCTGCACCTTCACACCTCAGATCACCCCATTTCCTGCCTTTATGCCTCAAACCACCACCCCCCTCCAATTCCTGCACCTTCACTCTACAGATCAGCCCAATTCCTGCACCTTCACTCTACAGATCAGCCCAATTCCTGCACCTTCACTCTACAGATCAGCCCAATTCCTGCACCTTCACTCTACAGATCAGCCCAATTCCTGCACCTTCACTCTACAGATCAGCCCAATTCCTGCACCTTCACTCTACAGATCAGCCCAATTCCTGCACCTTCACTCTACAGATCAGCCCAATTCCTGCACCTTCACTCTACAGATCAGCCCAATTCCTGCACCTTTACTCTACAGATCAGCCCAATTCCTGCACCTTCACTCTACAGATCAGCCCAATTCCTGCCTTCATGCCTCAAACCACCCCCCCTCCAATTCCTGCTCCTTCCTAGCTCAGATCACCCAATCTCCTGTACCTTCACACCTCGTATCACCCAGTTCTTGCACTTTCACATCTCAGATCACCCCAATTCCTGAATCTTCACACCTCAGATCTCAGATCACCCCAATTCCTGCACCTACATACCTCAGATCACCCCAATTCCTGCACCTTCACACATCAGATCACCCCAATTCCTGCACCTACATACCTCAGATCACCCCAGTTCCTGCACCTTCACACATCAGATCACCCCAATTCCTGCACCTTCACCCTCAGATCACCCCAATTCCTGAATCTTCACACCGCAGATGACCCCAATTCCTGAACCTTCATACCTCAGATCACCCCAGTTCCTGCACATTCACACCTCAGATCACCCTGATTCCTGCACATTCATACCTCAGATCCCCCAAATTCCTGCACCATCAGACCTCGGATCACCCCGATTCCTGCACCTTCACACCTCAGATCACCCCAGTTCCTGCACCTTCACACCTCAGATCACCCCGATTTCTGCACCATCAGACCTCAGATCACCCAGATTCCTGCACCTTCGTACCTCAGATCACCCCGATTTCTGCACCATCAGACCTCAGATCACCCCGATTTCTGCACCATCAGACCTCAGATCACCCTGATTTCTGCACCTTCAGAGCTCAGATCACCCAGATTCCTGCAACTTTATACCTCAGTACAATGTGAATGGTATGATGATGTTCTCAGGAAAAACAATGCAACTGTGCTAAAGTAAAAAAGTCCACTTGTTTTACCATATGCCGGGGTTAATCTAAGTTCTATGTGACCACATTCACCAGGCTTCTCACAGTGCTCCTGAGTGGGACTGCAGCCTTGTGTCATGTGATTCTGTGTATGCTACAGTGTGTGCAGGTGGGCTTATAGATGGAGAGAGGTGCTAAGAACACTGTCCTTTATTTTCTATTTATTAATAATAAAAGCACTAGGGTGAGTGCACAGACAGGAAATATATCTCTGTATGGGATCTTGCTGGGACTTGTGGTTCCTCAGATGCTTCAGAGCAGACTGTAAGCCCCAATGGGGAATATAATTACTATAAGCACTGATACTCCTTGGGCCAGTGTCTGCAGCTTGGCATGCTGGGACTTCTAGTGCCAATGCTGTGTAGTTGTCACAGGAGGGGAGGACATAGGGGGACATCACTGAGAATAGTGAGAATTTTGTATCCCAATACACAATGGAGCGCTCACAGCTATTAATGACAAGCAGTTCTGCAGCAGCTGTGTTGGTTTAATTTTACAACTTCCCCTCCCGAGGTTTACAACACCAGTGGGGGCAGATTCCAGACAATGATGTGCGGTTCCTGTCATTCCTCCAGTCATACAAACAGCCTATGAGCTGGGATCTCAATTCCTGGATTGGAATCTGATGAGGGGTCCTCTGAATGGGAGCTGTTCAAAAATGGCGTGATTTTGGTGTGCCAGAAATTATATTGGGGGCCCCATATACACACTGACACTGGGCTCCTAGATAAAGGACACAATGATACTGGGGTTCCAGATCAAGGATACACCAACAATGGGGTCCAAGATAAAGGACACAATGACAATGGGGTTCCAGATCAAGGACACATCAACACTGGGGTTTCAGATCAGGGACACAATGACACTGGGGTCCCAGAACAAGGTTACACTGAAACTAGGATCCCACATAAAGGAAACACCAACACTGGGGTCCAAGATCAAGAATACACTGACACTGAGGTCTCAGATCAAGGACAACCCAAAACTGGGGTCCCACATAAAGGACACACCAACACTGGGGTCCAAGATCAAGAATACACTGACACTGAGGTCTCAGATCAAGGACAACCCAAAACTGGGGTCCCACATAAAGGACACACTGACATATGAGGAACACACTGACACTGATGTCCAAGAGCAAGGACAGGCCAACACTGGTGTCCCAGATCAGGGGCTCACCAATACTGGGGTCCCAGATCAAGGACACACCAACACTGGAGTCCCAGATTAGGGACAGACTGATATTGAGGTCCAAGTGCAAGGATACACTGGCATGGGACCCCATAGCAAGGACAAATTGACACAAGGGTCCCAGATGAAGAACATACTGACACTGGGGTCCCAGATCAAGGACACATTGGCACTGGGGTCTGATAGCAAAGACTCTCTGACACTGAGGTCCAAGAGTAAGGACACTGACACTGGGGTCCCAGATCAGGGACACACTGAGATGCCAGAACAAGGACTGACACTTAGGGACATACACTATATTACCAAAAGTATTGGGACGCCTGCCTTTACACACACATGAACTTTAATGGCATCCCAGTCTTAGTCCGTATGGTTCAATATTGAATTGGCTCCGCCCTTTGCAGCTATAACAGCTTCAACTCTTCTGGGAAGGCCGTCCACAAGGTTTAGGAGTGTGTCTATGGGAATGTTGGACCATTCTTCCAGAAGAGCATTTGCACTGATGTGGATAAGAAGACCTGGCTCGCAGTCTCCACTCTAATTCATACCAAAGGTGTTCTATCGGGTTGAGGTCAGGTCAGTCAAGTTCCTCCACCCCAAACTCGCTCATCCATGTCTTTATGGACCTTGCTTTGTGCACTGGTGTGCAGTCATGTTGGAACAGGAAGGGGCCATCCCCAAACTGTTCCCACAAAGTTGGGAGCATGAAATTGTCAAAAATGTCTTGGTATGCTGACGCCTTAAGAGTTCTCTTGACTGGAACTAAGGAGCCAAGCCCAACCCCTGAAAAACAACCCCACACCATAATCCCCCCTCCACCAAATGATTGGGACCAGTGCACAAAGCAAGGTCCATAAAGACATGGACGAGCGAGTTTGGGGTGGAGAGTCCTGACCTCAACCCAATAGAACACCTTTGGGATGAATTATAGCGGAGACTGCGAGCCAGGCCTTCTCATCCAACATCAGTGCCTGACCTCACAAATCCCCTTCTGGAAAAATGGTCAAACATTCCCATGGACACACTCCTAAACCTTGTGGACGGCCTTCCCAGAAGAGTTGAAGCTGTTATAGCTGCAAAGGGTGGGGCCAACTCAATATTGAACCCTACAGCCTAAATGCTTTGATTTTCAGACGTCATTTTTGTTATGACGACCGATCGTCTGCAAATCTTACCCTTAGTACGGTGCTTTCGACAGCCGTTTTTTTTCTTTTTTTTTTTTGTCAGACAAAATCTGGATGTGCAGACTATAAATTTTTTGTCGGATGTGAACTCAACGTCTGATTTTCCTTTCATCTGTACGGTTTTCGTACGAAAAAAAAAAAAATCGTAAGAGCAAGACTGTGCATGCTCAGAAATAAAAGAATACATACAAAACTATTCAACGCGTTACGTCACTTCTGACGTTGTATTTTGTCAAATGAAAATTCTCATATTGTTAGTAACCTCTTCACTTTCGACATGAGACTAGCATGCCACAAAAAAAAAAAAAAATCTGACGTTCTATCGTCCGAAAAAATATATCAAAGCGTGTGTACGAGGCTTTAGACTGGGGATGCCATTGAAGTTCATGTGCGTGTAAAGGCAGGCGTCCCAATACTTTTGGTAATATAGTGTGTGTGTGTATGTATATATATATATAGCTAGCAGGGAATGTGACTTTCTCTGCTGGTGAATGAAGCACTTTCATTTAAATGACATGGACCTGGAAGATTCTCCTGCAGTAAATGTTTGGTGAATGTCACATGTACTGCTTTATAAATCCGTCCCTTAGACCGAACAAAACCATACTGACACTTTGCGCCCCATCCCCCCCCCCCCCGGACTGTTTGGCGGTACATTGACATTAAAGGTGTCACAACAATGACAGTAGGAGTGTCAGATCCCATCCGAGCACAGATCGGTGACACAGACCGCTCCTGCTGCCAAATCCTCAGCGCTTAAAAGTCTAAAATGATTTCCACCTGATAACAGAATACCAAGATGCCAAAATCACAGCAAGTCCTCACATGTGCCCCTCTGATCTTCACCCTCGCACCCCACCGGCTTCTCCTAGTCCTTTGCTGCAAAGTGTTTATTTTCCAGTCTACAGAACGGAGCCCGATGCGTTTCGTTGTGCATGTTTAATGCATTCCTACTGTGAGATTACGCATTTCCAATCAGATCAAACTGGCATGCCGTGCTATGGGGGACTTTGACATGCTGATGTTTCCCTTTGGCCGTTCTTTGCCCGTATTCACACCTATAGGGTTCTATAGGTTCCTTGGAACTCTTGCCAAGTTGCGTACGGCCA
The DNA here is from genome assembly GCA_037952925.1 of Lithobates clamitans. Taxonomy (NCBI): domain Eukaryota; kingdom Metazoa; phylum Chordata; class Amphibia; order Anura; family Ranidae; genus Lithobates; species Lithobates clamitans. The sequence goes on from JBBGZY010001501.1 coordinate 27,724, forward strand.
GGGCCACCATCAGGGGGGTGACAGGCGATACAACTGTAAGAGGCTCTGGGGCCCGAGGGGCCCACCCGGGCCAGAAGAAGGCAGGATGGGTGAAGGGGAACCGTGTTGTGCTCTATAGAAATGATCTTGTAGCTTCTGCTGCTTTCTGTGTCATTGAGATCAGACATTGAGCTCTTTACTGCCACCTCTGGCTACTATGTACATGTGCACCCCTCGTGTGAGCTGCCTGTACTGTGCTCCTCTATGTCAGCAACATGTCGGCTTTGTGAAAATGAGCTGGGACTAGGTAGGAAGATCTCCTTTACAAGTAGGGCTGTGAAGGAAAGGGAGGGGGGCTGTTTGTGTATGAGGGGGGGGGGGGCGGAGCCTTGTGTGTTTACAGATTTGTGTATGTGTGGAGCTGACATATATACAGGTGGGGGACTGACATATATACAGGTGTGAGGGGGCTGACATATATACAGGTGTGAGGGGGGCTGACATATATACAGGTGTGAGGGGGGCTGACATATATACAGGTGTGAGGGGGCTGACATATATACAGGTGTGAGGGGGGGCTGACATATATACAGGTGTGAGGGGGCTGACATATATACAGGTGTGAGGGGGGCTGACATATATACAGGTGTGGGGGGCTGACATATATACAGGTGTGAGGGGGGCTGACATATATACAGGTGTGAGGGGAGCTAACATATATACAGGTGTGAGGGGGGCTGACATATATACAGGTGTGAGGGGGGCTGATATATATACAGGTGTGAGGGGGGCTGACATATATACAGGTGTGAGGGGACTGACATATATACAGGTGTGAGGGGGGCTGACATATATACAGGTGTGAGGGGGGCTGATATATATACAGGTGTGAGGGGGGCTGACATATATACAGGTGTGAGGGGGGCTGATATATATACAGGTGTGAGGGGGGCTGACATATATACAGGTGTGAGGGGGGCTGATATATATACAGGTGTGAGGGGGGCTGACATATATACAGGTGTGAGGGGACTGACATATATACAGGTGTGAGAGGGGCTGACATATATACAGGTGTGAGGGGGGCTGACATATATACAGGTGTGAGGGGGGCTGACATATATACAGGTGTGAGGGGGGGCTGATATATATACAGGTGTGAGGGGGGCTGACTTATATACAGGTGTGAGGGGGGACTGACATATATACAGGTGTGAGGGGGGGCTGATATATATACAGGTGTGAGGGGGGGCTGATATATATACAGGTGTGAGGGGGGGGCTGACATATATACAGGTGTGAGGGGGGCTGGTATATATACAGGATTGAGGGGGGGGGGTCTGAGTGCGTACAGGTGAGGTGGCCGGTGTGTGGATTTGGTGGGATGGCCCATGGGAAAGCCCTGGGGAATGTTGGTGGTCAGGTTCGGGGGGGGAGGCCTAAAGCTGTGTAAGGGGCCCAAAAATTTCTGATGGCTGCCCTGCGCACGGCCCATGGCGGCCCCTGGCGGAGCGAGCAGTGACTGAGTGACTGATAAGGTGCAGCCATCTCTCCGCCAGCTGCGTAGTTCAATCTCAGCCTGTATAGAATACATTTAAAATGTGACTCCATTATTCCACCAAATTTGATATAAGGACTGAGGGTGAATTTATTTTGCAAATAGGATTCATTGTCATAAATGTACTGTTTTGCCAGTGCCAGGGCAAGGCAATCTAGAGCCCAGGGCAAACATGCGCAATTGTGCCAAGATGTATGCACCAGCGAACCCCCCCCCACCCCAAAAAAATAAAATCAAGCACTAATCTGCATGCTCACCCCCTAAGCGCACCCCAGATACAGCAAGCAAACGTGGTTTCACGCACGTCAAAAGATGCGGCAAAAATGCCACAATGCATAGTTGGAGACCGGGCCATTCATTACTAGACATGTGCGGTTTGTTTCCTTCCGAATGAATATTCAGACACCTTTTTTGTTAATTCGAGATTCGCAGATATCCGAATACCAGAATAACAGTATAAGCGAAGTTTACCGAATGCTCCGAATAACGAAATTAAATTCGTCCGAATTTCCGAAAATTCGAATTGAAATTCGAATAGAATTTTACATCAAATTACATTCAAATTCGAGCTCTAAACAGAATTCTGAAATCAAAGGCTGTGTGTATTAGAGCACCATTTCAAAATGATGCTGTTTTTGTTAAGCCAAAGGTGATTTAACCGCTTAAGGACCAGCCGCCATCATTATACTGCGGCAGGCTGGCTCTCCTGGGCGAATCGCCGTAGGTGTACGTCGGCCTCTTTAAGAGCTATAGGGGGCGCGTGCCCATGGCGCGACGCCGGAGCCAATGCACGTGGCTGCCAGCCGTGATGTCCGCCAGCCACCCGTGATCACTCCACAGAGAGCCAGAACAGGGATCTGTCAATGTAAACAAACAAACAGATCCCAGTTCTGACCGGGGGGAGGAGAGAAAGATCGTCTGTTCCTACTTTTTATCAATTTTGAAATAAATTTACATTTCTTTTAAACCAAGTTTTCTCTTTATGGTACCGCAATAGTCCTCTTCTCTCTTCCTCCTTTGAAAGAGGCAGGACCCTATTGGAGAGGTCCCTGCTCCGATTTCTCTTTCAATCCTATTTCTTGTCTGTTCCTAGTGCTCAGGAACAACGATCTCTCTCCTCCTTTAGTCAGCCCAACCCCCATACAGTTAGAAACCCCTCCCAGGGAACACATTTAACCCCTTGATCACCCCCTAGTGTTAACCCCTTCCCTGCCAGTGGCATTTGCACAGTAATCAGTGCATTTTTATAGCACTGATCGCTGTATAAATGTCAATGGTCCCAAAAATGTGTCAAAAGTGTCCGATCTGTCCGCCGCAATCTCGCAGTCCCCCAAAAAATCGCAAATCGCTAGTAAGTAAGAAAAAAAAAAAATAATAAAAGTGCCATAAATCTTTCCCATAGTTTGTAGACGCTATAATTTTTGCGCAAACCAATCGATATATGTTTATTGGGATTTTTATTACCAAAAATATGTAGAAGAAGACAAAACAGCCTAAACTGAGGAAAAAATGCGCTTTTTTAAAAAAAAAAATTGGGGATATTTATTATAGCAAAAAGGACAAAATGTTTTTTTCAAATTTGTCGCTCTTTTTTTGTTTAAAGCGCAAAAAATAATAACCGCAGAGGTGATCAAATACCACCGAAAGAAAGCTCTATTTGTGGGGAAAAAAAGGACGTCAATTTTGAAATGATAAAAATGCCAAAAAAACTATCCCCAATTTTATAGACGCTATAACTTTTGCGCAAACTAATCAATATACGCTTATTGGTATTTTTTTTATTTTTTTTTATCAAAAATATTTCGACAAATACATATTGGCCTAAACTGATGAAGAAATTTAGTTGTTTTTTTTTTGTTTGGATATTTAAAATAGCGAAAAGTTAAAAATATTGTTTTTTTTTTTCTTCAAAATTGTCTGTCTTCTTTTGTATATAGCGCAAAAATAAAAACGGCAGAGGTGATCAAATACCACCAAAATAAAGCTCTATTTGTGAGAAAAAAAAAACGTAAATTTTGTTTGGGTACAGCGCCACACGACCGCGCAATTGTCAGTTAGAGCGACGCCGTGCCGTATTGCAAAAAATGGCCTGGCCATTAAGGGGGCAAATCCTTCCGGTCCTTAAGTGGTTAAAGAGCCAACGTAATCATTTGGTGAAGATTTTTTTCTTTTGTTTGTCCACTTTGCCGCATTCGAATCTGAATGATTTTTTTTGTTTCGAACGATTTTGAAATTTTTATCGATTTGGACGTTTAGAATCTAAAAAAAAATCAGTAAATTACAAGAAAATTAGAAAAAAGACAAAACTAATTCCGAATACGAATTGAACGAAACAAAATAACCAGATTAACGAATTGAAACAAAATTTTCCGTCCTGCACATGGCTATTGATTGCAGCCAGCCGCAGTATTTCCATGGACAGATCTTTTAGATGAGACCAGCAGGCCATAGTTTTGAGACCCCTGGCTTTAAAAGAAATAACCAGGATTCTATATATCTCTGCCCAAATATTGTATTTGTAGAAGGCGTTTAGAGGAAGATGGAGCCACCTACTAGCTCACCATTCCACCTCATGGCAGTATAAAGACAGATTCCTGGTAATTATATTAGCTGCCTTGACAATTCATGTCATGACTCTAAGAGGGCTATGAAAGCAAAACGGAACGGCTTCACATTTGCCCGGGGTGGTCTGAGTGGTCTAAGTGTTTTGTGTTGGTTGGGTGTCACAGACGTTTGGCCATGTGCAGTTGATGAGTTAATGCCGCCTGACACGCTGGAGCTTGTCCACGCACCTCGCTGTCATCAGCTGATAAGGCACCGGCGGCAAGGTGGTGGTGACGGCTTTTTATTTAACAATAACATATTTATCCAATAATAAGTGATTTATGTACAATAAAAAAAAATAGTATGTTCTCCTTATTTTTTGTACTCTGAAACAATATTTCAGGGTCGCTGTAGAAGAAAAGAAGGATCCATGTATAGACTGGTGAGCTGTAATGTATAACATTTTCGTTATGATTGATAATTGGGTGGCACCAACAAAATCCACAAAGTGATGTAACGGTTCTGTGAGAAGAGCTCACAAGTATTCAAAAGATTGCAACATTGTATCTTTCCCCCGTAGTGCCCGCCATTCATACATGTGCACTGCCACCTCCACCATATAGGCCCATGCGCATGGTGGAAGGTTTGCGGCACAAATCTGCTGGGAGCTGGCGTGTACAGCTGGCAGTAGAAATGAATGGTTGTACACGGACATACTCGATGCCAATGCTTTCTTACATCGACAACTGCGTATAAGTAGTCATATGATGCATTCTCTGAGTATTGGGGACACTTGGGACCTTCCATGTTGGGACAAGGAGTGATGAGCTGTACCTCCAGGTCAACGAAAGGTCCTGCTCGTGCCCATAGCAGTTGGCATTGGGGAACCTTCCATGTTAGGACAAGGAGTGATGAGCTGTCCCTCCAGGTCCACTGAAGTTCCCGCTCATGTCTATAGTGGTCGGGTTGGCATTGGGCACCATCCAGGTTGGGACAAGAATTAATGAGCTGTCCCTACAGGTTCACATAAGGTCCTGCCCATGCCTATAGTGGTCATATGGGCACCTTCCATGTTAGGACGAGGAGTGATGAGATGTACCTCCAGGTTCATGGAAGGCACCGCTTGCACCTATAGTGGTTGTGCGGGCATTGGAGACCTTCCATGTTAGGACAAGGAGTGATGAGATGTACCTCCAGGTCCATGGAAGGCACCGCCCACACCCATAGTGGTTGTGTGGGCATTGGAGCCCTTCCATGTTAAGACGAGGAGTGATGAGATGTTTCTTTTGGTCCATGGAAGGCTGCGCTTGCTCCCATAGTGGTTATGTGGGCATTGGAGCCCTTCCATGTTAGGACGAGGAGTGATGAGATGTACCTCCAGGTTCATGGTAGGCACCGCTCGCACCCAAAGTGGTTGCGTGGGCATTGGAGACCTTCCATGTTAGGACAAGGAGTGATGAGTTGTCCCTCCAGGTCCACTAAAGTTCCCGCTCATGTCTATAGTGGTCGGGATGGCATTGGGGACCTTCCATGTTAGGACAAGGAGTGATGAGATGTACCTCCAGGTCCATGGAAGGCACCACTCAAACCCATAGTGGTTGTGTGGGCATTGGAGACCTTTCATGTTAGGACGAGGAGTAATGAGATATTCCTCCAGGTCCATGGAAGACTCTGCTCACACCTATAGTGGTTGTGTGGGCATTGGTGACCTTCCATGTTAGGACAAGGAGTGATGAGATGTACCTGGGTCCATGGATGGCTCCTCTCGCACTCATAGCAGGCATAGGGTGACCTTCAAGGTTAGGACAAGGAGTGATGAGCTGTCCCTCCAGGTCCACCATTTTTACCTTGCCATTAATTTAGCACTAAATGCTAATGATCTTGGGTCCTTCTGCAAGTCCGCTTGAGCTTTTGCAATCATCCTGCCTCCATCCCCTGTCCATGTGTGTCATTCAGACCTCAGTAGAATGATCTTCTCTCAACAGCTGCCCCATAGTTCCAGCACCGATGTAATTAGTCAGAGCCTTCAGGCACCATGGGGGGATGATTGCAGAGCCTGCACACGGTTCAGGTACTACTATTTACTTGCTAATTAAGCTTCAAAGGTCTTGATCACGCACACTAACACCCATGACATTTATTGGGGAACGGGGGAGGGGGGGTTCTGATCGTGCTGCACCAATGAAGCTTACATGGGGGGGATTGTGGTTCAGCATCATCTTTCTTTCTTTTCCATGTGATTTTCATGGTGTATCTAGCATAGTAAAGTCTTAGGTGTTCACATGCATATACATATCCAAAAAATTATTGATGAAGAAATTAGATTTTTTACATTTTTTTTATTGGAAATGATTTATAGCAGAAATATTGTTTTTTTTTAAAAAAAATTGTCGCTCTTTTATGTATAGCGCAAAAAATAAAAACCGCAGAGTTGATCAAATACCACCAGAAGGAAGCTCTATTTGTGGGGAAAAAGGAAATCAATTTTATTTGTGTACAGCGTCACACGACGCAATTGTCAGTTAAAGTAACGCAGTACCATATCACAAACAAAATGGCCTGGTCATTAAGGGGGGTAAAACCTTCTGAGGCTGAACAGGTTAAACGGAGATGTTTTTTCTCTGCCACTAAGGTTTAGCTTAGCCGAAGTTCTCCTTTGTTTCCTTTTATCTCCTGTATATTTTGTTCCCCCTTTTATTTGTATACATCCTCCACTATAGAAGAATGAATGCCTGCTTGCGAACGTTGAAAAAGTAATTCATCCGGCATTAGTGACTGTGGTAAGTACGTATAGTAATTAATCACTATAATTATAGCAGACTAATTATAATTAAGAGTTTCGCACAGCCGCACATAAATTACTCCGCCAGACTATCATATGTGAACTGTACATTGTGCAGAAATGGCAGCAGATTGGAATTGGTTTAATAAGCTTATGGGGGGGGGGGGGGGTCTGTGAAGAACAACATCTTGGGAAGTGATACGGCCAGCTCTGCTTTAAGTGTGGCCGACCCTCCTAATCGTCCCAATCCTCCTAATAAGGTGTTATTAAACACAAAATTGTGGAGGTGGTGGGTTTTTTTTGTTCAGGGGTGGCATTAACAACCCCCCCCCCCCGTGTGCGTCTGACGGTTGGTCCAGATAGATGTGGGGTGTCATCCAGTGTGGCGGGGTCCGGGCAGTGGCTCCAGGCTAGTGGGTGCAGGATCCAGGCAGTGGCTGCAGGCTAGCGGGTGTGGGGTCCAGGCAGTGGCTGCAGGCTAACGGGTGCGGGCTCCAGGCAGCGGCTCCAGGCTAGTGGGTGCGGGATCCAGGCTAGCGGGGTTCGGGCAGTGCCTCCAGGCTAGCGGGTGTGGAATCCAGGCAGCGGCTCCAGGCTAGCGGGTGCAGGATCCAGGCTAGCGGGGTTCGGGCAGTGCCTCCAGGCTAGCGGGTGTGGAATCCAGGCAGCGGCTCCAGGCTAGCGGGTGCAGGATCCAGGCTAGCGGGGTTCGGGCAGTGCCTCCAGGCTAGCGGGTGTGGGGTCCAGGCAGTGGTTCCAGGCTAGCGGGTGGTGTGGGGTTCAGGTAGCAGCTCCAGGCTAGCAGGTGTGGGGTCCAGGCAGTGGCTGCAGGCTAGCGCGTGTGGGGTCCAGGCAGTGGCTGTGGGCTAACGGGTGGTGTGGGGTCCAGGTAGCGGCTCCAGGCTAGCGGGTGCGGGATCCAGGCAGCGGCTCCAAGCTAGCGGGTGTGGGGTTCGGGCAGCACCTCCAGGCTAGCTTGTGTGGGGTTCGGGCAGCACCTCCAGGCTAGCTTGTGTGGGGTTCGGGCAGCGCCTCCAGGCTAGCAGGTGCGGGATCCAGGCAGTGACTGCAGGCTAGTGGGTGCGGGGTTCAGGCAGCGCCTCCAGGTTAGCAGGTGTGGGGTCCAGGCAGTGGCTCCAGGCTAGCAGGTGCGGGATCCAGGCAGTGATGCAGGCTAACGGGTGTGGGGGCCAGGCTGCTGCTCCAGGCTAGCAGGTGCAGGATCCTAGCAGTTGTGGGGTCCGGGCATTGGCTCCAGGCAGTGGTTTCAGGCTAGCAGGTGCAGGATCCAGGCAGCAGCTCCAGGCTAGCGGGTGGTGTGGGGTCGAGGCAGTGGCTCCAGGCTAGCGGGTGCGGGATCCAGGCAGTGGCTGCAGGCTAGCGGGTGGTGTGGGGTCGAGGCAGTGGCTCCAGGCTAGCGGATGCGGGATCCAGGCAGCGGCTCCAGGCTGGAAAAAAGGAGATGCAGCTCATAAACACTCTTGCTCTGGAATGACACCGCCCTAGTAAGAACTGGTTCCAGGTGCTGGCTTTGCTGGTTTGCAGTGAGGTAGAAAGTCTACCACCCTGTACATCTCTGAAATTGACTGTATTGTTGGATTTTATTGAAATAAAGATATCCTTATCCCAGAGTGCGGCTATCCAGGATTTCTTTCTACCTCACAGCGGCTCCAGGCTAGCGGGTGCGGGGTTCGGGCAGCGCCCCCAGGCCTAGCGGGGGGGGGGTCCGGGCAGCGGCTCCAGGCTAGCAGAGTTCGAGCAGCGGCTCCAGGTTAGCGCGTGCGCGGTCCGGGTAGCAGCTCCAGGCAAGCGGGGTTTGGGCAGCGGCTCCAGGCTAGCGGGTGCGGGGTTCAGGCAGCGGCTCCAGGCTAGCGGGTGCAGGGTTCAGGCAGCGGCTCCAGGCTAGCAGATGCAGGGTCCGAGCAGCGGCTCCAGGCTAGTGGGTGCGGGGTTCAGGCAGCGGCTCCAGGCTAGCAGGTGCAGGGTCCGGACATTGACCCAGGCTAACCGGTGCAGGGTCTGGGCAGCAGCTCCAGGGTGGCAGGCTTCCTCTCTGGCTCCAGTGGCTTCCTCCCTGGCTCCATGTGAGATGTCCAATAGGATCGACTGACGTTTTTGCCAATTGGGAAACAGATCTCACACCTGCTTCCCAATTGGCAGGGAGAAGATTTAGTGTGAAAATAGCGAAAATTAATTTGTTATTGTCACACAACTGGTTGGGGTCGGGACGCAGTCCTCTGCGCCCCGAGACCACCCTTTTTTGAAGCCTATTAGAGCCCCTGGCTCTAATCATGTGCTTCAAACCCCCCCCCCCCCATCTCCGCCATAGGAATTCATGGGCTCGGCGTCCTGAAAGGGGCCGGGCATATGGGTACGGAGGGGGGCGGCGCCCATGCGCACACAATGCACGGGCCGCCACTAATGTGAGGGCTGCATTCGTTTTCTAGTTGTAGGCTTTCTTTCATCTGGCGATCCAGCCAGCAAATCTGTTGTTTTTCAAAAGAACAAGCTCTCCTGCAAATATATCAGTTTACAGAGATGAGACAAACCATTGACTTCTGACAGGGGTGTTTACAATGATCAGCTTTAAATGTATTCATGTATAACCTTTATTCCAAAGGGAAAAAAATACCTGTTTGCTGTAACTAGGGATGCGCTGAAATTTCGGCGGCAAAAACATATCGGCCAAAAATTGTGTTTTTCGGGCATTTTGCCACGATTTTGAGACAATTTTACCATGATTTTACTGTGCTTATGGTGTGTTTTTCAAAGGTCATGTGACTCAAAAACCGCATCAAAAACGTAACACCGGTACGTTCTTGGTGCGTTCTTGCTGCGTTTTTTTGTGCATTTTTTGTTGCATTTTATTTACTGACCAAAAATGCAGCAAGCGCGATTTTAAACACCACGGCAGAGGCAGAACAGACGAGTGTGAAGAAGACATACATGAAATTTAAAGGGATGCATTTTTCTGGAGCTTTTCTTGCACAAAAGGTGCTGATAATGGCCGATTAATAAATTTATATGCATTTGTATTCATGATTTTGACTAAAAAGTCGTGGAATGGCGACAAAAAAAAATCTCCATTGGCAACGTTTAAAAATTTCTACAGGTTACCAGTTTTGAGTTACAGAGGAGGTCTAGGGCTAGAATTATTGCTCTCGCACGAACGATCGTGGCGATACCTCACATGTGTGGTTTGAACACTGTTTACGTATGCGGACGCAACTTACGTAAGCATTCGCTTCTGCGCGCAAGCTCGGCGGGACGGGGCGCCTAAAATTTATTTTTCTTTCTTATTTATTTTACTTTTTATTTTTTATTTTTACACTGTCCATTTATCAAAAAAATTTTTGTAAACATCCCTTGTAATAGAAAAAAAAGCATGACAGGACCTCTTTAATGTGAGATCTGGGGGTCAAAAAGACCTCAGATCTCATATTTACACTAAAATGCAATAAAAAATATTTACATTTCTTTTTTTTTTTTTCAATACATTTTTTTTCCCCTTTAAAGAGGAGGTCCGCCCACCGCTGCAAAAATGAAAAGCCAGCAGCTGCAGATATTTAATAATAGGACCCTTTCCTGTCCTGGAGTCCAGCGATGTTGGCACCGCAGCTGATGTTTCCATCAGCTGTCGGGTGCATGGCGCCTCCATTGCGAGTAAGGGAACCCGGCAGTGTAGCCTTACAGCTTCACGCCGGGAACCCTACTGCGCAGGCGTGAGGCTCTGCTCCTCTGTCCTACTGGCCCAGCGGCCCGGGAAGGAAAAGGGAGGAAAAGGGAGCCCAGGCGGTGACGTCAATACCCGCAGCTGAGGCTCCCGGAAGTGGGATTGGATACCTGTATTAGACAGGTATCCTGTCCCCCCCCCCTCCCCCCTGAAAGGTACCAAATGTGGCGCCGGAAGGGGGGGGGGGTACAACAAGTGGAAGTTCCACTTTTGGGTGGAACTGCGCTTTAAGACCATTGGACGGAAGTGACGTTTGACACTCAGTTATATGGAGCTGAGTTGAGGGCCATCTTTCCCTCACTCGACTTTCAGCCTTGCAGAGGAAAGGACCTGATCATCCTTGCCGCTACCGGCTCCGGTAAGCGGTGGAGACTACCGGAACGCGGCGGAAGGGGGGGGGCACCCCGCCCGCTGCTGATGAAAGTGATCTTGCAGTGAATCCACCCCAGAGACCACTTTTATCCGAAAGAGGATTGTCCGCCATTTTGAAAAATACCAGGGTTGTGACAGCTATCTGCTGCCATAACAACGGTATTCAAAAGTCAAAGTACTGACGTATAACAACGGCGGCTGGCCCGTAAGTGTTTAAAGTGTCTAATATGTGTATTTCCTATGATCATCGGCTCCATCTAGTGGCCATAATGCAGTATTTTCCTGACCAAGGTATTTCAGCGAAGTACCGCATTATGGCCACTAGATGGAGCTGACAGTCATAGGAAATAAACATATTAGACACATTTCAGATATATTGCAAACAGCAATTTTTTTTAATACATTTTACTTTTAAATTTTTTAAATTGTCTTCTAAGTATTTTTTGGTGACTGAAGAGGATTGCTAATAGGGGAAAAAAACCCAGCAAAAATCGTAGTTATATTTGGCATACAGTATGTCTGTTGTGTTTACACAGAATTCATTTTTCACAACATATTCCTTTATTTTATGAAAAAGAAAACTTCAGGAAAATAATACGAAATTTTTATTTTTTATCTAGTTTTAACTCCGTGTCTTTCTAACAGAGCTTCAAGATGGCAAATTAAGATCTGTCATTGGGTGACAAAGCGCTGAGGTTGCCCTCGTCCCCGGGAATGGAGATTTGTTAGATAAACAGAAAGAGGAAGTGCTGAATGATAAACTTTACACTGAACTGTTCTCTACTACTGGTTGACCCCCACACCCAACATATTGATATAAGCAGGAATTCTCGGTGTGGGGTTTGTACAGAGACAATCAAGATATGGTGACTGTGTGCTGCTGCTACTATTATTATTATTATTATTATTATACAGGTTTTATATAGCGCCAACAGTTTGCGCAGCGCTTTGCAACATGAGGGCAGACATTACAGTTACATTACAATTTGGTACAGGAGGAATCAGAGGGCCCTGCTCCTTAGAGCTTACAATCTAAAAAGGAAGGGTCAATTGATACAAAAGGTAATAGCTGTTGGGGGGATGAGCTGATGGACGAAGTAAGGATAGGCTTCTTTGAAGAGAAGGGTTTTCAGGGATCGCCTAAAGATGGATAGATTAGGGGACAGTTGGACAGATTGGGGTTGGGAGTTCCAAAGGATGGGAGAAGCTCTGGAGAAGTCCTGGAGGCGAGCATAAGAGGAGGTGACAAGGAAGCTAGAGAGTAGGAGGTCTTGGGAGGACCAAAGAGAGCGGCTTGGTTGGTATTTTGGGACTAAGTTAGTGATGTAGCTGGGGGCAGAGTTATGGATGGCTTTGTAAATTATTGTTAGAATTTTATTCGTTGGGTGAGTGGAAGCCAGTGGAGGGATTGGCAGAGAGGGGTGGAGGACACTGAATGGTTGGTAAGGTGGATGAGTCTTGCATCGGCATTCATTATGGACTGAAGGGGGGGATAGTCTATGTAAAGGTAATCCAATGAGGAGGGAGTTGCAGTAGTCGAGGCGAGAGATAACCAGGGAGTGAATTAGAAGCTTGGTGGTGTCATTGGTTAAAAAGGGGCGTATTCTGGAAATGTTGCGGAGGGTAAGGCGGTATGATTTGCACAGGGATTGTATATGGGCCTGAAAGGAGAGTTCAGAGTCTAAGGTTACCCCTAGCACCCTGGCATATGGGGACGGACTGATAGATGTGCCATTGATCTTGACAGAGAAGTCAGAGGAAGAGGCACGTGGGGGAGAAAATATTATGAGCTCGGTTTTAGATAGATTAGGTTTGAGGAAGTGGTTTGACATCCAGGCTGATATGTCTGTTAGTAGATCAATGAAGCGTGAGGAGATTGATGGGGTGAGCTGAGGGGCAGAAAGATATATTTGGGTGTCATCAGCATATAAATGGTAGTGAAAGCCAATGGAGGCTATCAGCTGACCCAGGGAGGACATGTAGATCAAGAATAGTAGCGGTCAGAGGACAGTACCTTGGAGGACACCAACGGTAAGAGGAGTTGGAGAAAAGGAAGTGGAGTTGTAAGTGACACTGAAGGTGCGATGAGATAGGTAAGATTCGAACCAACGGAGAGTGCAGCCATGGAGACCAAGCAAATTGAGTTTTTTGAGGAGGAGGGGGTGGTCAACTGTATCGAAGGCAGCAGAAAGGTCCAAGAATAAGAGTATGGAATAATGACCGTTGGTTTTGGTAGTAAGTCGTTTGTGAGTTTTAGGAGGGCAGTTTCTGTGGAGTGCTGTGGGATAAATCCAGACTGAAGGGGATCAAGAAGGTTATTCTCAATGAGGTGGTTGCTCAGTCAGTTGTAGACTAAACGTTCAAGGAGTTTGGAGGCAAAAGGGAATAAAGAGATGTGTCTTAGGTTGTTAAGATTGGTGGGGTCTGAGGCCTTTTTTCGTATGGGAGCGCATGTTTTAGAGGGTTGGGGAAGATGCCAGTAGAGGTTGAAGATATGAGTTAAGGAGTGTAGGACTGAGTCAGATGGTGACCATAGTATTTGAGAAAGAACAGGGTCCAGGGGGCAGGAGGTTAGGTGGGTATTAGAAAAAAGTTTAGTGACTTCCTCTATAGTAGCTAGGTTAAAAGAGGGAAGTATTGATTGTGCAGGAGGACAAGGAGTGTAAAGTGAGGGAGATGTCTGTAGAGCAGAGATCTCGAGGCGAATTGTCTCAATCTTATTTTTGAAGTGATTAGCAATCTCCTGGGCAGTGAGTAAGTTAGTGGGTGGGGGTAATGGAGGACGAAGTAGAGTGGTAAAGGTAAAAAAGAGTTGACGGGGACTCCGTGAGAGGGTGTTAATTAGAGTGATAAAGTAGGTCTGTTTGGCCGTGTGGAGGCAGGAATGTTATTTTTGGAGGGCAGATTTATATTGGCTGAAATCTTGCTGTGACTTAGTTTTATGCCACAGACGCTCAAGAGCGCGGCTACATTTTTTGAGGCTTCAGGTATTGTCTGTCTGCCAGGGTTGTAGCGGTCGGGGCCTGATTCTGTGCATAGTGAGGGGGGCGAAGGTATCCAGGGTGGATGACAGTGAACTGTTGTAGACAGAAGTGGCCAAGTTGGGGCAACTATCCCTCAGCTTGTATATAAAAGTGGACATTGCTTATGGTGTTCCTGTGTAGTTCAGCACATCATTTGCTGCTGCATGGACTGTGCTAAGAATCTTCAGGAGGAAGATAGGTGTCTTCAAGTTACCAATTATTATTGCTGGAGTATCCCGTGCTTACCCTGCGCCCATCCAAGTTCAAGTTTTTTTCTTTCAATAAAAGCATCAAAAAGTATAACCCCCAGACCACATATGGTCGAATGCGGCCTGCCAGGCCTTGGCATTTGGCCCTCACACCCAGTTTTGCAGCAGAAACTCCATTCTGCCACTTCCGCTCCCCGCTGTCGCTTGTAAACACAGAAGCGTTACTCTCAGTGGCTCCCAGATCTAGCAGATACCTGCACGCCATCACAGTGGGGAACGGCGGGGACAAATCTCCAGAGAGGGACAGAGCAATCTATCTGCAAGGCGAGACGGAGCCGATTACAGAGGGAGGTACTAGAGGTGGGTCAGGCAGGAGACAGTGCAGTTTTGAGGAAGCTTTGAAGGGGAGGGCTGCGGTTGCACACTGTACTGTGCATAGCGCACCCCTAAACTCTGCATTCTGTACGTAATGCACTCCTGAACCCTGCAAACTGTATTTAGTGCACCCCTAAACCCGGCTCTCTGTACACAGCGCACTCATGAACTCTGCACTCTGTACACAGCGCACTCCTGCACTCTGCACGTAATGCATTCCTGAACCCTGCACTCTGTATGTAGTGCACTCCTGAACTCTGCACACAGCGCACCCCTGAACTCTGCACTCTGTAAGTAATGCATTTCTGAACCCTGCTCTCTGTATGTAGACCACCCCTGAACTCTGCACTCTGTATGCAGCGTACTCCTAAACTCTGCACTCTGTACGCAGCATACTCCTGCACTCTGTACGCAGCATACTCCTGAACTCTGCACTCTGTATGCAGCATACTTCTGAACCCTGCATTCTGTATGCAACATACTCCTGAACCCTGCACTCTGTACACAGCACACTTCTGTACTCTGCACTCTGTACGCGGCGTACTCCTGAACTCTGCACTCTGTACGCAGCGTACTCCTGAACTCTGCACTCTGTAGTGCCCCCCCTGAACTCTGCACGTAACACACTCTTGAACCCTTCACTCTGTATATGGTGTACTCTTGAACTCTGCATGCAGCGCACTCCTGAACTCTACACTTTGTACGCGGCGCACTCCTCAACTGTGCACTCTGTACGTGACGCACTCCTGAACTCTGTACATAATGCATTCCTGAACCCTGTACTCTGTAGTGCACTTCTGAACTCTGTTCTCTGTACACAGCTCACTCCTGAACTCTGCACTCTGTAAGTAATGCATTCCTGAACCCTGCACTCTGTACGTACAGCACCCCTGAACTCTGCACTCTGTATGCAGCGTACTCCTGAACTCTGCCTCTGTATGCAGCATACTCTGAACTCTGCACTCTGTATGCAGCATACTCTGAACTCTGCACTCTGTACGCAGCGTACTACTGAATTCTGCATTCTGTCTGTAGCACACCCCTGAACTCTGCACTCTGTACACAGCATACTCCTGCACTCTGTACACAGCATGCTCTTGAACTCTGTGCACAGGGTACCCCTAAACTCTGCATAATGCATCCCTGAACTCTGCACTCTGTAGCGCCCCCCTGAACTCTGTACGTAACGCACTCTTGAACCCTGCACTTAGTATGTGGCATACTCCTGATCTCTGCATGCTGTACGTGGCGTACTCTTGAACTCTGCACGCGGCGCATTCCTGAACTCTGCACTCTGTACGCGGTGCATTCCTGAACTCTGTACGCGGTGCATTCCTGAACTTTGCACTCTGTACGTGGCGTACTCCTGAACTCTGCACTCTGTACGCGGTGCACTTCTGAACTCTGCACTCTGTACGCGGTGTACTCCTGAACTCTGCACTCTGTACGCGGTGTACTCCTGAACTCTGCACTCTGTACGCGGCGTACTCCTGAACTCTGCACTCTGTACGCGGCGTACTCCTGAACTCTGCACTCTGTACGCGGCGTACTCCTGAACTCTGCACTCTGTACGCGGCGTACTCCTGAACTCTGCACTCTGTACGCGGCGTACTCCTGAACTCTGCACTCTGTACGCGGCGTACTCCTGAACTCTGCACTCTGTACGCGGCGTACTCCTGAACTCTGCACTCTGTACGCGGCGTACTCCTGAACGCTGCACTCTGTACGCGGCGTACTCCTGAACGCTGCACTCTGTACGCTGCGTACTCCTGAACTCTGCACTCTGTACGCGGCGTACTCCTGAACTCTGCACTCTGTACGCGGCGTACTCCTGAACTCTGCACTCTGTACGCAGCGTACTCCTGAACTCTGCACTCTGTACGCGGCGTACTCCTAAACTCTGCACTCTGTACGCTGCGTACTCCTGAACTCTGCACTCTGTACGCGGCATACTCCTGAACGCTGCACTCTGTACGCGGCGTACTCCTGAACGCTGCATTCTGTACGCTGCGTACTCCTGAACCCTGCACTCTGTACATAATGTACTCCTGAAATCTGCACTCTGTACGTGGCGTACTCCTGAACCCTGCACTTAGTACATAATGTACTCCTGAACCCTGCAGTATGTACGTAATGTACTCCTGAACCCTGCACTATGTACGTAATGTACTCCTGAACTCTGCACTATGTACATAATGTACTCCTGAACTCTGCACTATCTACGTAGCGTAATCCTGAACCCTGCACTCTACATAGCTCACCCCAGCTACAGCCGGCCCTTTGAGGGCAACCATACTACTGATGTGGCCCTCAAAGATTTTGAGATTGACACCCCTTCCCTAGACAGATTGAGCTGGAGTGACAGACTGTGTGCCTGGCTGCTAGTCCGCCTACTGGGGGAAATAACCTTGGGATCAAATCAGCGGGTCCTCTAGGGGTGAGTGCTACATCTAAAATAGATTGAGCAACCAGATTTGAAGATGTGTTACCCCCTTGGGATTCAGATTAGGGTAAAACAAGTTGCAGGATTTCCTGGTCAGCAATAATCTGTTCAGAGATTGGGTTTACCAGTCGCTGAAACTTGCTGAATAAGCAAAACACACCATGCTGCATACAACTTGTTAGTCTTCAAGATTAATTACCACGGCAGAAATGGTGGAATACCTTCAATTCTGCGTTTTCTCTGGACAGTCAGGTTGTTCCGGGACACCGCTCCACCAATGCCCTATGACTGTCCCTATACACGGCTCACAGCCTCCTGTGGACCTGGCAGCCAGTCAGACTGGAATTGTTGGATCGCTCTGTAGTCTGGATTACAGCCAGGACTCTGGGGGTGGGTGGGGGCTGAGAAGTTTTGGTCCCAAACAAGTGGCACTGGTTACCTGACTGCCCTGCCCACAGCGGACCCCCACTATGTTGGCGCTCAATCTTCCCAGCACTCCATCCCTCTGCCCCAGTGCTCCAGTTCAAATATGGGTCACCAGCCTGCATCAGCTGTGCCGATGATACTTCCAGTCTGCGTTCACATTACAAAACATTTATGAGATATGAAAAAAAACGCTTGTCGGGCTTGAGGTGCCATTTATTAATGACACCCCACCCCAAACATGGGGTGCGCTTTTTCTTTTTTTTTACTGCATATTTTTAGGCTGCATTTACACTATAGCAGCACCCGAACATATGCAAAATTGCATGATTTTGCGTATGTTCACAATAAAAACATGTCGTGCTTTCAGGGCCATTCATTGTTAATGGTACCCCAAAAAGCAACAAGCGGATGCTTTTTTTTTTTTTTTTTTTTTGTGTGTGAAAAATGTGTGGCAAAATGTACTAAAAATGCACAAAACTCAAATGGGTGCATGATTCCCTTTTGCAGCGTTTGTTGTGCGTAGTGCAGCCCATAGATATGAACGGGCTGCACTCACCATGTAGCGCAATGATGCGCAAAAGCACTATGTGATTTTACACACTTTCACAGAACGCTACAGTGTGAATTCAGACTCCATCTGGAGAAATGCCCTATATGACCTATTTGGGGTGATGCAAATAGCAAAAGCAAATGGCTAATTGTTGGTTCTCAACAGTCATTTATTTTTGCAGTTTTTGAGGTTCGATGTTCATCCCTGGAGTTTTAAATTTTATTAGGGACCCATTCACACCTGACTTAATGCACATTGCCACAACACATGCTCTATGCGCGTTGCATTTTGGTTCTATTCATTATGAATGTCACTCCAAAGGCATTCTACAGCAGGACACAACGCACCGCAATGCAACCTTACCCATAAATAAAGAAAAAAAAATAATATACATAAAAACGGAACATTCTTTTTGGAATAAAAGCCCAAATGGACCTGAGGGCACTATCTGTTAAAACTGTAAATATATAATATTCAAATGTGATATAATGTAATTAAAAATAACATTTTTATTCATTTTTCTAATAGTAAAAATTTGAAAAATACTTAAATACTTTTAATTGTATTTTTTTAGTTTTACCCACTATTTTATATATATATATATATATATATATATATATATATATATATATATATATATATATATATATATATATATATATATATATATATAAAAATACATAAAATGTGTGTGTAGGTGTATATGTGTGTGATGTGTGTGTGTGTGTGTGTGTATATATATATATACACACATACACACACTACTTTACATTGTAGCAAAGTGTCATTTCTTCTGTGTTGTGAAATAAAATATTTACAAAATACTACTCACTTTTGTGAGATACTGTGTGTGTACATATATGTATGTGTGTATATATATATATAATATTTATTCTAGAATAGCCCCCATGCTGCTCTATTTTCTTTTTTAGAAAGGCACATTCTTTGCTGGCACAGTGAGACACTGATATATTGTTAGAAAAATGCACATAAACCTTCGTGTGAAAAACAGATGTTTGTGCGCTGTGGTTAGCATAGCAATGTGCGGAGTGCTGTGTGCGAGAAGTAATAACTCTGGGCATGCCATAGAGAACACTAAACTGAGAGTGGATCTGTGGAAAAGTAATTGAATGGACCTTCCTGGGAGAAAGGCAAAAAACCAAAATCAGGGAGAGTACAACCCATTCAATCAGTAGAGACCGGTGACATCACCGAGAATGCAGCCTATCCAATCACTGGAGACCAGTGACATCACTGAGAATGGAGCCTATCCAATCACTGGAGACCAGTGACATCACTGAGAATGCAGCCTATCCAATCACTGGAGAGTGGTGACATCACTGAGAATGCAGCCTATCCAATCACTGGAGACCGGTGACATCACTGAGAATGGAGCCTATCCAATCACTGGAGAGTGGTGACATCACTGAGAATGCAGCCTATCCAATCACTGGAGACCGGTGACATCACTGAGAATGGAGCCTATCCAATCACTGGAGACCAGTGACATCACTGAGAATGCAGCCTATCCATTCACTGGAGACCAGTGACATCACTGAGAATGCAGCCTATCCATTCACTGGAGACCAATGACATCACTGAGAATGTAGTATATCCATTCACTAGAAACGGATGACATCACTCAGAATGCAGCCTATCCATTCACTAGAGACGAGTGACATCACTGAGAATGCAGCCTATCCATTCATTGAAGACCGGTGACATCATTGAGAATGCAGCCTATCCAATCACTAGAGACCAGTGACATCACTGAGAATGCAGCCTATCCAATCACTGGAGACCGGTGACATCACTGAGAATGGAGCCTATCCAATCACTGGAGACCGGTGACATCACTGAGAATGTAGCCTATCCATTCACTAGAAACGAGGGACATCACTGAGAATGCAGCCTATCCAATCACTGGAGACTGGTGACATCACTGAGAATACAGCCTATCCAATCACTGGAGAGTGGTGACAGTTTACGATCGTTGGTTAGAAAGTTCTGTGATGAATTTGGTCGGTTGCCGGGATTTGGGTAAATAATGGATTTTTCACACGGATAACATTTTAAACAAAATATATTTGAATAACCTTTTTAGATGATTTGGAGGTAAGATCTCATCTCACATTTGATGGCGCTTGTCACCTGTAATTAAATTCATTTCTATCCACCGTAGGGCGGCATTTAAGCCCCGTCCTGCCATAAAATGCAATGTAATGGAGACACTTTAAATGTGACCTTCCATTGCTCCGGTATTAGCGGGCCTCCATTACACTCCCCTATGACCTGGTAAATGAAGTTTAATGAGCGCCCATTTGGAAATGATAATGGCGGTGTCACATCTAAATGTCTGCTTTGGAATAAGTCGGTTATTTAGGGAATACGTATCTGGAAAGGCCGGGGAATTATACTCATAAAATGAAATGTCAGTTTATCTGTAAATGATCCACGCCTGCAATAGAGGCTCTCATGTGCTGCATTATGAACCTCACTGATTATGTGAAAACATTTCCCGTACAGCGGAATCTCGTTTTTTTTCAAGGTACTACACACAATAGGACACACTCGCCTTTCTTCTTTAGAGCTTCTGTAAAACACCAAATACATGACAAGCCACCTGGGACTCGCCAGCTAAGCTTACCCTGCTCCCCTCTCCCAGCAGTGACTCAGCCGCTTAGCTCACCCTGCTCCCCCCTCCTAGCAGTGACTCAGAAGCTCAGCTCACCCTGCTCCCCCCTCCTAGCAGTGACTCATCAGCTTAGCTCTCCCTGCTCCCCCCTCCTAGCAGTGACTCATCAGCTCAGCCCAACCTGCTCCCCCCTCCTAGCAGTGACTCATCAGCTTAGCTCTCCCTGCTCCCCCCTCCTAGCAGTGACTCAGAAGCTCAGCCCACCCTGCTCCCCACTCCTAGCAGTGACTCATCAGCTTAGCTCACCCTGCTCCCCCCTCCTAGCAGTGACTCAGAAGCTCAGCTCACCCTGCTCCCCCCTCCTAGCAGTGACTCATCAGCTTAGCTCTCCCTGCTCCCCCCTCCTAGCAGTGACTCAGCAGCTCAGCTCACTCTGCTCCCCCCTCCTAGCAGTAACTCAGAAGCTCAGCTCACCCTGCTCCCCCCTCCTAGCAGTGACTCAGAAGCTCAGCTCACACTGCTCCTCCCTCTTATTAGTGACTCATCAGCTCAGCCCACCCTGCTCCCCCCTCCTAGCAGTGACTCAGAAGCTCAGCTCACCCTGCTCCTCCCTCTTATTAGTGACTCATCAGCTTAGCCCACCCTGCTCCCCCCTCCTAGCAGTGACTCAGCAGCTCAGCCCACCCTGCTCCCCCCACCTAGCAGTGACTCATGAGCTTAGCTCTCCCTGCTCCCCCCTCCTAGCAGTGACTCATCAGCTCAGCTCCCCCCTCCTAGCAGTGACTCGGCCGCTCAGCTCATTCTGCTCCCCTCTCCTAGCAGTGACTCAGCAGCTCAGCTCACCCTGCTCCCCCCTCCTAGCAGTGACTCATCAGCTTAGCTCACTCGGCTCCCCCCTCCTAGCAGTGACTCGGCAGCTCAGCTCACCCTGGTCCTCCCTCCTAGCAGTGACTCAGAAGCTCAGCTCACCCTGCTCCCCCCTCCTAGCAGTGACTCGGCAGCTCAGCTCACCCTGGTCCTCCCTCCTAGCAGTGACTCAGAAGCTCAGCTCACCCTGCTACCCCCTCCTAGCAGTGACTCAGAAGCTCAGCTCACCCTGCTCCCCCCTCCTAGCAGTGACTCAGAAGCTCAGCTCACCCTGCTCCCTCCTCCCAGCAGTGACTCAGCTCTTCCTGCTTTTTTTTTCGCTCTTCCTGCTTTTCTCTCTCATCGGTAACTTAGCAGCTCACCCCCATCCTGCTCCCCCCTGCTAGCAGGGACTCAGCAGCTCAGCTCCACCTGCTTCCTCCTCCCAGCAGAGATTCTTCATTCAGCAGCCTTCATGCTCTAATGCAGAGGTTCAATTCTTTCTAAAAAAAAAAGGCCAGTAAACAATGCCCCAGGCTTGGTGGATAGGTGGAGTGAAAAAAATGACATAGATCCTCTGGTCAGCAGAAGGAATAGTGCCCCATCATTGGTGTCAGGAGGAGGAATAGTGCCCCATCATTGGTGTCAGGGGGAGGAATAGTGCTCCATCATTGGTATCAATGGGAAGAATAGTGCCCCATCATTGGTATCAGTGAGAGGAATAGTGCCTCATCTTTGGTGTCAGTGGGAGGAATAGTGCCCCATCGTTGGTGTCAGGGGGATCAATATTGCTCCATCGCTGGTATTTATGGGAGGAATAGTCACCATTATTGGTATCAGTAGGAGGAATAGTCCCCATTGTTGATGTCAGTGGGAGGAATAGTGCCCCATCATTGGTGTCAGTGGGAGGAACAGTGCCCCATCATTGGTGTCAATATAAGGAATAGTGTCCATTCTTGGTGTCAGTTGGAGGAATAGTGCCCCATTGTTGATAATAGTGGGAGGAATATTGCCCTATTGTTGGTGTCAGTGGGAAGAATAGTGTCCCATCATTGGTGTCAGTGGGAGGAATAGTGTCCCATCATTGGTGTCAGTGGGAGGAATAGTGCCCCATCATTGGTATTAGTGGGAGGAATGGTGTCCCATCATTGGTATTAGTGGGAGGAATAGTGTCCCATCATTGATATCAGTGGGAGGAATGGTGTCCCATTATTGGTGTCAGTGGGAGGAATAGTGCCCCATCATTGGTGTCAGTGGGAGGAATAGTTCCCCATTATTGGTGTCAGTGGGAGGAATGGTGTCTCATTATTGGTGTCAGTGGGAGGAATAGTACCCCATCATTGGTGTCAGTGGGAGGAATAGTGCCCCAGTATTGGTGTCAGTGGGAGGAATGGTGTCCCATCATTGGTGTCAGTGGGAGGAATAGTGCCCCATCATTGGTGTCAGTGGGAGGAATGGTGTCCCATCATTGGTGTCAGTAGGAGGAATAGTGCCCCATCATTGGTATTAGTGGGAGGAATAGTGTCCTATCATTGGTGTCAGTGGGAGGAATAGTGCCCCACCCATCATTGGAGCACAGGTGTGTCAGGAGGAAGCTGTCTCTCTGGAGCTGCTGCAGGTGATCCGTGTGAGAGGGGACTGGTGAGGAAATCTCTCCCAGCTCTCCTGGCTCCTTTCTGGGGAAGCAATGGAGG
Organism: Lithobates clamitans; assembly: GCA_037952925.1. Lineage (NCBI taxonomy): Eukaryota > Metazoa > Chordata > Amphibia > Anura > Ranidae > Lithobates > Lithobates clamitans. The sequence goes on from JBBGZY010001501.1 coordinate 50,893, forward strand.
ACAGCGGGGCCTCTCCTGCTGGAAGCTCCCAGCCATCTCCTGGGCCATCGGGTGACATGCCTTCCTCTCTACAAGCCATGGCTGGGAATCTCTCTACCCCTGGTGAAGATGAAGGCTCAGAGGCCATCCGGGAGCGAGTGGTGGCCGGGATTAAGGTCCTGAATAGAGAAAGAGACAAGCTGTACAAGCTCAGAGCGGAGGTGAAGCGCTTGAGAAGGCAGCGTGAGGGCTTGCATAGCCAGAGACGTGGGTCCATGGATCCGGAGATCCAACTGGCCAAGGTCCCGGTTGAACACCAGGAAACCATTGTGGCCATGATGGAAGGCAGAGATGGGCCCTTCAAAGAAAAATTTTGCAATGACAGAAGGTTTGCCAGGATGACAAAGATGGAGGTGGAGGAGGAGACCCCCAGTTCAGACCCCCTGCCCCCTCAGGGAGAGGTAAGCAGCCCCATGCCTTCCCAGGACTCAGGAGGCATGCTCAGGGTAATCCAGGCAATGGAGTCTCCTTTGCGGGGTGATCGGCTGGTGTTCCATGAGGAGGACATGACGGTAAAGCCCGTCAAGCCCCATGTGGTGCATAAAACAGTTTTTGTGAACACTGTGACTGATACAGACAATGTGCCCAGTGACAATCAGGCTGCTAGTCCTATGTGTAGCAATGCTGTGCCTGCTGATGCTGCAGTGCAGCAAAGTTTGCGTTTAAAAAAATGACATTCCTGCAGATGAACTACAAGATTCAGCAGAGCCAATTAACCCCCCTTTAGCTGAGTCTAAAGCTGTTTGCCCCAAACCTGCTGAAGACTCTACAGCACAGCTTCAGGAGACAGCTGGTATTGCAGCAGAAACTGTGACTATTCCTGATGAGAATGTGGATGTTTGTGTGACTGATAAAAATCATCTCAGTACAAGTGTGATGAACAATGGTCCCAGTTCAAGTGTGATGGACAGTCCTACCAACTCCGTTCAAGCAGTGAATAATAATAGTAATGTACAGACTACTGTGACTTCAGTGTGGGGCCTTGGCCCTGATAAACCCACGTTTGCTCAGGTGGTACGCTCTGCTCCTGGTAGCTTCGCCCCCAAGCGGGGTTTCCCGCTGCAGCCTACCACTTTGGGCACCCCGGGATCTGGTCTTGGGTCTCTGGCTTCTGCTGGGGGTCCGAGAAGAAATGTGGTAATTCTCAAATGGGAAGGTGGTGCAATCCCTCCAGCACGGCGTGCAGTGGTGGATTTGATTCTGGAGATGGGTTTTGGGGCAAACGATCTGTATGCTCTAATACATGTAGCTGGGACACGGGATTATACCATTAGTTTCACCAGGCCAGAGGGTCTTGACTTGTTCTGGGAGCGATATGAGGCTCGGTGCAGGTCAAGACCTGAATGGGAAGGTCTGGCCCCAGTTGCGGTTTCGCAAAGGTCAACGGTGAAAAAGATAACCATCATACTCACCAATGACAGTGTTCCTGCTCGGGACCTAGAGGTCTGGTTAAGGAACTATGGTGAGGTTTTGACTAAGCCCAACAAAATCCTTGATGAGCGTAACATCTGGACTGGGGGTTGGTCAGTAACAGTGAGGTTGGCCAGGGATGGGAATGTTGTCCGTCACCTGCCCTCCTCAGCTTTTATAGGGAGGGATAGGATGACTATTTTTTACCCTGGTCAGCCGAAGCTGTGTCACCGCTGTGGAGAAAAGGGGCATTTGAGTTCCTCCTGTTCAGTCTTGATATGTTCAGTGTGTCAGGGTCATATGGCTAAGGACTGCACCAAGATGATCAGATGCAACCTGTGCCTGCGCCTTGGCCACCCCTACAGCAGATGTCCTGAAGCCTGGCACAATATGGAGAAGGAGGTAATAGATGACTTGTCAAGGCTGAACAGGATGGAGGGTGAGGCCCCTGGTGTACCATCCTCCTCTGCGGTGACTCACTCCCCTGGTCCTGCTCAGGATCCCTCTCCAGTTCCTGTGGCCACCCCTCCTGTGTCTGTAAGTATTCCTTCTGTATCTGTTTCTGTGTCCCCCCAGCCTACTGTACCCTCTCCTCTTGTGTCAGAACCTTCCAAGTCTGTGCCCCCCGAGTCAGTTCCCCCCCAGGAGTCTACCCCTCCTAAGTCTGATTCAAAGGGAGCACCCCCGCCCACCAGGAGTGGTAGTGGGTACTAAAAAGGTCGCTTCTTCCTCTGTAAAGAAGTCTTCTGTAAAGACTTCACAGGAAAAAGTAAGAGATGAGGGCATCTCTGAAGCTGACCTGCAGTACCTGGAGGAGAGAAGGAAGGTTGGGAAGCGGAAGAAGCAGGTGGTGAGGACAGAACAGGCTCCAGTGTCTGTCTTCAACCGTTATAGGTCCTCTAATTGGGATATCTCTTCATCTGGAGCTTCTTCGGAGCGAATTTCTGATTCCGAAATGGAGTTTGAGGCGGCCTCAAGAAAGAGAGAGGCTTCTGGTGATGAGCAGCAGAGGGGAGCTAAGAAGCAATCCACCCAATAACCCAAATGGCGGTTCCCCCTCCGTTAAAAGTGGTGACAATAAATGTCGCCAGCATTAAGTCAGTAAGAGCTCGTTCTATGGCCTTCTTTTTGTTCAGCCAATTAGATGCTGAAATTTTATTTTTGCAAGAGACTAGGCTCACCTCCTTGGCAGATATTCATATGGCCAAGAGAGAGTGGAGGTATGGTCCATCATACTGGTCTCTTGCGGCCGAGCCTTATGGCGGTGTGGCGGTGTTGTTTAAAACCGGCATGGTAACTGTCTGGCGGGTTATTGAGGTGGAGATTGGGAGATGTATGGTCCTAGACGTCCTTGTGGGAGGGCAGGACCTGCGCCTAATTAATGTTTATGGGCCGCACACAAAGTGGGACAGGAAGTGCCTTTTTACAAGGATCAAGCCATTTCTTTTTACATCCCGTCAAGTGGTCTTTGGAGGTGACTTTAATACAGTAACTAGGCCCAAGGACAGGAAGGACTTCAAGGACAGGCTGGGATATGATAGCGTTTTTTTAAATAGTATGGTTAGGGATGCTGGTCTTGTGGATGTGCACATTAAGCACCTCCCGGATGACACTGGGTTCACCTTTCATCGAGGTAATAGTCAGAGTAGAATAGATAGGTTTTTTTGAAGGAGACCTCTGCTTTCTCACCCCCAGTGGTGCAGGCAGTAGAGTTCTCTGATCACTGTATGCTATCTGTGGTCCTGAATGCTTCAGACGCCCCTCAGAGGGGTAAGGGCATCTGGAGACTGAATTCGACTCTACTCAAGGAAGAACATGTTAGACAATCCTTTGAGGAATTCTTTCAGGCACAGGTGACCATCCTGGACTTTTGTAGCAGCAAGGCTGAGTGGTGGGAGCTGACCAAAAAGAGGATCGCTGGATTCTTTAGGGGCCTAGCCAATAGAAAACAGTTTAATAAATACATGACCTACCAACGTTTACGGAAGAAGCTGGATATTCTTGTTTAGAGAGGAGGAGATCCTGGGGAAATCTCCAAAGTGAAACTCCTTCTCAGGAAATGTCAATATGACCGGCATGCCTCTTTGGTTCTGGAGAGGGACTATGGGAAGTACCATTCGCCTGACCCTTACCAGAACTGCAAACAAGGTGTAGCAGTTAAAACGGTCGTTGGCCTTAAGGACAGTACAGGTTCCTTGACAAAGTCCAGGTCAGGGATTCTGGAGGTCGTGAGGTCCTTTTATGCTGACCTTCTTGGGAGGAAAGAGCTTGACCGTGACAAGATGGAAAGCTTTTTGGACTCTACTCCAGGTCTAAATGATGAAGATGTCCCATTGATGAATTTGACAGAGGAGATCACAGTTGAAGAGGTGATAAGGGCAATTGAACAGCTTGCCATCAAAAAGTCACCTGGACCGGATGGCTTGACGGCTGAGTTTTACAAAGCTTTTAAGTCTATTCTGGCCCCACATTTGGTAGAGGTTTTTAACAGTTGCCTTGCTGAGGGGGTACTTCCCCCTTCCATGAGGCACTCAGCTGTGATTCTTCTTTCAAAGGGTAAAGATCCTTCGATGATTGAGAATTGGCGCCCCATCAGCCTTCTTAATGTCGATAGAAAGATACTGGCAAAGATATTTTTCTGGCGCCTATCGTCAGTAGCAGAGTCTTTGCTTTCTCGCCATCAGCACTGTTCGGTCCAGGGTAGGTGCACCTTCACAGCAGTTTTAGTTGTCCGGGAGGCCTTGGAGCGGTGCAGGGCTGCAGGCTGGGGAAAGTATTTGCTGACATTGGATCAGGCAAAAGCTTTTGATCGTGTTAACCATGAGTACCTGTGGTTGCTCCTTAGTAAGTACGGTCTGCCGGGTTGTTTTGTCGATTGGTTAAAAGTCTTGTATAAGGGGGCAGAAAGCTTTCCTCTTGTTAATGGTTGAGTTGGGCAGTCCTTTGAGGTTGGCTCCGGGGTGCGCCAGGGTTGTCCCCTGAGTCCCCTGCTCTATGTGTTTGCAATCGACCCCTTCATCAGGAGGCTAGAGAGCAGCATGTTGTGTGGGGTGCCAGTGGGGCTCCCGGGTGAGCCGTCTTTGAGGGTTGTTGCCTATGCGGACGATGTGTCCGTGTTTGTCACTGGGGCGGATGAAGCAGAGGAAGTGGTCTCTCTGACATCACGGTATTCTGAAGCATCAGGCTCCAAGATCAATCAGGAAAAGAGTGAAGTTTTCTGGATGGGAAAGGAAGGTGAGGGTTTTGATCTCCCGGACACCTTTCCAGAGCCCCAGGAAAGAATTAAGATTCTAGGCATTGAATTTGGACCCGGCGATTATGGCCTCAAAAACTGGGAAGGCAGACTGGAAATTGCCAATACTAAGGTGGTCAGCTGGAAGAGATGGAAGTTATCTATGAGGGAAAGGGTTGATCTGATTAAGACTTACCTGATTCCGATCTTCTTGTATGTCAGCTTTGTCTGCATCTTGCCAGTGTCTCTCTATGCTAGGGTCAGTAGTGTGTTCTTCCAGATGTTGTGGGGGAACAGACTGAACCCCATCAAGAGGAATGTCACCTATCTATCCAGGAGGGAGGGTGGCTTAGGTATGGCCAACCCAGTTCTTTTCTTTTCACTGCTTTTTCTCAAGTTTAATATTGGTAATATGCTTGCAGTGGAACCTCCTGGATGGGCAGGCATATTTAGATCTTGGTTTAGGCCTTTTCTACAACTTTGGGAAAAAGGTGGCCAAGTGAAGAATCTCAGGGGTCATCGTGGTCAGCTACCAGCCTATGTCGCTCCGTGCCTGAAGTTACTACGGCAGTGGCAATTGTCGGCTGAAGATCTCAGATCGGTTCCAAGGAAAGTCCTTATGAGTCGAGTCTTGAGCGAAGTCTTTCATGACCCACTGGCCTTAAGGGATTGCCCAGGCCCAGTTTTGAGGGCAGGGTTAAGACTTATTAATTTGGACAGAGTACCTTCTAAATTCAGGGATCTGGCCTGGATGTGCTTCCATGGGAGGCTCTATGTTCGGGGCAATTTGAAATTCCGCAGTGGGATGGATCGTAGCTGTCCTCAGGAGGAGTGTGCAGGTGAGGAGGAGACTATGGACCATTTTCTGCTTCATTGCCCTTTTAACATAGAGGTGTACAAACAGGTGGGGCGGGCCCTCGGTGTCCCTTTCCTCTCCAGGCTGGGTTATGCTGAGTGGGTGTATGGAGCATTCAATGCTGGTGGGGTTTTTTGTTTAGATACACTTTTTCTAGTTAGCCTAGTAGTCCGTTATTTCACTTGGAACGCACGGTGAAAGGTCTGCATTCGGCGTAAAATCCTTCCTGTTCAGGTGGTGGTGTATGACATTTTGCATGAGGTGGAGAAGATTCGGGTACTTGAGAGAGACAAGCAGAGTCAGGGGGCTTGGTTGAAGGCGTGGAGGGGTTTCAAGCCTCCCTGACTGCCAGGAGTCTCTTTTCCGGGTGTGGCTGTCTGTCTCTTTTCACCCTAGATTATTTTTTGGATTAATTTTTGATAAATGGCTGCGTACATAGGTGATGGGTTGTGCCTCTTAGGCCCTCTCTGCTGCTTTATGTAAATAATTTTGGTAGTGGATTATGTATATATTGTATATATTCTGAACATGGATGTGTATTCCTTGGATTTCTGTTGAAGTTTTGTACTATGGTTTTGTTTTTTACTTTTGTATAAAATTGGTTGCTTGATTCTTTTCAATAAAAGATCAATAGTGCCCCATTATTGGTGTCAGTGGGAGGAATAGTGTCCCATCATTGGTGTCAGTGGGAGGAATGGTGTCCTATCATTGGTATTAGTGGAAGGAATAGTGCCCCATCATTGGTGTCAGTGGGAGGAATAGTGTCCCATCATTGGTATTAGTGGGAGGAATAGTGTCCCATCATTGGTTTCAGTGGGAGGAATAGTGCCCCACCATTGGTATCAGTGAACGACTCGGATGACTCTAGTTTTTCTGCTGTAAAATTGAATTGAGAATGAATTTCTGCAGAGCACCTGCAGCTACAGAGATTCATTTCAAATATCATATATTGCTTGATAACAATAGGTAAATACTGGAATGTCCATTGCCTGGCTACAGGTTCACTTTAAGTAATGCATCTTCTGTAAAATATTGTAAAAAAAAAAAAAGAATTTATTTTGAATTCACAAAATGTTTTTCTTGCAGCTTTGATGTCCTACTAACACCTTCCCTGAGTTCCTATTTTAAAATCTTATAAAAGGGAAAGCCGTGCGCCGCGTATTCTTCAGAACAAACTCTTTTTTTTCAGCTAAATATGTGTTGATGATCTCCCATAGCCAAGAACATGGAAGAGAACGTCCGCCGTGCGCGGCCCTACGCGCTGAGCGCCTGGCGGGGGACTGATGAACTCAGGAGGGAATTCTTGTAAGAAGTAACACTGAAAATAGCGCCCCCCGTGGGATTCATCGCTCCCCACTGCTTTCACTTTGACATCTAAGCTTCTTAAAAATAAACCTGCCGGGCTTTGATTCGCAAAAAAAAAAAAAAAAAAAGCGAACGCAGAGTTACACTCAGAAACCTTCCCTCTTTTCTCTTCCAGGACCGATCTTGCCGGTGCACTCGTATTATGACTATTTCATTCTTATAGCGCTGATGTATTCTGTGGAGCTTTATGACTTGGGGGGAAAAAAAATCACCAAATACAGTGCTCAGCATAAATAAGTACACCCCAACAGATTTGTCAGAAAACCTTTACTTTACTTTCAACATTTTCTATGGGACATTATACTACGAAACACTCCCACAAAGGACGGCCATTGATTGCAACCAATGATTTGCACACACAAAAAAAGTATTTTTTCTAACAAGTTCATGGAAGGCCCGCCCCTTTCACACTTGTGCGGCTTGTCCTGTGACTTGGGACTGCAAAGTCGCATGACAAGTCGTACCGTTCATATCTGTGCGACTTCAAAGTAGTCCCCGCTAGACATGTGCACTGACAAAAAAAATTGTTTGTTTTCGTTTCATTTGTTTTTTTGCCTTTTTTCCGAAATTCGAAAATTTCTAAAATTCGGAAATCCGAAAAATTCGGATTTCCGAATTTCAAATTTTCAGATTTCTGAATTTCTAATTTCCGAATTTTAGAAATTTTCGAATTTTCGGAATTCGAAAATTCGAAAATCTGTTAAAAAAAAGAAAGAAAATCAGTAAAATTTGAAATAATAACTAACTAATAATAACTAACTATTAAATTATAGGTATTGGAATTTCCTTTCAAATTTGGCCATTTGTGAACGTAATGAATACGAATTTATCTGAAGTTACGAATTATCCGAAATAACGAATGCCGCATCTAAACAAATGGAATGGAACAAATTAAAAATAATAATAAAAAGGTTTTATTATTGTTATTTATTATCATTAGATCGTTTACGTTCCATTCTTTTACATACGGCATTCGTTATTTCAGATAATTCGGATAAATTCATACTCGTTACATTCACTAACAGCCAAATTTGAAAGGAAATTCCAAAACCTATAATTTAATAGTTATTATTAGTTAGTTATTTCAGAGTTTCGGATTTTCATTCTTTTGAATTATCAGATTTTAATTCTTATTTTCGGATTTTCACATTTCCGAATTTTCCAATTTCTGACATTTCCAATTTCAGAATTCCGAATTTACGAAATTCGAATTTTCGGAAATTCAAAATTTCGGAATTAACAAATTTGTCAAAATTCGTTAAAAAACAAATTCGGAACTAAACGAGTTGCACATATCTAGTCCCTGCACTAATTTGGTTCGCTTTTGATGCGACCTGAGGTCCGTAGACCTCAAGATTACACAGGAATTGCTTCAAGTCATGTCAAAATCGCGCAGCAAAGTCGTGCGAATTTCAGGTCCTACAAGTGTGGAAGGGGCCAAAGGCCGTGTTGCAAAAATGAATACACCCCAATGAAAGTCTTAGGAGCAAAGCTAAGTTTTAGACAACAAAATCCTAATTAACAAGAATTCAACAAACAGGCGAGTCTAATTATTCATTAAATGGGTGTCCAGCAGACAGGTGATTATATAAGGGCGTTATTTACAGATTTGAGCTCCCAGAAGGTTTCCCCCCCACCCCTTCCTGACCAGGCCATTTTTTGTGATACGGCACTGCGTAGCTTCATCTGACAATTGCGCAGTCGTGCGACGTTATACAGAGACATGTGCTCTGACAAAAAATGTGTTTGTTTTCGTTTCATTTGTTTTTTTGCTTTTTTCGGAAATTCGAATTTTCGAATTTTCAAATTTCCGAATTTTTGAATTTCAAATTTTCGGATTTTTGAATTTCCGAATTTCCGAACTTCCGAATTTCCAAAATTTTGTATTTCCAAATTCAAATATTGGAAATTTTGAATTTCTGACATTTTGAATATCCGACATGTCGAATTTTCGGAATTTCGAATTTTCGGAAATTGAAAAATTCATAAATTTCGGAATTAACGAATTTGTCAAAATTCGTTAAACGAATTCAGAACTAAACGAATTGCACATGTCTAGTTGTACCCAAATATAATGTATATGCTTTTTTTTGGTGGTATTTGATCGCCTCTGCGGTTTTAATTTTTTGTGCTATAAACAAAAAAAGGCCGACTATTTGAAAAAAAAAACAATATTTTTTACTTTCTGCTATAAAACATATTCGATAAAAAAATGTAAAAAAATCAGATTTCTTCATTAATTTAGATCAATATGTATTCTGCTACATATTTTTGGTAAAAAAAGTGTATATTGATTGGTTTGCGCAAAAGTTATAGCGTCTACAAACTATGGGATAGATTTATGGAATAAAATTTTTTTTAAATTTTCTTTACTAGTAATGGCGGCGATCATACGGCAGCTGCTGACTTTTAATAATCGGCCACTTACCTGTCCTGGAGTCCAGCAAAGTCAGCACCGCAGCTGATGTTTCCATCAGCTGTCGGGTGCAGCCGCCGCCATTGCGAGTAAGGGAACCCAGCAGTGTAGCCTTACGGCTTCATGCTGGGAACCCTACTGCACATGCGCAAGGCTCCGCTCCTCTTTCCTACTGGCCCGGCGGCCGGGGGAGCCCCGCGGTAATGTCAATACCCGCAGCAAAGGCTCCCGGAAGTGGGGACAGCATACCTGTGAAAGGTGGCAGATGTGGCATTGGAGGGGGGAAGGAGTACAATGAGCCGAAGTTCCACAAGGGATCTCTATCTTCCCTTCTCAAAGTTCTGCTGATCTCCGGAATGATCAGATGGTTCCAGCAGACATTGAGTCCACCGGACCCGCTGATTGGCTTTAGCTGTGTGCAATCACAGCGGGAGTGGGTCGGCGCACGCTCCAGACCAAGAAGTGTCAGTTCACATACTAGGTACGTGATGTTGCACAGAGCGGCCGCCCTGCCGCAGCATATCTGTGTGGGTGGGTTGCTAAGTGGTTAACAAAGAAAACCCTTTCCCATTTCATGCTGTCAACCAGTGGCGGCTGTTTTTTTTTTTTGGGAGGGTGGGAAACAACCACCCATCCCCCCCCCCCCCCCGCTGTTTACCGGTCGGTTTGGTACTTACCCCATCGTGGCTGATGGCAGGCAGCGCGGTGCAGTGGCTCGGCTCCTAGTGTCCTCTCCATGGTGGCTTCCAGCTCATCCCCTCCTCCTCCTTTTAGGCATCCAATAGGATCACCTGTGCTTTCAGCCAATCGAGTGACCGGTGTCAAACCACACTTGCCGATTGGCCGGGAGGAGGATCATTGTTACAATAGCGAATATTGATTTGCTGTTGTACACACCTGGGTGGGATCGGAGCGCACTCTCTGTGACCCGAGCCCACCCTATATTTAAGCCTATTAGAGCCTCTGGCTCTAATCGGTGCTTCAAAAAAACAGCCCCTCTGCATTGAAATCCATGCGCTGGTGTCCTGAAAGGGCCCAGACGCATGGATAGCGGAGGCGGCAATGGACGGGGTGGGGCGGCGCCCGTGCGCCTTTAATGGATGGGCAGTCCCTCCCTGCTGTCAGCAATGGCACCACATGGAAGAGAAATGTCACAAGGCCTGAGAAAGAAAAAAATTTCTTTACACAAGAAAGGTGAAGGCTACAAGAAGATCAGCAATGCTTTACTTATCAGTCAGAATACTGGAGCAAAAGTTATACAAAAATGTAACAAAGATGGAACTGCAACCATCTCACAGAGGCCTCCAGGCCGTCTTCTGATGAGAAGATTTGAAGAAAAAAATCACAGTGAAAGTTCACTGCAGTTCACTAAAGAAGTAGAAAGCGAAACTGAGGTGGTTGTTTTCCGTGACACAATACGGCGTACACTGCAGAGGAATGGAATGCATGGTTGTCCTCCATGGAGAACGCTTCTCCTAAAGCCCATGCACAAAAAAGCCCACCTAGAATTTGCCAGGGCCCATGCTGAAAAAGAAGACAACTAATGGGACTCTGTGATGAGACCAAGATGAATGTTTTTGGAACTGATGGCTTCAAAACTGTATGGGGTCGCAAAGGTGAAGAGTACAAAGAAAAATGCATGGTGCCTATAGTGAGACATGGTGGTGGCCGTGTCCTTCTGTGGGGCTGCATGAGTGCTGCTGGTGTCGGAGAGCTGAATTTCATTGATGGTATCATGAATTCACAGATGTACTGCTCTATATTGAGAGAGAAGATGCTACCATCACTCCATCTTCTTGGTCGTCGTGCACTTTTCCAACATGACAATGATCCAAAACACACATCTAAGGTCACTGTTGTATTTAAGAAGAAGAACAGGGTGAAAGTGACTCAGTGGACAAGTATGTCTCCTGATCTGAACCCAATCAGGGAACACCTATGGGGAATTCTGAAAAGACGAGCATCACTCTCCATCCAGCATCCAGGCTCAAAAAAAAGGTCGTTCTTGAAGAATGGAAAAAAATTGATGTTGCATAACTAGTGTATGCTGAAGTATGGTTTTCTAACCTGTTAACCACCCCACTCTTGTATTACTTACCCTTACCTTCCCAATAAAACACACCACACCTTCTGGATTAAATGGCCGTATGGCCCCTTTATTAACAACCATAACAGAATTCCATCAATTAACTTCCATTTAAATATATATATACTGACTGTTATGTCTGAGGTTCATGAAGGAAGGTATTCTATCGTATCGGCTGTACCACCACCACTTCCGCATCCTGGTCCTTAGCCACGATCCTACCAGCTCAGGGACAATTATTGCCACCTTCTTGCCCAATACAGCCCGATGACCGATAGCCCATGATTACCATATAGGGAAGGTACCCATACCGAGATAGGCCCAACCTGTTCCACACCATATACTGTATACCTTCCACCATTCAGACCTTCACGAACCAGAGACCTGAAACAGAAAACGTATCAAAATTATGAGGATCAACTACAGGGATGGCGATACAAAAAGTTTCCATGGTGTTGCCTCTAGTCCTGCTCACCCCCAACTGATTAATCCCCGCTCCCAGGCTCCGGGCCTGTTCTATATGTCGCCAACTTGTTCATTCCATACCTAGAAGACTTGGTGCTGTCCTCATAAATCATGGAGGTCATACAAAATACTAGATGGAGTGGTTTTTGTTGTGGGGTGTCTTCATTTTTGCATCAACTAATTTGAGTAAAACTGAAGATTTTGTAATCTATGTTTTATCATTAACCCCTTACTTTCATGTAATGAGCTGAACATATGTTCTATAAAACTCAGTTTTGTCAAAATGTTGGAAAGTGTTCTTATATTCATTGAGATATTGATTACTTTTACCTATTTATACTGGTAGGTATAACAATTAGAACTGCAGACAAAAAAATGAATTGGGAATTTTCGGACATGCTGCAAGTATAAGCGTGCAGAACTGTCCCGTCCGAGAGGGGTCATACATCAATCACTAATACCTGCATTCCAGAATTGTGTGATTCTTTACAGATCTCAACTCTAATATTGCATGCGCACAGTCTTACTTACCTAAAGATTCCTAAATCTGTTCAGTAGACATGTGCGGGTCATTTCGTTACCGAACTGAAATTTGGACAAAGTTTTTGTTAATCGGAAATTCAATAGTATCGAATTTAAACGAATCCGAAATAACAAAATTCAAATAGTGTTCGAAACTAATTTGAATTTGAATGTCCGAAGAGAGTAAAATAGAATAGAAAATAAAGGCATAAAATAAAAAAAAATAGAATAGAAAATAAAAGAAAGTAAAGGGATAGAATAGAAAATAAAAGAATAAGGCCTCATGTACACTGGTGCTGGTAAACGAACGTTTAGGAGCAGTTATGCATTTTTTTCAACTGCTCCCGATCTCTCCTTTATGTTATATTATCAGTACATGTACACAGGATCCCTGATCTCTTCTCTATGTTATCTTATCAGTACATGTACACAGGATCCCCGATCTCTCCTCTGTGTTATCTTATCAGTACATGTACACAGGTTCCCCAATCTCTCCTCTGTGTTATCTTATCAGTACATGTACACAGGATCCCTGATCTCTCCTCTGTGTTATCTTATCAGTACATGTACACAGGATCCCCAATCTCTCCTCTGTTATCTTATCAGTACATGTACACAGGATCCCTGATCTCTCCTCTATGTTATCTTATCAGTACATGTACACAGGATCCCCGATCTCTCCTCTGTTATCTTATCAGTACATGTACACAGGATCCCCGATCTTTCCTCTGTTATCTTATCAGTACATGTACACAGGATCCCCGATCTCTCCTCTATTATCTTATCAGTCCATGTACACAGGATCCCCGATCTCTCCTCTATTATCTTATCAGTCCATGTACACAGGATCCCTGATCTCTCCTCTATGTTTTCTTATCAGTACATGTACACAGGATCCCCGATCTCTCCTCTGTTATCTTATCAGTACATGTACACAGGATCCCCGATCTATCCTCTATGTTATCTTATCAGTACATGTACACAGGATCCCCGATCTCTCCTCTGTTATCTTATCAGTACATGTACACAGGATCCCCGATCTCTCCTCTGTTATCTTATCAGTACATGTACACAGGATCCCCGATCTCTCCTCTATGTTATCTTATCAGTACATGTACACAGGATCCCCAATCTCTCCTATGTGTTATCTTATCAGTACATGTACACAGGATCCCCGATCTCTTCTCTATGTTATCTTATCAGTACATGTACACAGGATCCCCGATCTCTCCTCTATGTTATCTTATCAGTACATGTACACAGGATCCCCGATCTCTCCTCTATGTTATCTTATCAGTACATGTACATAGGATCCCTGATCTCTCCTCTGTTATCTTATCAGTACATGTACACAGGATCCCTGATCTCTCCTCTGTGTTATCTTATCAGTACATGTACACAGGATCCCTGATCTCTCCTCTGTTATCTTATCAGTACATGTACACAGGATCCCCGATCTCTCCTCTGTTATCTTATCAGTACATGTACACAGGATCCCCGATCTCTCCTCTGTTATCTTATCAGTACATGTACACAGGATCCCTGATCTCTCCTCTGTGTTATCTTATCAGTACATGTACACAGGATCCCCGATCTCTCCTCTGTTATCTTATCAGTACATGTACACAGGATCCCCAATCTCTCCTCTATGTTATCTTATCAGTACATGTACACAGGATCCCCGATCTCTCCTCTGTGTTATCTTATCAGTACATGTACACAGGATCCCCGATCTCTCCTCTATTATCTTATCAGTACATGTACACAGGATCCCCGATCTCTCATCTGTGTTATCTTATCAGTACATGTACACAGGATCCCTGATCTCTCCTCTGTTATCTTATCAGTACATGTACACAGGATCCCCGATCTCTCCTCTATGTTATCTTATCAGTACATGTACACAGGATTCCCGATCTCTCCTCTATGTTATCTTATCAGTACATGTACACAGGATCCCGATCTCTCCTCTGTTATCTTATCAGTACACGTACACAGGATCCCCGATCTCTCCTCTGTTATCTTATCAGTACATGTACACAGGATCCCCAATCTCTCCTCTATGTTATCTTATCAGTACATGTACACAGGATTCCCGATCTCTCCTCTATGTTATCTTATCAGTACATGTACACAGGATCCCGATCTCTCCTCTGTTATCTTATCAGTACACGTACACAGGATCCCCGATCTCTCCTCTGTTATCTTATCAGTACATGTACACAGGATCCCCGATCTCTCCTCTGTGTTATCTTATCAGTACATGTACACAGGATCCCCGATCTCTCATCTATGTTATCTTATCAGTACATGTACACAGGATCCCTGATCTCTCATCTATGTTATCTTATCAGTACATGTACACAGGATCCCTGATCTCTCATCTATGTTATCTTATCAGTACATGTACGCAGGATCCCCAATCTCTCCTCTGTTATCTTATCAGTATATGTACACAGCATCCCTGATCTCTCCTCTGTTATCTTATCAGTACATGTACACAGGATCCCCGATCTCTTCTCTGTTATCTTATCAGTACATGTACACAGGATCCTCGATCTCTTCTCTGTTATCTTATCAGTACATGTACACAGGATCCCCGATCTCTCCTCTATTATCTTATCAGTACATGTACACAGGATCCCCGGTCTCTCCTCTATTATCTTATCAGTACATGTACACAGGATCCCCGATCTCTCCTCTATGTTATCTTATCAGTACATGTACACAGGATCCCCGATCTCTCCTCTATGTTATCTTATCAGTACATGTACACAGGATCCCCGATCTCTCCTCTGTTATCTTATCAGTACATGTACACAGGATCCCCGATCTCTCCTCTGTGTTATCTTATCAGTACATGTACACAGGATCCCCGATCTCTCCTCTGTTATCTTATCAGTACATGTACACAGGATCCCCGATCTCTCCTCTGTTATCTTATCAGTACATGTACACAGGATCCCCGATCTCTCCTCTGTGTTATCTTATAAGTACATGTACACAGGATCCCCGATCTCTCCTCTGTTATCTTATCAGTACATGTACACAGGATCCCCGATCTCTCCTCTGTGTTATCTTATCAGTACATGTACACAGGATCCCTGATCTCTCCTCTGTTATCTTATCAGTACATGTACACAGGATCCCCGATCTCTCCTCTGTTATCTTATCAGTACATGTACACAGGATCCCCGATCTCTCCTCTGTTATCTTATCAGTACATGTACACAGGATCCCCGATCTCTCCTCTGTGTTATCTTATCAGTACATGTACACAGGATCCCTGATCTCTCATCTATGTTATCTTATCAGTACATGTACACAGGATCCCCGATCTCTCCTCTGTGTTATCTTATCAGTACATGTACACAGGATCCCTGATCTCTCCTCTGTTATCTTATCAGTACATGTACACAGGATCCCCGATCTCTCCTCTGTTATCTTATCAGTACATGTACACGGGATCATTTACAGTAATTTCCAGGCAGTTGCATTTAGAGGCTTTTTTTGGAACCCAAAAAAAAATGTGTTTATAGGCATTTCAAACACCAAAAAAAGCTTCTAAACGCAGTAACTCGCGTTCAGCCGCGTTTTTGTTTACAGGCATTTTTCATTTTTGGCTATTTTGAAAAGAAAAAAAAAATCATTTTTTTCAAACGCTTCGAGACGCAAACGCGGCATGTAATCGCAGCTAAACAGCCATTTTTAGACGCCGGTTTCTGGAATCTAGACGGTTTCTATAGGGAGCACAAGCAACTTATTTTACTGCAGTTTTTATCCATCAGCCCCAGCCTGAGCTGAACACTGCTCACGTATCGTAGGTGATAAAAACTCCTGTATATACTCCGCCGTCCTCAGAGCTGCCAGTTGGATCAGCCTGAAGGCATGCGTTAAATGCCAGCGCAATAAAACCATTACAATGCGCTAACATGAGACAGCAAATAAAGAACTGTCCCAATGTCACCTTAATCTGGAGTGCAGACAGCCAGTTTTTCACCTTGGTTCAATAAAGACAGCTAGAGCTGGTACTTTTCCCAGCTAAGGTAATGGAGCCATGTGTTCCTCCACATCTCTCCGTCTTTATGCAATATATAGATTTGTATAAACACTATATTACCAAAAGTATTGGGACGCCTGCCTTTACACACACATGAACTTTAATGACATCCCAGTCTTAGTCCGTAGGGTCAAACATTCCCATAGACATCCTCCTAAACCTTGTGGATGGCCTTCCCAGAAGAGTTGAAGCTGTTATAGCTGCAAAGGGTGGGCCAACTCAATATTGAACCCTACGGGCTAAGACTGGGATGCAATTAAATTTCATGTGCATGTAAAGGCAGGCGTCCCAATACTTTTGGTAATATAGTGTATATGCACACAGCCTACCTGATGAGCAACCCCCTTAAAGACCCAGAAGTTCAAGTCTGAGGTGGTGCTTGAAATATTGAGGGACTTGAAATGGAAAGAGTGCAGGTGTCAGGAATATGTAATACAGAGTGCGGGGGTCAGGAGTATGTAATATAGAGTGCAAGGATTTAAGAGTATGTAATATAGAGTGCGAGGGGCAGGAATATGTGAAGTATACAGTTCAGGGTTCAAAAGTGGGTAATGCACAGAGCGCAGGGTTTAGGGGTGTGTAATGTACATAGCGCAGGGTCAGGAGTATTTTTTTGTATAGAAAGCAGGGGTCATGTGTGAAAAAAGGAAAAGAAAGGTGCCTCTAAGTGCAGTATGTAAAATTTTATACAGTGCACAAAGGGTTAAAAGCACTTACAAGATTGTTGAGTGTTAAAAGACATGATAAAATCAGGAGTCCTCATCTGTGGCATGTGTCCATCCTCAGCACGGTGGTAGAGAGCAGTGTAGAGCCGTCCAGCAGCTGTAAAGCGTTCTCATGCGTGTTGGAAAGAGGAGGCAGCAGGGAAGCCTGTATTCACTGCGGGACACACAAGGCTGATGGTGTCAGTGTAGAGAAGGGGGTGGTAACTCTACTTTCTGTATGAAATTGACGATCATTAGCACCTGCTTGGTATAATTAATTCATCATACATCTGACTCTAATCCTACAAAATCAATGACTTTGTGTGCAAGTGTACAAAGTGTGCAAGTGTAAGAATTGATGCTGGTTTGAAGCCAAAGGGTGGTCGCACCAAATATTGATTTAGATTTTTCTTCTGTTTGCTCGCTTTGCATTTTCTAAATTGATAACAATAAACAACTAAAATATATATTTTTAAAAGAATTCTTGCTTTACAAAAATAAAAATTCTCTTTAACCGCTTGCCGACCGTCATTATACTGCGGCAGGTCGGCACTTTCCCTCGAGCCGTCGTAGCTATACATCGGCCCTTTAAGCAGGAATAGCATGCGAGTGCGCGTGCCCGCTGCACTGCAGGGGAACTGATGCGCGCTGCCCGCGGTCGCGGGGACAAGAGCCAGAACAGGGACGTGTGCGTGTAAACACACAAATCCCTGTTCTGTTCTGTGAGGAGAGGCAGATCGTGTGTTCCTACTAGCTAGGAACAACGATCTGTCATCTCCTTTAGTCAGTTCCTTCCCCCCCACAGTTAGAACACACACTGAGGGAACACATTTAACCCCTTGATCGCCCCCTAGTTTTAACCCCTTCCCTGCCAGTGACATTTACACAATAATCAGTGCATTTTTATAGCACTGATCGCTGTATAAATGTCAGTGGTCCCAAAAATGCGTCAAAAGTGTCCAACGTGTCCGCCATAATGTCACAGTCCCGCTAAAAATCGCAGATCACCGCCATTACTAGTAAAAAAAAAAAATAATAAAAATGTAAATCTTTCCCATAGTTTGTAGACGCTATAACTTTTGCGCAAACCAATCAATATACGCTTATGGCGATTTTAATTACCAAAAATATGTAGAAGAATATATATCGACCTAAATTGGGGATATTTATTATAGCAAAAGGTACAAAATATTGTTTTTTTTTTTTTTTCAAAATTGTCACTCTTTTTTTGTTTATAGCGCAAAAAATAAAAAAACGGAAGAGGTGATCAAATACCACCAAAAGATAGATGTGATATAAGAATTTAGATTTGATATATAGAATTTATTTAGGAAAGCGTTGCACTAATATTTAGAGATAGTTTACATTGGCAACAAAGACTCCAAAAATAATAAAAAATAAAAAAATACCACCAAAAGAAAGCTCTATTTGTGGGGGGGGGGAAAAGGCGTCAATTTTGTTTGGGTACAGCATGGCATGACCGCGCAATTGCCAGTTAAAGCGACGCAGTGCCGTATCGCAGAAAATGGCCTGGTCATTAAGCAGGCAAATCTTCCGAGGCTGAAGTGGTTAAAAGAAACCTGGTCATACTTGGGCCTCCTTTGCTTCTTGGCCCCATAGCAACTGCATGGCCTGCTACAAGGGCTATTTGGTGGTGGAGTGCTGTGGAAGTGAAGTAAACGGGGGCAATTGCTTGCTACAGCCATAAAATAGCCATGATAACAGCAGATTAAAAAGAGAGAGAGCTGGAAAAAGAAGAGCTGGTCTTCATAGGTCCACCTTTCCGTAAAGGGTAAACTCTATTCTTTGTTGCTCCTCGAAAAGCAGAATCTTGGTTACAAATCTCGGATTAGTATGCTTCAGCTGAAGCTCTTTCTACATGATAGAGACGATACATTTAAGCAGCCCAAGTTTAGGGCCTGTACAAGTTATGTAGGAGCCTCTGTGATTAATGGGTGTATTAGTCCTTCGCTATCAGTGGCATTTCACCCTTGCGTGCCGTACAGGAGGAGGCCATGTACAATTTATTTTCACGTTGGCGCTAGAAGAGATCTTAATCTTTGGTACATGCAGTGGAGGAGGCATTAACGATCCCTGGCAATTTCCCAAAGAATAGCTGAATTATCTCAACTATTTGCAATAAATCCCCGCTATAGAAAAAAAAATAGCAGAGCCTAGGTGGTGATATTTTCGTAAAGGTGCTAGGGCTTTGCTTGCATAATCGGAGTATGAGCAGAGCCCGGAGCGCGGCTCCAAAAAAGTTTTTACTTTAAATTGTTTTTAAAGCATTTGGCTCTCACAACGTGTTGTCTACCCTATTATTTCTGTTGTCACATTGCTATCAACAGTAAAGGATTATGGACTTTTTAGAGGATTGCTTGGTGCTTTGTTTTTTTTTTTAAATTCATGGGCTTCTCCTTTCGGGTGGTCGCCTCTCTGTGAGGGACCCCTGTGTCTAGGCGTTTGAGCTTCCCAAGTTAAGCTATCAAGTTCTACCACCATCCTTTATTTCTCCAAAGTGCGATTGTTGTCTATTGGCTCACATTTGGTCTGCCCTTGGACTTTTTTTTTTTTGGTTTTGGACAGAAACATAGAAAGGGTTAGAACATCTCTAAGTTTTTTTTAATTGCTCTCTGTGTCCTCGCTAGGGAGATTCGCTCCTATCTGTCCTGGTGACCATGGTTACAGGACAAAAAGTGAGGAACATCTCAATATTTTGAGCTGTCACCAGAACAGGACCTTGGTCACCAGGACAAAAAGTGAGGAGCAACTCAACATTTTTAGCTGTCACCAGAACAAGACCTTGGTCACTAGGACAAAAAGTGAGGAACATCTCATCATTTTTAGCTGTCACCAGAACAAGACCTTGGTCACTAGGACAAAAAGTGAGGAGCAACTCAACATTTTTAGCTGTCACCAGAACAAGACCTTGGTCACTAGGACAAAAAGTGAGGAACATCTCATCATTTTTAGCTGTCACCAGAACAAGACCTTGGTCACTTGGACAAAAAGTGAGGAGAAACTCAACATTTTTAGCTGTCACCAGAACAAGACCTTGGTCACTAGGACAAAAAGTGAGGAACATCTCATCATTTTTAGCTGTCACCAGAACAAGACCTTGGTCACTAGGACAAAAAGTGAGGAGCAACTCAACATTTTTAGCTGTCACCAGAACAAGACCTTGGTCACTAGGACAAAAAGTGAGGAACATCTCATCATTTTTAGCTGTCACCAGAACAAGACCTTGGTCACTAGGACAAAAAGTGAGGAACATCTCATCATTTTTAGCTGTCACCAGAACAAGACCTTGGTCACTAGGACAAAAAGTGAGGAACATCTCAACATTTTTAGCTGTCACCAGAACAGGACCATGATTACAAGGACAAAAAGTGAAGAACAACTCCAAAATTTAGAGCTGTCACCAGAACAGGGCTACGCTCACCCCACAATGTTGTGCATATATCAATAAATAGTAAATGCAAAATTAAGGTCCACTTTTTGTGTGTATCCACCACACTCAGAAAGTGCATCAAAACATGTGTACTTCAATCCAATTTCATAAGCCAAAAATCAGTGTTCCACAACCTCTTCCAGCCCCCACAATTTTGTGGGGCTTTTAAGTAGAATTGTATGGTTATATAATTACATTATAATTATTGTGTATTGTATATTATTTAATTTCATAAGGATTTTTAATTACGGTATATATCATTGGTATATATTGCACAATTTTAAGATATATTTAAAGTTTTTGGTTGCGCTGCACTATTAGTTGTTATTAATTCTTTGGATGTAGGAACACATTTCAGTGAAGACCAGCAATGTACACATTTATTATCACATATTTGATTGTGAAAGAAAGGATGTATAAAAGGGCCTGCAGTACACCTGCTCAGCGCCAGATCAAACCCACAGTCCTATGTGCAGTACTAAAACTGAAGAAAATAAATAATTAAAATATAGTACTCAAAATATTAAAAGGTAGTAAGCAGCTGTTTAAAAAAAAAATAGCAAAAATACAGTACTAAAAATCCAGCAGTCACATGTTGGATCATTAAATACCAAAAACAGCGCTAAAATATAAAAGCGATATAAATATCACAACATATGGCCAAAAACCAAGTTGAGAGTCTCTATGTAGAAGGTGATAGTGAAGACAGTTCAAAGGCTTTTATAGGTGTAGAATCACTGATGTCCATGCGTGCACCTTTCACCAAAGCATAAACGTGTTCCACCCCGTGTTGCACACTCCCCCAGGGGGTCAAACTCACCAGAAGCTGCTAATAAGCATTGAGTAAAGGTGTTCGTCATCTACTTCAATACTGAGTCCTCATCATCAGCAAGGTCCACTGGCAAAAGGGGCTCCACATATACCATAAAAACACAAGAGCAACACTGCATAGCGTAATCCTGTTTATTTATGTTAAAATCCCCTATACATCAGTGGTCTCCTTAATCCTAACTACGTACATTGTGTCAAAGTAAAATAAGCAGATAAAATAGCCCAGAGGGCGCTGTCACCATATCCAGCTGTCCGGGGTGGGGTGTGCGTTTCTCTGCAGACACCGCACTAGCTTCCTGGTAGATGGTAGTGGACGGTGGAGCGCAAGCATCACTTCTGGGTTGTCGTGTAGGTCACGCCCTGACCGGTTTCGTCATCATGGACTTCCACAGAGGGCATGATTTGATTGTATACTTTCTTATATCTTGATTCTATATTGTATATATTTTCAAGAGGAAAACACTTTCCCATTATATTCCCATTATACTGGTCAGTTTACTGCTTGGCTCTGTTTGAATCCAGAGATGCGTTGATGATTCTGAGATCTTTATGATTGAAATCATTTGGAGAAGTCTTTTCCTTTCCCGTTTCTTGGCCATGGGTGACGCCATATGGTTTGTTAAGGACTCATATAATGGGAAAATGGTTTCCTCTTGAAAATGTATAGAATATGGGGCTTTGAGCATTGTATGGTGCCCCCTACAAACTTTTGGATGCTTTATGAATTAGTGTGGTCCTGTGTCGCCCTTTCTCACATTACCCCCTTTCGGAATAAGATGTTTCACACTGTGTTGACTCCAGCAGACAATATATTCTCTTATTCTTAAAGATTAGGTTTCAGGATACTAATGCTTTTCACATGTTTCCCTGAGGAAGATCATTAGAAACGCGTTGAGTCTATATGTGGATTATTTGGATGTAAACGATGTGTAAACCCTTACAGTAGACACATGCTAGATGTATTAGTCTTAATTTTTTTTTTACTGGATGTATAAAAAAAGTTATGTTTTTATATACATGTATGTAGTGCTTTTTATGGTATATGCCTCTCAAAAAAAAATCCATGGCTACATTTTTTGTGTTATATGTAATTTAAGTGAGAGGATGAGGACATATAGCACACAGAACCTGGGCACACCAATACCTTATAGAAAGTTAGATGTTGCCTCAGTCCCCATATTTCCCCAGGCCCTGGCACTAGATTTCAGAGGGGAGGCAAAATGTAAGCTCCCTTTAACTTAGACTAGTACTACAAAGCATTGGCATCAGGTGGTTAGACGGGCTAACTGCTCTGAAAAGGATATCTCATCTAAATGAGGGTGCAATGTTATGTGCAGATAGGCAAATTCAAAATTGCTGTAAGTGACAAGGAGATGACTCTGGCCAAGCTAATACTGGGCAAGAGTCCTTCAAACAAATGCACATACAGTAAACCCATACCTACCAACAACCCTATTCAGAGGCGTAACTAGAACCTTCATGGCCCCGGTGCAAAAAAACGTTAAGGGCCCCACTGACCCACTGGTACTGAAGCCCTTACCATTGGTCCCGGGGCCCTTTCCTCTGGTCCCGGGGCAGCCATCTAAAGTTTAGTATGGTGTTCCCATTCATCAAAGCATCCTTTAGATTCTTTATGTAATGATTATAATAAATAGGACCCTTAGTTTTGCACGTGCATGAAATGCAGCAACCTGTGGCTCCCATGGCCAGTCACTGATAAGCCATATCCTGCCCTGAGACTACTATATAAGTATGTGAATGCAGCATACAGGCAGCCCTCTGAACTGCGGTATACCCTCCACCCCGGAACACTGCCCTGGACAGACACCGGGGCACTGGTGGTCAGTCCCCAAATGAGGCTGCAGGCGGCAGCTCTGGAGATGCGGGAGAACATGACGGATAATGGGCACACAAATACAGCCTTGCAGTGACTCCAACAACCTCCAGCAGCATAGGCAGAGCCAATGTGAGGGGGCAAGGATCGGTGCACTGAGGGGCAATTACAAGAGCCGATGCCCTGAATGGCAGCTAAAAGGCGAGGAAGGGGGAGGAGGAGGAGAAGCAGCTTTTTGCTGCTGCATGGAAAGCCATTCAGGGCCAATCACCTCCTCCTGTTCATGGATTCCTCCCTGTGACAGGGAGCCCGCAAAGACCCCCTGGAACATGGGTTACGTTGTGGTAGTTTTGCCACCAATCCTATATATGCTCTGGTTTGTGACTATTGTGCAATTTATGTAGTGACATGCTTAACTTTATATGGGTACCACACTTTAATGGCCTTTAGGTAATACCTGACAAACCTTTTAGAAGGTTTTGGAGAAACTTCTGGATTTGCAAGGACCCAGGGCCGGGACAAGGACTGGGCAGGAGGAGTGGCTGCCCTGGGCACTGTGGTATCATGTAAGGTGTGGGGGGGGCACCACAAGGAGATTGTGGGGGGTGATTTGTATTGGAGGGGGGAATTTGGGGGAGGGGGGCATCAGGGGGTGTGTATTGTTCTAGAAGAGGTAGTTTGGGGGGCGGGGGAGTGCTAAGAGTGGTGATTTAGGGGGATTTGTGTTGGAAAGGGGGATGAGGGGAAGAATATTTGTGCTAGGAGGGGTAATTTGGGTGGAATTTGTGTTGGGAAGGGGGGATCTGAAGGAGAAGATGTTTACTAGGAGGGGACATTTTAGAGGTGGAGGATTTTTGCTAGAGGGGTGATTTGTGCTAAGTGGTGATTTTTTTGGGGTGGGGCTGGGGGCATTTGAGCTGGGGGGATTTAGGGGATGGGGGGGTCAAAGATTTGTGCTGAGAAGGGTTTCAGCAGGGGGGGTACATTTGTATTGGGAGGAGGAAGAATTTATTTTTAGGGGGTAAGCATGCAGATTAATGCTTAGTGTTTTTGTGGGGAGATTTTTGCTGACACATAATGCTCATACATCTTGGGGGGGGGGGGGGGGGCGGCACAGTTTGCCTTATTAGCCCTGGGCTCTAGATGACCTTGCCCCGGCACTGCTGGCACCCACCGGTGAATTTTGCCTGACTCCAGGTCTAGTCTTCATATCCAGTACCCAAATCATTGGGTCACAGCAAGATTCCTTTGGAGTTCTGAATTACTCGCTATCCAGTCCTTTCATCCTTCATTGTCATTCAATGCAGGAGCTCAACTACTGTATATATACATTGGTTGAAAACTAAAACTAGAACAAACATCCCTTGAGTCACTTAAAAATGCAAAACTTTCATGATTGACTAAAGTGTATCGGCTCGATGGATAAAATATTTTCAGAACTCCGTCCAGAGAAAGGCAATTAACCAGCTTTTGATCATCACCGTAAATTCATATTTTCTGGTTCATACCTTGTACAAGATAAATGTACGGCCATATTTCTTCTCTGTAATTTATGCCAAAGTTCATCTTCCAAAGAGTAATTTTCAGGCCCGAGCCTGGCCCACGGCGCAGTTTCTGCAGGAAACAAATGTTCTGATTTATAACGCCGTCCACACCCACTTTACATTTAGCCTTGATAATGAAACAAAAAATGTTTTTATCGTGAGGAAGTTCCACAAAGGGCTTTGGTTTAAAAGATCATAAAGGGTCAGTCTACCCTTGACCGATATTTTAATTTTTAGTAGATTTTGAAGAGTAAAACTACCTGAAATTACAATAGAGGTTAAGTAAATGTAACAGAGACATGTAGGAAAAAGAATAGGGTGATACTAAGGATTAACATAGATTTAAGTCCAATCACTTAAATCTCATACTGTAGATACCCAAGTACAATGTACATTACATATATGTTTCTTGCACTATATCAACAAAATACTCCTGACCCTGCGCTATGTACTTTACATACAGCTAAACCCTGCACTCTGTGCATTACCCATCTTTGACCTCTGAACTTTATACTTTACATACTCCTGACCCCTGCACTCTGTACCATACAAACACCTGCCCCATACCCTACACTATATACATTACACACTGCTGGCCCCCTGCACAATGTAGAATATATACACCTGACCCATGCACTATATTACAAAAAGTATTGGGACACCTGCCTTTACATGCACAGGAACGTTAATGGCATCCCAGTCTTGGTCCGTAGGGCTCAATATTGAGTTGGCCCACCCTTTGCAGCTATAATATTTTCAACTCTTCTGGGAAGGCTGTCCACAAGGTTTAGGAGTGTCTATGGGAATGTTTGACCATTTTTCCAGAAGCGCATTTGTGAGGTCAGACACTGATGTTGGATGAGAAGGCCTGGTTCGCAGTCTCTGCTCTAATTCATCCCAAAGATGTTCTATTGGGTTCAGGTCTGGACTCTGTGCAGGCCAGTCAAGTTCCTCCACCCCAAACTCGCTCATGTGCACTGGTGCGCAATCATGTTGGAACAGGAAGGGGCCATCTCCAAACTGTTCCCACAAAGTTGGGAGTATGAAATTGTTCAAAATGTCTTGGTATGCTGACACCTTAAGAGTTCCCTTTGCTGGAACTAAGGGGCCAAGCTCAACCCCTGAAAAACAACCCCCACACCATAATCCCCCCTCCACCAAATGATTTTAGAGCCCTCCTGTAGTAATGTCATGGGTGAGTCAGGGCCCAGATATAGGCTTGTTTGAGAGGGCCCTAGTGCAGTTGGGGCATGGGAGCCGGGGGGGGGGGGGAGACCTGCACCCATAAGAGCCGGCTGTAGACTTCCGGGCCCTTATGGAGGTGGGGGCTAGGGCAGGTTGCAGAAGGCCTTTTAGGCTCCCTGGAGTGGGGCTAGTTTACATCCGGCCGCCCATTTAGGAGAGCGGTCTGTGTCTGCTATGCATGAGCTTACTGGACTAGGACCTGTCATCCGCCTGCTCGGCTGCGATCAGTGGAGAGATCCCCTACTGAGCAAGCAGATCGTAGCTGCAGTCCGCCCTGTGTGAAAGGGGTCTTCAGCGTGATTTCCAGCCATTCTCAAGCCCTCTTACACACTTATGAGTGGGAGCATCAAAAATACCAAAGTGGGCAAGAATACCCAACATACTAATATTTTCCAAGGTGGATGAAGGAGATCTTTCCTGTCTGTGGTGGAAGACCTCCCCACTGGGAACCCCAGTAGATATAAAAAGCCAATGGTTGACTTATTTCATCAGGCTCAGCCTATGACCAAAGTATCGCTTTTGGACAAGAAAGGAGAACTTCAGGCAAAGTACAAACTAAGTTAATAGGTCTTTGAAGGCAAAGCTATTAGTCTGTGTGTTTTTTTTTTTTTGGTTTGCATTATTTTAGAACAGAATAAATTCTGAAATACAAGTTTAAGAACAAAAACCTTCTTTCATAATGAAATTCATTAAAACTAAGAATGTACTCTTGACAGCCAACTCAACTTTTCAACGCTTTTTTTCTTTCTTCTAGGCCCAACGTATGCCCAGAGAGGGAGATGACCATAGTGACCCACAAACAGCCGGTGGTGGAAGCCTACACCCGAATGGTCAAGGTCTGGAAACAAGGATGTGCTGGGCAGATGTGGTGCGTCGGATATGAGCGGAGGTAGGTGCTGTATCATGTTTAGGGAATGCTCCATAATTAGGACTTTCCAGGAAATATGAGTTATCGTTAAAAATGTTCTCTTTAAAAAATACAGCTGTTTCGTTCTCCCCCAGGCAATTACAGGAAAATCCTGTTTCCTTGTAGCCCCCATGTTTGCTAATTGCTGTCTGAGTGTAGACCCAGTGCTAGTAATGAAAGCACTGATCCACCCAAATACAGAACCACTGCAAAGTTTAACAATTAAGAAGACACAGAAGCTTCCAAAAACTGCAGTCTACATCAGTGGTCTCCAAACAGCGGCCCGGGGGCAAGATGTGACCCTTTGCCTGCTTATTATCCAGCCCTTGGGCATTATTACCTGCACTGTCAGCAATATAGGGGCATAGTTACTGACACCAACGGTGGGACACTATTCCTCCCATTGATACCAATGATGGCGCACCATTCCTCCCATTGATATCAATGATGGAGCACCTTTCCTCCCATTAATACCAATGATAGGGCACCATTCATCCCATTGATACCAATGATGGCGCACCATTCCTCCCAGTGACACCAATGATGGTGCACTATTCCTCCCATTGATACCAATGATGGCGCACCATTCCTCCCATTGATATCAATGATGGTGCACTATTCCTCCCATTGATACCAATGATGGCGCACCATTCCTCCCATTGATATCAATGATGGCGCACCATTCCTCCCATTGATACCAATGATGGCACACCATTCCTCCAATTGACACCAATGATGGCGCACCATTCCTCCCATTGATACCAATGATGGCGCACCATTCCTCCAATTGACACCAATGATGGTGCACTATTCCTCCCATTGATACCAATGATGGGGCACCATTCCTCCCATTGACACCAATGATGGCGCACCATTCCTCCAATTGACACCAATGATGGCGCACCATTCCTCCCATTGATACCAATGATGGCGCACCATTCCTCCAATTGACACCAATGATGGTGCACTATTCCTCCAATTGACACCAATGATGGCGCACCATTCCTCCCATTGATACCAATGATGGCGCACCATTCCTCCAATTGACACCAATGATGGTGCACTATTCCTCCCATTGATACCAATGATGGGGCACCATTCCTCCCATTGATACCAATGATGGCGCACCATTCCTCCCATTGATATCAATGATGGTGCACTATTCCTCCCATTGATACCAATGATGGCGCACCATTCCTCCCATTGACACCAATGATGGTGCACTATTCCTCCCATTGACATCAATGATGGTGCACTATTCCTCCCATTGATACCAATGATGGCGCACCATTCCTCCCATTAATACCAATGATGGGGCCCTACTATTCCTCCCACTGACACAGGGGGAACAAATGTTATTCAATTTCTTAATTTTCCAAAAATTTGTGACATACAAATTACAATTTCATGGAAAAAAAACTCACAGTGCCGCTTACTTAATACCTTGAATGGTACTTCAAAAAGGGGTAATTGGGGGGGGGGGTATTTAAACTATCCTGGCATTTTAGGGCCTTAAAGCGGTGTTCCGCCCCCGCCCTCCAAAAATTCAAAGTCAGCAGCTACAATTACTGTAGTTTCTGACTTTTAATATTAGGTCACTTACATGTCCAGGGAGTGCGGGATGTCGGCACCCCAGCCGATTTGCATTTCGGCTGACGGATGCTGCCGCCGCCATTCCTGGTGAGGGAAACCGACAGTAAAGCCTTTTGGCTTCACAGCCGGTTCCCTACTGCACATGCGCACTGCGCTTTTTAGTTGGCGTGGCGGAGCAAGGAGGAGGGGGGCCGAACTTCCGAGGGATGGCGCCGTGGTACCGTCTCCCAGAAGTGGAGAAGGGTACCTGTCAAAAACAGGTACCCGTTCCCCCCCCCCCCTTCCCCCTGAAAGGTGCCAAATGGGGCACCAGAGGGGGGGGAGGAGGAAACAGATAAGTCGAAGTTCCACTTTTGGGTGGAATTCCGCTTTAAGAAATTAGATCATCAGTATATCAGGATTGATCAATTTTCGAATATAGTTTGTAGACTCTATACCTTTGTCACAGACTAATTAATATACACTGATTTGGGTTATTTTTACAAATGAATGTAACAGAATACATTTTGGCCTAAATTTATGAAGAAAGATTATTTGTAAAATTGTATAACAGAAAAATGAAGAAAAACTTTTTTTTTTCAAATTTTTCTGTATTTTTTTCTTTATATAGCAAAAAAACAAAACAAAACAAAATAAACAGTGGTGATTAAATACCACCAAAAGAAATCTTTATTTGTCTCAAAAAAATAATAAAAATGTCATATGGGTCCAGTGTCGCATGACTGAGTAACTGTCATTCAAAGTGCGACAGCGCTGAAAACTGAAAATTGGCCTGGGCAGGAAGAGGGGGTAAAAGTAAAAGTGCCCAGGATTGAAGTGGTTAAGAGATCCATTACTGAACACCTTTCTTTCTACTTATATAAAAACTTGACAGAGGGTTCAAATACTTCCATAAACAACCCAAAACTAAAAAAAAAAAGTTTTGCCTTAAAGATCCGATTTTCAAGCCCTATTCATCCCTACCGCACGCGCTACAAAAAAGCCTACCCAGGAACGCGCGGGAGGTGAGGAATGATTAGAGCAGGTGCTCTGACCCCGGGGATGCTGACCACGGCAAAGCACCATTCACACATTCCATTATTAAAGAATGTCAAATATTAAGCAATCCCTAATTTTATGTTTGCTTTCCTAACACAGACAATGTTAAATATCAAGCCGGCTTTATATGTCGATCGCCCTCTGAAACCCTTCACTATATTATATGATGTGTCAAAATAGTTTGTTTTACTTTATGGAAAACACATGGACAGCTGTGTGCGTGGAGGTTTAACAATATTCAGAGATGGTTCTATCTCCACCCCAGTATTATTTCCTTTTTACAGAATGCCTTTTTTTATTCCACCTTGCTCTCTCATTGCTAAAAGAAGAAGAAGAAAAAAAAAAAGTCCTATAGAGAACTTTTATCGCAAACATCTTTTCAGACTCACTGCAAAGATATAGAGCTCGATAGTCATTTTGGGGTCTATTTAACCACTTAGGGACCAAGCCTCTTTTTGTTTACAAGTTAATATCAGTTTTTGTTTTTATGCTAGAAAATTACTTGGAACCCCCAAACATTATATATATATATTTTTTCGTACACCCTGGAGAATAAAAGGGCGGTCGCTGCAATAATTTGTCACACCGTATTTGCGCAGCGTTCTTACAAGCGCAATTTTTTTGGAAAAAATACACTTTTTTGACTTAAAAAATAAGACAACAGTGAAGTTAGCCCAATTTTTTTTATATTGTGAAAGATAATGTTACGCCGAGTAAATTGATACCCAACATGTCACGCTCGTGGAATGGCGACAAACTTTTAACATTAACAATCTCCATAGACGACGTTTAAAAATCCCTACAGGTTACATTTTTACAGTTACAGAGGAGGTCTAGTGCTATAATTATTGCATTCGCTCTATCGGTCGCGGCGATACCTCACATGTGTGGTTTGAACACCGTTTTCATATGCGGGCGCGACTTACATATGCGTTCGCTTCTGCGTGTGAGCTCAGCGAGACGGGGCGCTTACATTTTTTTTTTTTTTATTTTACTTTTTATTTTTTGTTTTTACACTGTCCTTTTAAAAAAAAAAGGGTCATTTGTTTTCCTCTTACAAGAAATGCATTAGATATGTATTAGAAAAAAGCATGACAGGACCTCTTAAATGTGAGATCTGGGGTCAAAAAGACCTCAGATCTCATATTTACACTAAAATGCAATAAAAAAATAAATTCAAAAAATGAAATTTCTTCCCCTTTAAGAGCATTGGGCGGCTCCAATGCTATGGAGCTAAGCGGGGGGGGGGGGGGGCCATCTTTCCCTCACTTGGCATCCAGGCAGTGAGGGGAACGGACGCGATCGTTTTCACCACTACTGACGGCTCCGGTAAGCGGCAGAGACGACCGGAGCACAGCGGAAGGGGTGGGCCCCTCTCCCGCCCCTGATAAAATTGATCTTGCGGCGAATCCGCCGCTGA
Source organism: Lithobates clamitans (assembly GCA_037952925.1). Classification (NCBI taxonomy): domain Eukaryota; kingdom Metazoa; phylum Chordata; class Amphibia; order Anura; family Ranidae; genus Lithobates; species Lithobates clamitans. The sequence goes on from JBBGZY010001501.1 coordinate 81,911, forward strand.
GACCACTTTTATCTTAAAAAGGACAGTCCGCGGTTTTCAAAAGCTAGCTGCTGCCATAAAAAAGGTATTGAACGTCAAAGTAGCGACATATAACGACGGCGGCTGGTCCTTAAGTGGTTAAAGGAAAAAAAATTGCTGTTGGCTGTCACGAATATTTCCTGTAATGTGTCTAATATGTTTATTTCCTATGATCATCAGCTCCATCTGTAGCCATAATGCAGAATATTCCTGATTGAAGTATTTCTTGGGCATACCACTTTATGGCCATTAGATGGAGCTGACGATCATCGGAAATTAACATAAAAAAATGTTGCGGTCACAAATAATCACAGTAATGGGCCTAATATGTTTATTTCCTATGATTGTCAGTTCCTCCCAGACAGAAATTTTAGCTTTTTTCCAAAAAAATAAATAAAAATAAAGGACTTCTTCCAAAAACAAAAAATAATCGGAGCGTTTGCCGTTGACCCATGGCCAACCCCGTAGCTGAGTGTGGAATTTTTCACGCAGGGATTTTCAATGACACTCCTGCCGTAGTAACAAGCTGTGGTGTGACTTTGCCGCTTAGTCTCTCCATATTGCTCTTAGCATCGGGAAAGACAGATGAGCACGCTTAGAGATGGCGGCGGCTCATTTAGGAGACGCTTATGACTATAAAAGCTCGCAGATTGAAAAGGTTTAACTGTTTTTTTTTGTGCATGATGAGAGAGAAAATTGTACAATAATGAGAATGTTCTGCTCTCCTAATTTCCTAAAAAACGTTGTTTCATAAAGCGAAAATGAGGCGTTAAGAAACTCGCCATACGCAGACACTTACCAGTCCATTTTTTGTATGATATATTTACGCAATGACATGCTGATTTAGATGGGCCAGCTGTGAGCTCCTCAGCCAAACAGACCCAGGTGGCTTCACCATCTGTCCCAGCAGATGCCAAGGGAGCGTAGCGAGACTCGTAGATTAAGAAGCTTGAAACTAGGACTGTCTGTTGTCAGGTCAGGGGTCAGGCTTCGAGACCAGTAGCTATAGCAGTAGAGATGCTCCCATCGACCAGCTGGATAAAAACACAAGCAGGTCCCCCTGGCAGATGACCCAGGCTCACCTGAGGTGTGGGGCCTAAATATTACCGGTGTTCACCAAAGCTCCTGATGGTGGAGATGGGTTTTGCTGCATGTTAGTACCAGGTCGATTGGGTATTCTAATGCTAGCTCAGATGGAGGAATACGTGGTGGTAATCAATAGGGAGGTGAGTATCTGGGGACTGGGCATTTCCATACCAGCTCCAATGGAGGAAGGAGTGGTAGGGATCACTGGAGAGGTAAGTATCAGTGGGTGTGGTATTTTGATGCCGGAATTGATGAAGGAACAATGAAGACGTGCTCATCAATGGATTTGTTGTTTTGGTGACAGCTGCGTCAGAGAAATGGGGGCAAGGGACTCCTAGAGAGGTGAGTACCAGTGGGTCGGTTACTTTGGTGCTGGCTCTGATGGGGGAAGAAGTAGTGGGGATCAGTAGATTGGTAAGTATCTGGGGATTGAGTATTTTGGTGTCGGCTTTAACAGAGGAAGGAATGGTGAGGGATCACTGAAGAGGTGAGTACCAGTGGGTCAGATATTTTGGAGCTGGCTCCAGTTGAGGAAGAAGCGGTGGGGGATCGTGGGAGAGATGAGTATCAGTGGGTTGGGTATTTAGGTTTTGGCTCCAGTAGAGGAAGGAGTGGTGGGGGATTCCTGGAGAGATGAGTATCAGTGGGTTGGGTATTTAAGTGTTTGCTCCAATAGAGAAAGGAGTGGTATAGGGTTCCTGGAGAGGTGAGTACCAGTGGATTGGGTATTTAGGTGTTGGCTGCAGTTGAAGGAAGGAGTGGAATCCTGGAGAGATGAGTATCAATGGATAAGGTATGCTGGTAATGGCTCCAATGGAAGAAGGAACACTGGGGGATCACTGGAGATGTGAGTATCAGTGGGTTGAGGATTTAAGTTTTGGCTCCAGTAAAGGAAGGAGTGCTTGGGGGATCACGGGAGAGATGAGTATCAGTAGATCAGGTATTTAGGTGTTGGCTCCAACAGAGGAATGAGCAGTGGGGGATTCCTGGAGAGATAAGTATCAGTGGATAGGGTATGCTGGTGATGGCTCCAATGGAGGAAAAAGTGGTGGGGTATGACTGGAAAGGTGAGCATCAGTGGGTTGGGTATTTGGGTGTTGGCTCCAGTTGAAGGCAGGAGTGGTAGGGGATTACTGGAGAGATGAGTATCAGTGGGTTGGGTTTTTAGGTGCTGGCTCCAGTGGAGGAAGGAGCGGTGGGGTATCACCAGAGATGTAAGTATCAGTGGGTTGTGTATGCTGGTGCTGGCTCCAATGGATGAAGGCATGGTTATGGATCCCTGAAAAGGTGTCAGTGGGTCACGTGGGGCTTTTTCATTGACACTTTAAATCAGATCCGTATTCTATTACCTGTACATTTGAGCCAAAGTACTCTGAGAAAGAATGACATTTAAGGCCAGGTCTCCATTTGTGTCTGAAAAGGCTCAGGAATGCCTTAGAACATTCCCCTCCACAGTTCTCAACTTCTACCATCCGCCTTTGAACTGCAATTTTTGGTAATTATCAGGAGTAATATATAGGCCGGGTAAAGAATAATACAAGGGCAGTCGCTGAGTGTTCCTGTGCGAGGGGGCGGAGTTCTATGGCGCAATCCGAGCGCTTGGCACCACTTTAAACGTCTCATTTCAGCAGCAGCTAAATCCATGGCTCTGTATTCTGAAATAGACAACTAATTGTTCCCAACACTTTCTACATAACAATTCCCAGAGTCACAATGAAGCATCTTTATCGGGTCTTACAGTGCACCTGTCAGTAACTTTACAAATAAATTCCTGACATGTCACAATATACAGGAACAGTATACTTTTTCAGAAAAGTTTCACCATTAATCATTGAAAATCCATCCCTAAGAGCCAAACCGGTGCCTAGATAGAAATAATGCATTAGGACTGAAGACTCTTGAGAGGACTCTTGTGTTTCTCTATGCAATGCAGGAAGATCATGGCTGGTGTAAGGGGCTGGCGGGGTGCTGTGACCACCTTTCTGGCCCCTCCCACTGGCCATCATCTGCCTGCATTGCATAGAGACAAGGTTGCTGATAAGGCAGTACAGCCAGTCCTTCTGTACCGGTCTGAGGTTCCATCAATTCAAAGGGGGGCCTGGGCACCTGCAGGGACGATGGCAGTATTGCCTTATTGCCAGCTCTTGTGCCCCCCCCCCCCCGCAGGTCTGCTGGTTTCTTTTCCCTTTTTCTGGCTGCACTGCAGGGGGATTGGTATTTGCGTCCCCACCCCCTTGCTGTCTAGGCCTTCCTGTGTGCCCCCCTCCCCGGCAGCATTACCAGCTTCCCACACAGGGGAATGTTTCAAGATGGAGGGGAGGAGGGGAGTGCGGTAAATATGTCCTACTTACCAGCCCTTCCTGAATGAACGCAGCGAACAATTGGCACTGTGTTTACTATGCTTCATTAATGCACTGTCCAGTGCAGCTGAGGCTGCAGAGAAAGGTACTGTGGAATCTCTGTCCTTTATCTGTCTCAAATGTGAGACACCGGCCCCCCAAACAGGCTGTTAAAAGAATGCAAAAAAAAAATTGGGGGGTGGGGGGTGGGGTCCTGTCAGGTAGGCTGTACGGGCATGCCTCCCAACTTTTTGAGTTGAGAATGAGGGACGCCTATTAGTCAAAGTATGTAGACATAGGACACCCCCCCTTAAAGGAGAATAATACAAAATAAATGATTAGTTAAAGCCACAAGTGTTTTTTTTTACCATTAATATTCCTTTATATTGGCTCTTGGAATTCACAAATGCAGCAATTTAGAATTTGGATGAAAGGTTTAGCACTGGGAAACACTTTTTGAAAGATAAATGGTGTATTTTATATAAAACTATATAGATCAGACCAAAATGAGGGACAAATGAGGAGGAAAGAGGGACAGAGGGACATTGCTCCAATTCAGGGACAATCCCTCGAAATCTGGGACAGTTGGCAGCTACAGTGCCTTGCAAAAGTATTTACCCCCCCTTGGTTTTTTACCTGTTTTGTTACATTACAGACTTTAGTTCAATGTTTGTTTAATCTGAATTATATGTGATGGATCAGAACACAATAGTCTAAGTTGGTGAAGTAAAATTAGAAAAATATATACATAAAACTATTTTTCAGAAATAAAAAACTGATAATTGGCATGTGCGTATGTATTCACCCCCTTTGTTATGAAGCCCATAAAAAGCTCTGGTGCAACCAATTACCTTCAGAAGTCACATAATTAGTGAAATGATGTCCACCTGTGTGCAATCTAAGTGTCACATGATCTGTCATTACATAGACACACCTTTTTGAAAGGCTCCAGAGGCTGCAACACCTAAGCAAGAGGCACCACTAACCAAACACTGCCATGAAGACCAAGGAACTCTCCAAACAAGTAAGGGACAATGTTGTTGAGAAGTACAAGTCAGGGTTAGGTTATAATAAAATATCCAAATCTTTGATGATCCCTAGGAGGACCATCAAATCTATCATAACCAAATGGAAAGAACATGGCACAACAGCAAACCTGCCAAGAGATGGCCGCACAGCAAAACCCATGGAGCGGGCAAGGAGGGCATTAATCAGGAGGGGGGCAGAGACCTAAGGTAACCCTGGAGGAGCTGCAGAGTTCCACAGCAGAGACTGGAGTATCTGTACATAGGACGACAATAAGCTGTACGCTCCTAAGAGTTGGACTTTATGGCAGAGCGGCCAGAAGCAGGGCCGGATTTCCCACAAGGCCACCGAGGCCAGGCCTCGGGGCGGCAGTGGTGCAGGGGCGGCGCCGCTACTGCGGCGACTTTTCAGCCGCCCCTCACACTAACATAGTAGCATGCTGCATGCAGTGCACCCAGGCGCCAGAGAGGTGGGGGCGCTGAAGTGCCAGAGTGCTCCTCTGCCTCCTCCTCCTCCTCTCTGTGTCGAGACTGAGGCGCAGGTCACCGCCGCCGCTACTGTTTTTTCAAGGCTCAAGCCCATCCCCCCTCCCTCCTCCTGTCAGAGAAGGAGAGCAGCCGCCGAAAATCGGAGCAGCTGTTCTCTGTGCTGTGCGGTGCGGTGGGGCGGTCCGTCCATGCCTGACGTTTTCTCCTGTCTCCATCTGTTCTCCACCCGGGCGGCGCGGCTGCACACTGTCCTCTCCTCTCCAGCTGCCGCCCGGGTGTTTTTATGTACACTAATGGAGTGGGGGTCTCTACTAATAGAGGGGGGGTTGTCCTGGGGGTCTCTACTAATAGAGGGGGGGTTGTCCCGGGGGTCTGTACTAATGATGGGGGGGTTGTCCTGGGGGTCTCTACTAATAGAGGGGGGGGTTGTCCCGGGGGTCTTTACTAATGATGGGGGGGTTGTCCTGGGGGTCTCTACTAATAGAGGGGGGGTTGTCCTGGGGGTCTCTACTAATAGAGGGGGGGTGTCCCGGGGGTCTGTACTAATAGAGGGGGGGTTGTCCTGGGGGTCTCTACTAATAGAGGGGGGGTTGTCCCGGGGGTCTGTACTAATGAAGGGGGGTTGTCCTGGGGGTCTCTACTAATAGAGGGGGGTGGGTTGTCCCGGGGGTCTGTACTAATGATGGGGGGGTTGTCCTGGGGTCTCTACTAATAGAGGGGGGGGTTGTCCTGGGGGTCTCTACTAATAGAGGGGGGGTTGTCCCGGGGGTCTGTACTAATGATGGGGGGGTTGTCCTAGGGGTCTCTACTAATAGAGGGGGGTTGTCCTGGGGGTCTGTTCTAATGAAGGGGGGTTTGTCCTGGGGGTCTTTACTAATAGAGGGGGGGTTGTCCTGGGGGTCTCTACTAATAGAGGGGGGGTTGTCCTGGGGGTCTGTACTAATGATGGGGGGGTTGTCCTGGGGGTCTCTACTAATAGAGGGTTGTTGTCCTGGGGGTCTCTACTAATAGAGGGGGGGTTGTCCTGGGGGTCTGTACTAATGATGGGGGGGTTGTCCTGGGGGACTCTACTAATAAAGGGAGGGTTGTCCTGGGGGTCTGTACTAATGAAGGGGGGGTTTGTCCTGGGGGTCTCTACTAATAGAGGGGGGGTTGTCCTGGGGGTCTCTACTAATAGAGGGGGGGTTGTCCCGGGGTCTGTACTAATGATGGGGGTATTGTCCTGGGGGTCTCTACTAATAGAGGGGGGGTTGTCCTGGGGGTCTCTACTAATAGAGAGGGTGGATGTCCTGGGGGTCTCTACTAATAGAGGGGGGGTTGTCACAGGGGTCTGTACTAATGATGGGGGGGTTGTCCTGGGGGTTCTCTACTAATAGAGGGGGGGTTGTCCTGGGGGTCTGTACTAATAGTGGGGGGGTTGTCCTGGGGGTCTCTACTAATAGAGGGGGGGTTGTCCTGGGGGTCTGTTCTAATGAAGGGGGGTTGTCCCGGGGGTCTGTACTAATGAAGGGGGGGTTATCCTGGGGGGATTTGTACTAATGGAGGGGGGGTTATCCTGGGGGGATTTGTACTAATGGAGGGGGGGTTATCCTGGGGGGATTTGTACTAATGGAGGGGGGTTTGTCCTGGGGGGTCTGTACTAATGGAGGGGGGGTTATCCTGGGGGGATTTGTACTAATGGAGGGGGGTTTGTCCTGGGGGGATTTGTACTAATGGAGGGGGGTTTGTCCTGGGGGGATTTGTACTAATGGAGGGGGGTTTGTTCTGGGGGGATTTGTACTAATGGAGGGGGAGTTATCCTGTGGGGATTTGTACTAATGGAGGGGGGTTTGTCCTGGGGGGTCTGTACTAATGGAGGGGGGGTTATCCTGGGGGGATTTGTACTAATGGAGGGGGGTTTGTCCTGGGGGGGGTTTGTACTAATGGAGGGGGGGTTTGTCCTGGGGGGGTCTGTACTAATGAAGGGAGGGGTGGTTTGTCCTGGGGGGTCTACACCCAGGAAAGTACACCCAGGGCTCCAGAGGGAGAGGGCAGTGCTGAGGGAAAACCATTAGAGAGAGAACCCCGCTTCCCTGCGCCCCCAGAGGGAAAGCCACACAGCCTGGCGCCATGCCTGGCGGAGAAAGGAATGGAGTCATTGCAGGAATACAGATCTGGGTACTACCCAGCGGAGTCGCCACGGGCAATTCAGAGTGAGCTGCCTCCTGATCAGAGGAACCGTTGCTGTATCGCTGGGTCAGGTGAGAGGGCCGATTGGCCATTATCTACTAACGTCCATAAGAACTGCAGTCTCTGACCATCTCTTGTATCATGTCTGCAGTCTCTGACCATCTCTTGTATCATGTCTGCAGTCTCTGACCATCTCTTGTATCATGTCTGCAGTCTCTGACCATCTCTTGTATCATGTTTGCAGTCTCTGACCATCTCCTGTACTATGTCTGCAGTCTCTGACCATCTCCTGTACTATGATTGCAGTCTCTGACCATCTCTTGTATCATGTTTGCAGTCTCTGACCATCTCCTGTACTATGTCTGCAGTCTCTGACCATCTCCTGTACTATGTCTGCAGTCTCTGACCATCTCCTGTACTATGTCTGCAGTCTCTGACCATCTCCTGTACTATGTCTGCAGTCTCTGACCATCTCATGTATCATGTCTGCAGTCTCTGACCATCTCCTGTATCACGTCTGCAGTCTCTGACCATCTCCTTTATCACGTCTGCAGTCTCTGACCATCTCCTGTATCATGTCTGTAGTCTCTGACCATCTCCTGTATCACGTCTGCAGTCTCTGACAATCTCTTGTATCATGTTTGCAGTCTCTGACCATCTCTTGTATCATGTCTGCAGTCTCTGACCATCTCCTGTACTATGATTGCAGTCTCTGACCATCTCAGGTCTCATTAGTGTACGCTCTTCCTGTATTTTATTTATTGTTAAGAGATCATGGGAGGATCCCAGGGTAACGAAGACTTCTAAGGGGAGCATCTCTGTGTTTGAGTTGTTGCCATAGAAACATTTGTAAAGCGGAGGAGTTAGATGACCACGCCCATGTGGGGGTGCCAAAAATATTTCTGCACCCAGGCATCTGTGACCCTAGGATCGGCCCTGGCAGCATGGCAGGTCCGTGCCTTCTCTAATATAACTGCACTGCCCCCTCCCCACGCTGCCTGTCTTATTCACACAAAACATGAAGCGCGGCCGCTCTAGACAAAGGGCGGGACTTTTTAAGTTAAGAAGTGGGTGATTGGTTGCTAGGCAGCGGGGCGGTAACAGCAATAAATCACTCACTTTTAACGTTAAAAAGTCCCGCCCGTTGTACAGAGCGGCCAGCCTCCATGTCTTGTGTGAATAAGGTAGGGTTCTTTGGGGAGGGGGGAATGCTGTGCTGTAAAGGAGTTATATATTGAGAGAGGACTGTGATGGGGGCTTAGTCTGTGATTGGGGGGGTCAGTCTGTGATTGGGGGGGTCAGTCTGTGATGGGGGGTCTGTGATGGGTTTGGGTGAGTCTATGATGGGGGGGTCTGCTATGGGTCAGGTCAGTCTGTAATGGGGGGTCAGTCTGTAATGAGTCTGTGATTTGGGGGGTCAGTCTGTGATGGGAGGGTCTGTGATGAGGGGGTCTGTGATGGGGGGGTCTGTGATGGGTCAGTCTGTAATGGGGGGGGGTCTGTGATGGGTCAGTCTGTAATGGGGGGGTCTGTGATGGGGGGTCAGTCTGTAATGAGGGGTCTGTGATTTGGGGGGGTCAGTCTGTGATGGGTCAGTCTGTAATGGGGGTTTTGTAATGAGGCAGGGGGATGTGACATAAGGGGGGGCTAAGGACACTGATGTAAAAGGGGGTCGTGATGTAAAGGGGGGACTGAGGACACTGATGTAAAAGGGCTGAGCAGTGTGGTGCAAAATGCATACTGTTTCTATGCACTGCAACTGAGCTGTGGTGCATAAAAATGAATGAAATGTATTTGCATAAAGAACTATTTACGATCATCTTTGGGTCAAGAAAGACCTAACAGTTTAGCTTTACTTCCTATTGAGTTTCTTACTACTATAATCTTTAAAAGGCATTTTCTGCATTACAGAGTATTTTCAGTCTGTACAATTAAAGCCAGTTATTTTCAGTGTTTTCGTGTGTGGAGATATGTTTTTAATTGCTCTATTGTAGCAGTCATCGATAAAGGACGAGAATGGTGGTGTGTGTGCGTGCGTGTGCGTGCGTGTGTGTGTGCGTGTGTGCGTGCGTGTGTGCGTGTGTGTGTGTGGGGGGGCGGCATTGAAGGACTCGGCCTTGGGGCGGCAAAGGGAGTAAATCCGGGCCTGGCCAGAAGAAAGCCATTACTTTCAGCAAAAAACAAAATGGCACATTTTGAGTTTGCGAAAAGGCATGTGGGAGACTCCCAAAATGTATGGAGGAAGGTGCTCTGGTCTGATGAGACTAAAATTGAACTTTTTGGCCATCAAAGAAAACACTGTTTGGCGCAAACCCAACACATCACATCACCCAAAGAACACCATCCCCACTGTGAAACATGGTGGTGGCAGCATCATGCTGTGGGGATGTTTTTCAGCAGTCGGGACTGGGAAACTGGTCAGAGTTGAGGGAAAGACGGATGGTGCTAAATACAGGGATATTCTTGAGCAAAACCTGTACCACTCTGTGTGTGATTTGAGGCTTGGACGGAGGTTCACCTTCCAGCAGGACAATGACCCCAAACACACTGCTAAAGCAACACTTGAGTGGTTTAAGGGGAAATATGTAAATGTGTTGGAATGGCCTAGTCTAAGCCCAGACCTCAATCCAATAGAAAATCTGTGGTCAGACTTAGATTGCTGTTCACAAGCGCAAACCATCCAACTTGAAGGAGCTGGAGCAGTTTTGCAAGGAGGAATGGGCAAAAATCCCAGTGGTAAGATGTGGCAAGCTCATAGAGACTTATCCAAAGCTGTGATATCCGCAAAAGGTGGCTCTACAAAGTATTGACTTTCGGGGGGTGAATAGTTATGCACATTGACTTTTTCTGTTATTTTGTCCTATTTTTTGTTTGCGTCACAATAAAAAAAAAAAAACATCTTCAAAGTTGTGGGCATGTTCTGTAAATTAAATAATGCAAATCCTCAAACAATCCATGGTAATTCCAGGTTGTGAGGCAACAAAACTCGAAAAATGCGTGTTTTGGGGGGTGAATACTTTTGCAAGGCACTGTATGTGTGCTGGGTCTTGTGATTTCTAACAGCAGCGCTGCACAGAGAAGCACAGAGTCCTTGTGATGACATCACCAGATCTAAAAAATAAGGTATATAATGGAAACATAACATTTTTAATAAGAAATGCCATTAGCATGTAGATGAGGGGAGAGAGGAGCGAGGGGAAAGTAAAAAGTAAGCAGATTAAGATTCAGCATTATTTGCACACACAGTTATCAGTATTCAATATTTTTTTGCAAAAACAGCCCTCCAAAAAAAGCACAAATGTTCGGTTTTTATTTTTGCAATGTAGACTACAAGGAATGCAATGATGGGTTTTGGAGAAGATAAGCGTTCTGATTGGCTGGGTCGAATCCCATTTCATCCAACAATAAAGTGTCGCCATTGCCGAGTCCTTCTCGGGAACAATGCAGCGTGTCATTATCCTGATTCCAGCGATATCTGATTATAGATATTACAATATCGCAGTCTGATGGAGCAATCCGGAGGCGACTTTTAGCTGATGAAAATGGTTGTTTTCTGTTTTGTTGAGGACTCCAATGATTCCGGCTGCACGCTCTATTCCTCCAACATTGTGTTTTCTCCCCTCCGTCTGTTCACAGCCACTTCTATCACCGGTTCATGAGCCGCTCATGGTTGGTGAGGAATGAAGGGATTCTGGAGATTTAGGCAAAATTTCCTTAAAAATAAAAATCCAAAATAAACTAGACATACCCCCTCAAAAACATCCCCCTTTTTATGCACGTTTTTGAGCGGTTTTTGCCTGTTTTTGTACAGCATTTTTTTTTTTTTTTTTCAAATATAAAGTTTTTATTGAACACTCGCAAGGGGCGGGATCCCATCATTTCCAACAGAAATATAAATATCACTGAGGCTACATTTCTTAACCACTTCAATACAGGGCACTTATACACCTTCCTGCCCAGACCAATTTTCAGCTTTCAGCGCTGTCGCAGTTTGAATGACAATTGCGCGGTCATGCTACACTGTACCCAAACTAAATTTTTATCATTTTGTTCCCACAAATAGAGCTTTCTTTTGGTGGTATTTGGTAACCTCTGCGGTTTTTATTTTTTTCTAAACAAATAAAAAAAGACCGAAAATTTGGAAAAAAAATAAAAGTTTTGCTTTTGTTTCACTTATAAAATTTTGTAAATAAGTTTTCTCTTTCACTGATGGGCACTGATAAGGCGGCACTGATGAGGTGGCACCAATGAGCGGGCACTGACGGCACTGACGATGGGCACTGATATGCGGCACTGATGGGCACTGGTAGGCGGCACTGATGGGCACTGGTAGGCGGCACTGATATGCAGCACTGATGGGCATAGATAGGCGGCACTGATGGGCACTCATGGGTGGCACTGGTGAGCACTGATGGGCACTGATAGGCGACACTGATGGGCACTGAAAGGCTGCAAAGATGGGTTCTTATGGGTGGCACTGATAGGCGGCACTGCTGGGCACTGATGGGCATTGATACATGGCACTGATGGGCACTGATACGCGGCACTGATAGGCATCCCTGGTGGCACTGGCAGTGGTAGGCATTGTGAGTGGGCACTGATTGGCAGCTGCCTGGGCATTGATTGGCAGCTGCCTGGGCACAGATTGGTATTTCCCTGGGGGTCTAGGGGGGGCATACCTGGTGGTCTAGTGTGAATGGCCATCTCCTGGTGGTCCTAGGCGGCATGATGGTGGTCCTGGTTGGGATCCGAGGGGGGGCTGTGCTGATAAACAATCAGCACAGACCCCCTCTGTCAGGAGAGTAGCCGATCGGCTCTCCACTACTCGCGTCTGTTAGACGCGAGTGAGTCAAAGCCGTTCACTGGCTCTTCCTATTTACATCGTGATCAGTCGTGATTGGACACGGCTGATCACGTGGTAAAGAGTCTCCGTCAGAGACTCTTTACCTAGATCGGTGTTGCGGGGTGTCAGACTGACACCCCGCAACAACGATTGCCGCGATGCGCGCCCCCGGGGGCGCGCAGCGTCTCAATATCCTGCGGACGTCATATGACACCCAGTCAGGATGTTGAAAACCACTTTGCCGCCGTCATTCTGCTACATGGCGGGCGGCAAGTGGTTAAATACAAAGTGTGGTAAATGTACAGCATTTTTAAAGTGTTTATGAGCTTTGACTTTTTTTTAATAGGCAATAGAAAAAAATACTATCTGTTTCATCATTTGTTGCTATGTTTTTCAGTTTATTTTTTATTTTTTAATTATTTAGAAATTTTTGTTTTTATTTTTTGTTAGGGTTAGAGGATACGGTTATAGGTTAGGGTGAGTTGTTAGGTTTAGGGTATTATTTTTATTTCTTTATTTAATTTCTTTATTATTATTGATATATTTATTTATCTTTGGTTGGGGTTAGGGGTTTACTTATTTTATTTTATGTATTTATTTTTGGTTAGGGTTTATCATTTATGTATATATGTATGTATTTATTTATTGTATGATTATTATAATGTATGTATTTTTGTTATTTTTTTAAATTAATTTACAATTTTTTTTTTTTTATTGCACTGGAGCAGAATAAAACGACCAAAAACACGTTTCATTGTATCTCCATGGAGGAGAAAACGCTTCGAATTGAGCTACAAAAGTAGCTCCAAAACTATTTTGAGCTTCAGGCAACTTGGAGTGCAGATGTGAACCATCTCCATAAAGAATAATTGATTTTTTTTTTCTTCCTGAGCGTTTTGGAGCCTGCGGGCCTTGTGTTTGACACATGTGCTCTACAGTAACTCTTCTTCTTTGTCATTGCAGGTAAATAATGGATTCCATGCAGAATCAATGTTATGAGTTATTGATGAAGGAGGGGTGAAGGCTGTCCAACTTCCACAGAAGGCTACAGAATCTTTACCTAGATGACACCATTGACAAGAGTCACCAATGACATTGCTCTTATCAATGGTGTCATCTTCGTAAACATTCTGTAGTGTTTTATGGATGTCAGACAACCTGCACCCCTCTTTCATCAGAAACTCAATGGGGGGAAAATTGCTTCTTCTTGGAATCCATTATTTACCTTCAACGAATAAAAAAAAAAAGAAGTTATTCTACCAACATGTGAAATTTGTACGTTAATCAAAAAGTTAAGCCCAATTTTGCATTATACCCAGGGACTTTATAGGGCATATACAGTAGGGAAAAACATTTGATCCCCTGCAGATTTTGTAAGTTTGCCCACTTACAAAGAAAAATGCTGACTATGACTCTAAGAACACCATCCCTACAGTCAACAAGCACAGAGGTGGAAACGTGATGCTTTGGGGTTGTTTCTCTGCTAAAGGTACAGGCCAACTTTGCCACATTGAGGGGCCAATGGACGGGGCCATGTATTATAAAATCTTGGATGAGAACCTTCTTCTCTCAGCCAGAACACTGAAGTTGGGCCGTGGATGGGTCTTCCAGCATGACGATGACCCAAAACATACCACCAAGGCAACAAAGCAGTGGCTCAAGAAGAAGCACATTAAGGTCATGGAGTGGCCTAGACAGTCTCCAGACCTTAATCCTATAGAAAATGTATGGGGGGAGCAGAAACTTCGAGTTGCCAAACGACAGCCAAGAAACCTTAAGGATTTAGAGAAGATCTGTAAAGAAGAGTGGACCAAAATCCCTCCTGAGATGCGTAGAAACCTGGTCACCAACTACAAGAAACATCTTACCGCAGTGCTGGCCAACAAGGGTTTCTCCGCCAACTACTAAGTCATGTTTTAGATTGTAAGCTCTTCTGAGCAGGACCCTCTTAATCCTCTTGTATTTTATTGTATTATAACGGTATTGTCTCCCTTTTATATTGTAAAGAGCTGCGTACGGTGCTATATAAATCCTGTATAATAATGTTTTGCTTGGTGATCAAATACTTATTTTACTCACTGAACTGCAACTTAATTGATAACATTTGTATTGTGTGTTTTTTCTGGACTTTTGGTTGATATTCTGTCTCTATCATTTAACCCCTTCCCAAACAGCCGCCACAGTTGTACTGCGGCAGGTTGGCTCCCCTGGGCGAAACGACGTAACTGTACGTCGGGTTGCCTTTTGACCACTAGGGGGTGTGCGTACGCACCCGCGACGCCATGCCGGAGCCGATGCGAGTGCCCGGCGTGTGCAATGACCGTCGGGCACCCGCAATCGCTCGTGACAGAGCGAGCACCGGGATCTGTGTGTGTAAACACATAGATCCCGGTCCTCCCAGGGGAGAGGAGACAGATCGTGTGTTCATACCAAGTATGAACACCGATCTCTCTCCTCCCTTAGTCAGTCCCATCCCCCCCACAGTTAGAACACACTAGGAAACACAGTTAACCCCTTGATCACCCCCAAGTGTTTACCCCTTCCCTGCCAGTGACATTTATACAGTAATTGGTTCATTTTTATAGCACTGATTGCTGTATAATTGTCAATGGTCCCAAAAATGTGTCAAAAGTGTCCAATTTGTCTGCCGCAATGTCGCAGTCGCAATAAAAATCACAGATCACCGCCATTACTAGTAAAAAAAAATAAATAAATAAAAATGCCATAAATCTATCCCCTATTTTGTAGACGCTATAACTTTTGCGCAAACCAATCAATATACGCTTATTGCGATTTTTTTTTTTTTACCAAAAATATGTAGAATACATATCGGCCTAAACTGAGGAAAAAATGTGTTTTCGTTTTTTAAAATTTGCAATATTTATTATAGCAAAAAGTAAAAGATATTGTGTTTTTTTTTTTTTTCAAAATTGTCGCTCTTTCTTTGTTTATAGCACAAAAAATAAAAACCGCAGAGGTGATCAAATACCACTAAATGAAAGCTCTATTTGTGGGAGAAAAGGACGTCAATTTTGTTTGGGTACAGCGTCCCACGACCGTGCAATTGTCAGTTAAAACGACGCAGTGCCGAATCGCAAAAAAATGGCCTGGTCATTGAGCAGCCAAATCTTCTGGGGCTGAAGTGGTTAAAGTACACCTATGATAAAAATTGTAGACCCTTCATTTCTTTGTAAGTGTACAAATTTACAAAATCTGCAGCGGATCAAATAATTATTTTCCCCCACTGTATAATGAATATATAGAGTGGCACTGCCCAACCCAGCAAGTTCATATAAAATATAAAGTTTATTATATAACAATTAAAAACGCATGTAAATACCATGTCATGTAACAAAAGGGTTAGCAAGATCATTTAATTTTTGATGCATAGTATGAAGGTTAATGCCACAATACAGCTTGATGCATTTCGAATGATACTGTATCTTCATCGGAAGCATTTGTGGATGAGTTCTGTATGGTTAAACCCCAGATATTAAAAGCAAAATATATATATATATATATATATATATATATATATATATAATGACTCAAAAAAAAAAGATCTACAACGTTTCTCAGCAGGGAGGTTCCTAGATGCTGAGGGACACTGGTAGTCTGGCCTGCTGTTAGAGGAGTCATATTGTATTCATAATGCTTTTCTTGTTTCACCCCCAAGATTAAGCCACTTGGGGTTTTGTGAGACAATAGTTTTATGTGAGTTAGCAGCTCACCTCTGTCAGAAATCATGAAATCAGGCAGAGACAGAAGTACAGTTAAATCACACTTGTGTAATAATAAAATTAAAAAGAACAAAACATAGCCAAAGTTCAGTAAACAAAACGGATAGTCAGCCAAGCCAGAAGTCAGGGATCAACGTAGTGGAACAGCAAGCAGGATCAGGAGCCAGAAGGGATGTCAGCAAAGCAAGTCTTAAACAGGATCGCAGGAGATAGGCTCTGTGATGTGACCAAGGTGAAGGCAGAGATCCTCTGGACTGGACGGCTTAAGTAGGCAGGACTGACTAGCAGGATGTCATCAAGAGCTGAGTAACTGTGGAGAGATAGGAGCTGGCAATTAGCCGACAGCTGAGCGGCCAGCTCAGAGAAGGAAGGGCTGAGCCCAGCCCTGACAACCTCCTGCTTTCACTTATGGGCAATAGGCCTTATGCGCCGCTCCCTTTAAGGGTTATCAATGACTGCATTCGGGTTTCTTAAAAAAACTCTCCTCCACATCCATTCTCACCATGTATAACATTCACCAATTCCACTGATGGAGACAGGTAATGCATACATACCATCATAGAGCTTTCCATATAAAATGCCACGTTTATTAAAAACCTCATAAACAAAACTCACTCGCATATAAAAGTGCACTGCTAGCTCTGGGGCAAAACAGACAAACTGCATATGCAGTAATTCAATCCATCATGTGGGGCGTCACCATTGGAGGCTGCCCTTAAAGGCCGCAAGCTTCCATGTAACATGCAACAGGTACCTCCTGAAGATTTGCTTCCACCAAACACAAATGTGTACTTCGCCGTCTCCGCCCCTTACGTATTACGCCACGGACATGGTGTAAGTTAAAAGGCCAGTGTGGATTCATGCACACATGTGCTAATATTAATAAGCGAAGGACCAATGTCACTTATGCAGTGCCAGTTCATTGCGCACATATTTGTGCGCAATCGCAAACTCGTACACCAGCAGGTGCACATACCAATTAGTACTTGGCACCTGGGGGGCTATTTAAAGTGGTCTATCATTGTGAGCAGTTGCTGAATGGTCTTCAGCTCGTTCCTGTGTTCCCAAGACCTGGTCTGTGTATGAACCGGCTTGCCTTTGGACTTCGCCTCTGCTCTCTCTCTAGCTGTGTTACCCACTACTCCCACCTTGGCTTGTATACTGTATCTGATCTGCCTGCTGACTCTGTACGACGTTGTCCGGCTCTTAATGACCCTGGCCTATCTCCTGGACTTGCTTTTCCAGCTGAATCAGTGCCTCGCTACCCGGTTGCCGCTGACTGCTACTCCTCTCCTGGTTCTGCTTCCATCCCACTCTCTGGTGCCAGGCTGCTCCTGCGACTACCAGCTCTACCCACCTACAAAGTGGACATCACCAGCTAGCTTCTACGGGACTCATGCCACTCCTTGCTTTTACACTCTCTGTCTCCACCTTCAGGAGTGTTAGGTGGGAGGTGCAAGAGAGGCATCCACAGCATTCCAGTCTTCACCAGGTACATGATATGTGGCTTCTTCAAAGGGAAGATACTTTTTTTATTTATTTTTTGTGATAAAATTTGGATTTTTGAATATTTATATTTATTATCCAAACTCCTTGAACGTCTGGTCTACAACAAACTGAACGACCAACTCACCAAGGATAACCTTCTTGATCCCCTTCAGTCTGAATTCCACCCTCAACACTCCATGGAAACTGCTCTCCTAAAACTCACAAACGATCTGCTGACGGCTAAATTCAATGAACACTATTCTGTACTCCTACTCCTAGACCTCTCTGCTGCCTTTGACACAGTGGACCACCTCCTTCCTCCTCAAAAAAAACTCCACGCCTTTGGTCTCTGTGACTGTACTCTTTGCTGGTTCTCATACTATTTATCCAACCACACCTTCAGTGTCACTTACAACTCTACTTCCTCCTCTACCCTCCCTTTCTCTGTCGGGGGTTCCCCCAAGGTTTTGTTCTTGGACCTTTCTTATTCTCCATCCTCCCTGGGTCAAGTAATAGCCTCCTATGACTTCCAATATCATCTCTATGCTGACGCCACCCATATCTATATCTCTACCCCTTAGCCTACTCCTTCAGTCTCCTCACATATCACTAATTTACTAAGAGACATATCAGCCTGGATGTCACACCACTTCCTCAAACTCAATCTATCCAAATCTGAGCTCATGAATTTTCCTCCTCCACGTGCCTCTTCCCCTGATTTCTCTGTCAAGATCAATAGCATACTATCAGCCCGTCCCCGCATGCTAAGGTTCTAGGTGTAACCCTGGACTCTGAACTATCCTTTTGGCCCCACGTCCAAACACTTTCCAAATTTTGCCGCCTCAACCTCCGCAACATCTCCAAAATACGTCCCTTTCTAACCAATGACAACACAAAGCTCCTAGTTCACTCCTTGGTCATTTCCTGCTTCGACTACTGCAACCTCTACTCACCCAGCGACTTCAATTTAAAATACTAATCATAACTTTAAAAGCCATCCACAACTCGGCCCCCAGCTACATCACTAATCTAGTCTCAAAATACCAATCTACTCGTTCCCTTCGTTCCTCCCAAGACCTCCTGCTCTCTAGTTCCCTCGTCACGTCCTCCCATACTCGCCTCCAGGACTTTTCCAGAGCCTCGCCTATCTTATGGAACTCCCTACCCCAAGCTGTCCGACTATCTCCCACACTGCTTGCTTTTAGACGATCCCTGAAAACCCTCCTCTTCAGAGAAGTCTATCCTTTCCACAGCTAACAACTGCACTTTTACTTTCTCCATCAGATCACCCCACCACAGTTGTTACCTTTTTGTATCGTTTGACCCTCCCTCCTAGAGTGTAAGCTCCAATGAGCAGGGCTCTCTGATTCATCCGGTATTAAATTATATTGTAACTGTACTGTCTGCTCTCATGTTGTAAAGGGCGGCGCAAACTGTTGGCGCTATATAAATCCTGTATGATAATAATTTATAAGTATATGCACAGTGAAACACAAGTGTGGCACTGGATTATTTTGGGTTGTGTGTATTTTAGCATATTAGAGTGGGTGGTACACTCATAGATTTCAGCAGCAACACTATTGTTATTGTAATTGTTTATTGATTTTTTCACATAGGTGCATGCAGGGGACTTTTGTTTTTATTTGGTGAGACATAATCCAGCACACTGATGTGCCAGCTCAGGAGAGGTCCTAATCTGCTCTAACCGGTATCAGCTGATAGCTGGAGAGGGTGTTGCGCCCTTTCTGTGTTTTGATATCCCAGTCAGGGCCATCAACCAGGAAAGGGCAGGTGGCAATGTGCTCAAACACCAGCCTCTTAGCAACAAGGCATTTGTTTGGCCTCTCCATATCTTACCGCTGCCGTCCGCTGACAGCATCTGACAGTGTGAAAAGCACCTCTGGGCGCTGCTGAAGCGGGCCGATGTACCTGGTAAAACACGTACACTTGACCCCAGACGTTAAGCTGGAGATGTCAAAAACTGTAAAACAATAATGCAAAGCTGATTATTAACAAGCATCTCAGAATACAGCGCAGGACAAACACAAAGGTCTCTTATCCTACACTGTGGAATATCACGCGGCGACTTATAAAGCTGAAAATAGGTGGTGAGGAGGAAACAATACAGAGTACTTCAGACAGACAGACATGGGCCTTTCCAATCTCATGTAAGTCTGGAAACAGACCACTCTTTGTGACATCAGATAGTAAGGCATGGTCAAAAGATACACTACATCAGTGGTCTCCAAACTGCGGTCCAGGAGCCAGTGTGTCCCTTTGATTGCCTTTAACCAATGATGGGGAACCATTCGCCCTACCGACACCGTGACTATTTCTCATATTAAAACCAATAATGAGGAACCATTCCACCTACCAACACCATCACTATTTCTCATATTAAAGCCAATGATAGAGAACCATTCCCCCTACCAACACCATCACTATTTCTCATAATAAAACCAATAATGAGGAACCATTCCCCCTACCGACACCATCACTATTTCTCATATTAAAACCAGTGATGGGGAACCATTACCCCTACCGACACCCTCACTATTTCTCTTATTAAAACCAATGATGGGGAACCATTCCCCCTACCAACACCATCACTATTTCTCATATTAAAACCAGTGATGGGGAACCATTACCCCTACCGACACCCTCACTATTTCTCTTATTAAAACCAATGATGGGGAACCATTCCCCCTACCGACACCATCACTATTTCTCATATTAAAACCAGTGATGGGGAACCATTACCCCTACCGACACCCTCACTATTTCTCTTATTAAAACCAATGATGGGGAACCATTCCCCCTACCAACACCATCACTATTTCTCATATTAAAACCAGTGATGGGGAACCATTACCCCTACCGACACCCTCACTATTTCTCTTATTAAAACCTATGATGGGGAACCATTCCCCCTACCAACACCATCACTATTTCTCATATTAAAGCCAATGATGGGGAACCATTCCCCCTACCGACACCATCACTATTTCTCATATTAAATCCAATGATGGGGAACCATTCCCCCTACCGACACCATCACTATTTCTCATATTAAAGCCAATGATAGGGAACCATTCCACCTACCAACACCATCACTATTTCTCATATTAAAGCCAATGATGGGGAACCATTCCCCCTACCGACACCATCACAATTTCTCATATTAAAGCCAATGATGGGGAACCATTCCCCCTACCGACACCATCACAATTTCTCATATTAAAGCCAATGATGGGGAACCATTCCCCCTACCGACACCATCACTATTTCTCATATTAAAACCAATGATGGGGAACCATTCCCCCTACCGACACCATCACTATTTCTCATATTAAAACCAATGATGGAGAACCATTCCCCCTACCGACACCATTACTATTTCTCATATTAAAACCAATGATGGGGAACCATTCCCCCTACCCAACACCATCACTATTTCTCATATTAAAGCCAATGATGGGGAACCATTCCCCCTACCGACACCATCACTATTTCTCATATTAAAACCAATGATGGGGAACCATTCCCCCTACCGACACCATCACTATTTCTCATATTAAAACCAATGATGGGGAACCATTCCCCCTACCTACACCATCACTATTTCTCATATTAAAACCAATGATGGGGAACCATTCCCCATACTGACACCATCACTATTTCTCATATTAAAGCCAATGATAGGGAACCATCCCCCCTACTGATACCATTACTATTTCTCATATTAAAACCAGTGATGGGGAACCATTCCCCCTACCGACACCATCACTATTTCTCATATTAAAGCCAATGATGGGGAACCATTCCCCCTACCGACACCATCACTATTTCTCATATTAAAACCAATGATAGGGAACCATTCCCCCTACCGACACCATCACTATTTCTCATATTAAAACCAATGATGGGGAACCATTCCCCCTACCGACACCATCACTATTTTTCATATTAAAACCAATGATGGAGAACCATTCCCCCTACCGACACTATCACTATTTCTCATATTAAAGCCAATGATAGGGAACCATTCCCCCTACCGACACCATCACTATTTCTCATATTAAAACCAATGATGGGGAACCATTCCCCCTACCGACACCATCACTATTTCTCATATTAAAACCAATGATGGGGAACCATTCCCCCTACCGACACCATCACTATTTCTCATTTTAAAACTAATGATGGGGAACCATTCCCCCTACCGACACCATCACTATTTCTCATATTAAAACCAATGATGGGGAACCATTTTCCCTACCGACACCATCACTATTTTTCATATTAAAACCAATGATAGGAGACCAATCCCCCTACTGACACCATCACTATTTCTCGTATTAAAACCAATGATGGGGAACCATTCCCCTACCGACACCATCACTATTTCTCATATTAAAACACGTGAAGGGGTACTGATTTCAGGGGATTTTCTATACCCAGTAGCCACAGTCCGGCCCCCTAAAGCCTGAAGGACAGTAAATTGGCCATTTGCTTAGAACGTTTGGAGACCCCTGCACTACATGGTCAAAGGATTGTGGACACCTGACATTCACACCTTACAGTGTATATGAGTTTGTTGGACTTTTCAGTCTAAAACCATGGAATTGAGTTGGCTCCCTATATGGCTGTAACAGCCTTCACTCTTCTGGGAAGGCTTTCCACAAGATTTTGGAGTGTGTATATGGGAATCTGTGCCCATTAGGGATTGGCCTCCCTTTGCATCTAGTGTAGCCTCCACTCTTCTGGGAAGGCTTTTCATGATTTTTTGTGCCCATTCGGCCAAAAAGAATATTTGTGAGGTAAGATACTGATGTCGGATGGGATGACCTGGCTCGGAGACAGTGTATCAGGGCATTTTGTGTTTGGGGGGGTCTGTATATGTGGGCAAAACTTTGTTTACAATAACCTATCGTTCACTATAGAGCTTGGGTCTGTAAGCCAGCGATTGCGATCGACCGGTTGACCGCAGGGAGCTAACAGGTGGATTGTGACCAAAGCTCTGCCTCCCCCCGCAGCCTCCGCCACTCTCGTTCACTGAAAAACGGAGAGAGAGAGGCAGCATAGTGCTGGATGGAGGGCGGGGGCAGGAGTTGCCTCAGTGATTGGTTGCTAGGGGGATGGACAGAGGACACTTCTTTGGGGGATGGGGAGGCAGAGGACACTCTTTTCGGGGGCAGAAGACACTTTGTGGGGGGCAGAGGACACTACACTGGGGGGGTGATGTGAAGGGGGGGTAAAGGACACTGCTTTGAGAGGGGGCCACTACTGTGGTGGAGGGTGGCAAAGAACACTGCTATGGGGGGCAGAGGACACTATGGACTACGGTGTGGGGGGGGGGGGGGTGATGTGAATGGGACAGAGGGCACATTGTTGGGGGAGGGGGTACAGGACACAATAGCTACATCTTTTTATTGGGAGCTTGAAGGTTTTTTTTTTTTTTTTAAGGGAGCGCCACCTAGAAACCCCCGCCCCTCTTTCCCCAGGTAGATCTCAACCTCCCAAAGGTTGCCTAACCTGCTATAGAGATTTCCCCAGTCAAGGACTGCATACCTAAAGCTGACCTGTTACTGGAGTTGGATCACTACCACAAATCTGGTCCTATGGTGGAGTACTTCCACTTTAACACCTTAGCACTGAAGTGACTTCTTTTTAGTTTACACCCAAGCATCACACCTATTAGAGCTTGTTGGACATCCCGTTTTAAAAACATAGGCATTTATTTGGAGTTGGTCCAGCCTTTGTAGCTGTAACAACCTCCACTCATCTTAGAAAGCTTTCCACAAGATTTTGGATTGTGTTTGTGTGCCCATTCAGCTGAGGTCAGGGACTGAATTTGGATGAGAAGACCTGGCTGGCAACCAACATTCCAATTCATCCCAATGGCTTTCAGTAGGGTTGAGATCAGGACTCTGTGTGGGACACTCTCTAGTTTGCAAGGCTCTGCCTACTTTACTAAAATGAGGAATAACCCTTGTTCTTGTGGTTTATAATGAAAGTATAAAGATACAGAGAAGGTTCTGCTGTGGTTTCCCCAGTTCTCGCTAAGCTTAGTAGTCAATATTGGAACAAGTGTGGTCAGAAGGGATGAGTCAAACATACCTGGGTTTGGCTCAACCCCCATTGGGATTTTGCACCCATTCAGCCAAGGGTATTTTTTTGAGGTCAGGTACTGATGTTGGATGAGAACCTGGCTCACAAAAGGCTTTCCAATTCATTCCAAAGTTGTTCAGTAGGGCTGAAGTCGGGGCTCTCTGCAGGACACTCTAGTTTCTTCCTACCAAACTGGTTAAACCGTGGTCTTTATGGGGCATGGTGGAACAGAAAAGGAACTTCACCAAAACTGTTACCACAAGGTTGGAAATACAAAATTATCTAAAAAGTCTTTGCATTATAAAGCATTAACCAGTTTTACTGCTACAGGGCAGCCGCGCTGCACAGGATCACGTAAATATGCGTGATCCCCCACTTCTGGGTAGCGGTTGCTAGTGCCCGCTGCCGGTGGCACGCTCCTGCTGTGATTCTACACAGCGGGAGCCAATCGGTGGATCCCGCAGACTCGATGTCCGCTGGGGCCAAGTACACAGGCAGAGCATAAGTCTGCCTATGTAAACAAGACAGATTGCTGTTCTGTCAGAAGGGGAGGCATGGATCCTGCGTTCTTGCAAAGCAGGGGCATGGTTCTATGCCTTCCCCTAGTAAAAGCACCTCCCCCACTGTACACTAAAACACTAGCTAGGCACACAGTTAACCCTTTGATTGCCCCTGATGTTAACCTCTTCCCATCCAGGGTCATTAGTACAGTGACAGTGCATATTTTTAGTACTGATCACTGTATTAGTGTCAAAAGTGTCCGTTAGTGTCCAATTTGTCTGCTGCAATATCGCAGTCCTGCTCTAAGTCGCTGATTACCGCCATCACTAGTAAGAAAAAAAAAAAATTCCATAAATTAGATCCCACAGTTTGTAGATGCTATAACTTTTGCGCAAACCAATCAATATACGTTTATTGGGGGTTTTTTTTAACAAAAATATGTAATAGAATATATATTGGCCTAAATTTATGAAGAAATTAGATTTTTTTTACATTTTCTTAATTGGATATTTTTTATAGCAGAAAGTAAAAAATGTTGTTTTTTTTTTTCAAAATTGTCATTACTTTTTTGTTTATAGCACAAAAAATTAAACCGCAGAGGTGATCAAGTACCACCAAAAGAAAGCTCTATTTGTGGGATAAAAAGGACATACATTTTATTTGTGTACAGTGTTGCACGACCGCGCAGTTGTCAGTTAAAATAACGCAGTGCCGTATCGCAAAAATTGGCCTGGTCAGGATTGGGGGGGGGGGTTTAAATCTTCCGGAGCCGAAGGAGTTAACAGTACCCTTTTGTCAGGGCTGGGCTCAGCCCTTCCTTCTCTGAGCTGGCCGCTATTTGCCAGCTCCTATCCCTCCACAGTTACTCAGCTGTTGATGATATCCTGCTCGTCAGTCCTGCCTACTTAAGCTGTCCAGTCCAGAGGATCTCTGCCTTCGCTTTGGTCAACATCACAGAAACTATCGCCTGCGATCCTGTTCAAGACTTGCTTTGCTGACATCCCTTCTGGCTCCAGATCCTGCTCGCTGTTCCACTACAATGATCCCTGACTTCTGGCTTGGCTGACTATCTGTTCCGGTTACTGAACTTTGGCTATGTTTTGATTACGTTTGTTCTTTTTACTTTTATTATTAAACAAGTGTGATTTAACTGTACTTCTGTCTCAGCCCGATTTCATGGTTTCTGACACCTTTACTGGAGAAACTTGAACTTAATAATTTGAAAAGAGGGGGGGGGGGGGGTCCACATACTTTTGGCCATATTGGTAGGTATGATGGTCACGTTTTTTAAACATTTGGCCATAAAGTGTATACGTTTCAGTAAGCAGTGACATTAAGTCAAACGTTCGTTTATCTAATGCATACCAAACAATTTAAACAAAATGTGACAAAGAACATGGAAAGGGGGGAAAAATCTCCCCAGTAAGGGGAACAGACGTAAAAACCTGACAGCTTCTTCATCACGCTATCCAAAACAAAGAAAAAAAACTGGATTTAGGCTTTAAAAATATTCAAAATTGTATTTTAGTTTCTAATATAATACCGTAATTAAAAAAATGTAAAACTTTGTAAACTTGAAACTTTTTTTTTTTTTTTTTTTTTTTTTTAGGTTGGACTTATTTTCATTTTCTATTTCATTTTTAGATTCTATCATTATATTTACTGATTGACTTTGTCTTGCAGAACGGCGTACTACATGACCTACCGCCAGGTGTACAGTCGGGAGTATCAGACTGTGAATAAATGCTGTCCTGGGTGGTCCCAGCTGAACGGGGAGGCAGGTTGCCATCACTGTAAGTACAGCTATTCACAGCTTGGCTAACTTTTTCACCCTGTGGGTGTTGGGGCTGGCAGGGGGATGCTAGGTGGACCTGTAGTACATTGGCAGCTGAAGAGTCTTTAAGAATTGTATGGGAATGCTGGGAGTTGTAGTGCTTGAAAAGCAGGGAGCACCGAGGTTGATAAAGGAAAAATTCTGGACCTTTCTAGTATACAGTGAAGGTTTCCACCTCCCTTGAAGGTTTGTATTGCTGTCTGTAGCTTCATCTTCCTGTCCCTGTAACACTTGTCATTGGGAAAGGAAGTAAGTTGATTTATATTCAACATAAACAGCAAAAAAAAAAAAAAAAAGCCCAGGGGCTTTAACCCAATCTTTTTCTAACTGTTTAAATTGAAAGAAACCTTGTACCAAATCTCAGGTCTCAGCGAACCCCTGCTAATAATTACTATATCTACAGCTCAGGGTAGATTAGCGTGAACAGTAGGCTGACATATTGCAATTAGTAAAAGAATAAGAAATGTGGCTTAGCGTATTTGACAACCACTCTATATGACAAAATTATTTTCAGTAGTAATGTTAAAATGAATTAAAAACTTTTGTCAGAAAAGAAATCCAGGAAATTGTATTGTTTCTTCTGGTGGTCAGTGCAAAAATCTCCCCATTACATTGGTGGACAGTGACTTGTTCCCTTACGTTCATGGACAGTGACATGTGCCCTTACTTTGGTGGACAGTGACTTGTTTCCTTACTTTGGTGGACAGTGACGTGTGCCCTTACTTTGGTGGACAGTGACTTGTTCCCTTACTTTGGTGGACAGTGACTTGTTCCCTTACTTTGGTGGACAGTGACTTGTTCTTTTACTTTGGTGGACAGTGACTTGTTCCCTTACTTTGGTGGACAGTGACTTGTTCCCTTACTTTGGTGGACAGTGACGTGTGCCCTTACTTTGGTGGACAGTGACTTGTCCCCAATACATTGGTGGACAGTGACTTGTTCCCTTACTTTGGTGGACAGTGACTTGTTTCCTTACTTTGGTGGACAGTGACTTGTTTCCTTACTTGGGTGGACAGTGACTTGTTTCCTTACTTTGGTGGACAGTGACTTGTTTCCTTACTTTGGTGGACAGTGACTTGTTTCCTTACTTGGGTGGACAGTGACTTGTTTCCTTACTTGGGTGGACAGTGACTTGTTTCCTTACTTTGGTGGACAGTGACTTGTTTCCTTACTTTGGTGGACAGTGACTTGTTCCCTTCCTTTGGTGGACAGTGACTTGTTCCCTTCCTTTGGTGGACAGTGACTTGTTTCCTTACTTTGGTGGACAGTGACTTGTTTCCTTACTTTGGTGGACGGTGACTTGTCCCCAATACATTGGTGGACAGTGACATGTTCCCTTACTTTGGTGGACAGTGACGTGTGCTCTTACATTAGTGGTTAGTATAGAGCCCTACACCTTGGTGGTCAAAAAAAAGTTCCCTTACATTGGTGGTGGGTAAAGTGTCCCCTCACAGTGGTGATTAGTGTAATGTCCCCTTACATTAGTATATAGTGAGGTGTCCCATTACATTGGTGGTCATTGTAGTGTCCCCTTATATATTTTATTTATTACAGGTACTTATATTGCGCCGTCAATTTACTCAGCGCTTTACATATATATTATACATTCAGATCACTCCCTGTCCTCAAGGAGCTTTCAATCTAAGGCCCCTAATTCCCATTCATACATACACACACTAGGGACAATTTTTAGCCAGGTGCCAATTAACCTACCAGCAAGTCTTTGGCGTGTGGGAAAAAACCCACGCACGCACAGGGAGAACATGCAAACTCTAGGCAGGTAGTGCCGTGGTTAGGATTCAAACCAACGACCCTTGTGCTGCTAGGTGGAAGTGCTAACCACTTGGCTACTGTGCTGCCCATACATTGGTAGTCAGTGTAGAGCCTCCTTGCTTGCCTTGGTTGATAAGTGACACGTCCCATTAATTTGTGATCACTGAAGCTTCCACTTCAATTGGTGATTAGTGTAGAGCGCACTTACATTGGCAGTCATCAAATTGTCCCCTTGCTTTGGTGGTAGTGTAGTGCCCCCTTACATTGGTGGTCAGTAAAGTATCTCCTTTCATTGGTGGTCTATAAAGTGTCCCCTTACCCTGTTGGTCAGTGAAGTGTCCTCTTACATTGGTGATTAGTGTAGAGGCCCCTTACTTTAATGGCAAGGGAATTGTCCCCTTAATTTGGCGGTCAGTGAAGTGTCCTCTACATTGATGGCCAGTGGAGAAGGGTTTCTAAGGATTGGTGGTCAGTGGGAGAAGGTCCACCTTACATTGGTGGTCAGTGGAGAAGGGTTCCTAAGGATTGGTGGTCAGTGGGAGAAGGTCCACCTTACATTGGTGGTCAGTGAGAGAAGGGATCCCTTACACTGGTGGTCAATGGGAAGGATTCTCCCCTTTGCTGATTGTTCAAATAACCCCTAGGACCTCTGGAGGAACCCTAGGCTTCCACAAAACCCTGGTTGAGAATGGTGCTCTAACCCTTTCCCACTATATCCAGGAATTAAAAAAAAAAAAAAAAGAATTTTGTATATATTAGATCAGGTCAATGAGTATGGGTTAAATATGTTTTTTTAATGTCATCCCAGTCTTAGGCTATAGGGTTCAATGTTGAGTTGGCCAACCCTTTACAGCTATAACAGCTTCAACTCTTCTGGGAAGGCCGACCACAACGTTTAGGAGTGTGTCTATGGGAATGTTTGACCATTCTTCCAGAAGCGCATTTGTGAAGTCAGGCACTGATGTTGGCTGAGAAGGCCTGGCTCACAGTCTCTGCTTTAATTCATCCCAAAGGTGTTCTATCGGGTTGAGGACAAGGACTCTGTGCAGGCCAGTCAAGTTCCTCCACCCCAAATTCGCTCATCCATGTCTTTATGGACCTTGCTTTGTGCACTGGTGCGCAGTCATGTTGGAACAGAAAGGGGCCATCCCCAAACTGTTCACATAAAGTTGGGAGCATGAAATTGTCCAAAATGTCTTGGTGTGCTGATGCCTATATATATCTAATATATACAAAATTCTTTTTTTTTTTTTTTTTTAATTCTTAATTTTTTTTTTTTTTTAATTCTTGGATATAGTGGGAAAGGGTTAGAGCACCATTCTCCTTCAATGGAACTAAGGGACCAAGCCCAACCCCTGAAAAACAACCCCACACCATAATCCCCCCTCCACCAAATGATGTGTACTGGTGCACAAAGCAAGGTCCATAAAGACATGGATGAGCGAGTTTAGGGTGGAGGAACTTGACTGGCATGCACAGAGTCCTGACCTCAACCCAATTGAACACCTTTGGGATGAATTAGAGCCAACAGCCTTCCCAGAAGAGTTGAAGCTGTTATAGCTGCAAAGGTTGGGCCAACTCAATATTGAACCCTACGGACTAAGACTGGGATGCCATTAAAGTTCATGTGCGTGTAAAGACAGGCTTCCTAATACTTTTGGTAATATAGTGTATGTCTCAAGTCTATGGCTCTTGAGGCATGTTCAAAGTCTCCAACAACTCCTATAGAATGTTCACAGTCTCTGACCATCTCTTGTATCCTGTCCGCTGCCTCTGACCATCTCTAGTATTATATCCACAGTCTCTGACCATCTTTTGTATCATGCACATGGTCTTTGACTATATCCTATTGTGTTTCTGCTCTCTGTTACTGAATATTAACTGAATTTTATGTGTGGCCCTTTGGTGATGTTGAAGGCCATACTTGAGGCCCCCCATATCAAGAAAGTTGAACATCGTTGATTTTGGTCCTTGTTTAAATTAGATTTTTTTTATTTTCTTGGTGGCATTAAGCCATTTGGCATGGCAACTAAAACCATCGGTGGTATATTGCTATGCATTTTTTTTTTTTCATTTTCACATTTTTTTTTTTGTAGTTGAAAGATGATGGCAAACTGCCAAAATTGCAACAAAATCCCCAAATTTCTAGCTTCATACTTTCAATCTACAAAGTTTTGTTGAGTGAATGGTACAAAAATAAATATAGTTTACAATGAAGATGTAGGAAATGTGATTGGAAGATGAGATTGTAAAGTTTGTGGCTCTCATAAAAACAGTTTTAGCTCCTCCAGTCACTGCCTCATACAACCTCTTTTTATGAATACATTAGATGAAAGCTCACAGATTTTTAGCACAGTCCTGTGAGGTGTAGATATAGATTAAGAAGGCTCTACTGTGCTTCGCACAGGTTTAGTGGACGGCTATTGGTTCCTTTTTGCCCCACCTCGACATTATACTTTCTCGTTGATCCCCAAGCCCTACTCCATAGAAGCCATTGTTTCCATACACTGCACTGATGATGACAAACAAGTTTGGGACAGCTGTATGCAGTTTTAAATACATGTCTCTAAAGTATTTAGCTGTACTTTTGGATATACAGTTGAACCCCAGGGGCAGCCGCATAACACCTTAATTTTCAAGGCTCTGCCCACTATCCTAAAATGAGTAATAACCCTTCTTCTTGGGCTTTATGATGAGTAATGTATAAAGATACATTCAGTTGTGAGAAGGTTCTGCTAGTACTGCCTAAGCTTGGTACAGTAGATTGTCTAGTCAGATTGTAACAAGTGTGTTTAGTAGGGATGAGCTAAGCGTACCTAGGTTTGTCTAATCCCTACTGGGGAATTTGTACTCATTCACCCAAAAGAACATTTGTGAGGTCAGATATTGATGCTGAATGAGAAGATCTGGTTCACAGTTGGCATTCCAGTTCATCCTAAAGGTGTTGTTAAGGTCAGGGCTTCATGCTTACCACTTGGGTTTCCTCACACCAAACTGGTCAAATCATGTCTTTATGGAGATGCTGGATGGGAAGACCTGGCTCGTTCTAATTTATCCTGAAGGTGTGCAGTAGGGTTAAGGTCAGGGCTTCATGCCTACTACTTGAGTTCTTTCACACCAAACTGGTCAAATCATGTCTTTATGGAGATGCTAGATGGAAAGACCTGACTACTTTCAATTCATCACACAAACTGTTCAGCAGGGTTAAGGTCAGCGCTCCATGGTCCACTTGAGTTCCTTCACACCAAACTGGTCAAACCATGTCGTTATGGAAATGCTGAATGATAAGATCTGTTTCATTCCAATTCATCCTAAAGGTGTTCAGTACCGTTTGAGGACCAGCTCTGTGCAGGACACTTGAGTTCTTTCACACCAAACTGGTCAAATCATGTCTTTATGGAGATGCTGGATGAGAAGACCTGATGAGTTCCAAATCCATCACAAAACTGTTCAATAGAAGTAAGGTCAGCGCTCCATGGTCCACTTGAGTTCCTTCACACCAAAATGGTCAAAGCACGTCTTTATGGAAATGCTGAATGAGAAGACCTGGCTCGTTCCAATTAATCCCAAAGGTGTTCAGTAGGTTTGCGGTCAGGGCTTTATGCAGGACATTTGAGTTCATATACGCCAAAATGGTCAAACCATGTCTTTGTGGAGTTGGAATTGTGCACAGGGGTATAGTCATGGTGGAACAGAAAAGGGTCTTCTCCGAACTGTAACCACAAGGTTGGAAGCACGCAATTGTATACTGTATTATTAACAATACCGTTCCCTGGAAATACAGTACTTAAACATAATCTTTTGGCCATATAGTGTATAGTCACAACTCAAAAATTTGAAGGGATGTCCACAAACTTCTAGGGCGGTGAGCTAGGGGTCATTTCATACATTCAATGTTGGATTTGTGGCATTTTTTCTAGCAGATCCTAGCTGGCTACAGACTGAAATTTCATTTTTAATAATATTAAATTATAAATTGGTTTAGAAATGATATATGTGATATCATTTTTCCTTAATAGCACTGAGAACTAAGCTGAATTATCCTTTCACGCATAAGGCATATTCTTTCACGCATGGACGTCTAATATGTATTTCTTATTTTATCAGTTTGAAAAAGTCAACAAAAAAGAGATTCATTCTGATTGGTTGCTAGGAGATGTAGAGCTCATTACAGGTCTCTTTTGGCTTTATTAAAAAAGCCGTCATATATTCTTGTGGCTCTGACAATTTATTTATTTATTTATTTTTTTGGGGGTGGGGGGGTAGTTTTACTTTTTAATTACCAAACTTTCCAACTTGTCTCGAAACTCCTTAGAAAAGCGCTGAAATATTTAGCACTGGTTTTGTTTCGGTATGTTGTTCTTTGGTTCAAAGAATGTATTATTTCAAGGAGAAGGGAAGTCAGACGCCAATTATTTAAAACGTCTTCCGCTAGATAACAGGTCTGTACCATGGGCTGGTTCATTTAAGACTTGTTTGAAGACTAATTAAAGAGTAAGAAAAATGCTTTTGCTCATTACACCTCCTTGGCGGCTGTCTTGACGATGCTTGGGTGTCCCCTCAGTTTGGTTTAGTTTCTTTTTTAAACTGCTTTGTGAACAGAGCCTCATTAAAATTCATGTCTGGAATCACTAATTGGGATGGCGCTGTGTTAATAGGCTGGTTCCCAATTTCAATTTTTGTGGACAGGCTGGGGATATAGGCAAACTTTGTAGTAATGTGTAACATTTAACATGGGACTTAGTACATGAGAACACAATCT
The DNA here is from genome assembly GCA_037952925.1 of Lithobates clamitans. Lineage (NCBI taxonomy): Eukaryota > Metazoa > Chordata > Amphibia > Anura > Ranidae > Lithobates > Lithobates clamitans. The sequence continues at coordinate 114,089 of JBBGZY010001501.1, forward strand.
TCACCCAGATTAGCCTCCACATTTAAGCATAAAAAGCAATGTCTTGATGGTGCAAGTAGTGTATGGATAACTCCTTATAATAGAGTGAGGCTTGACAAAGAGGCAGGAATGCCTTAAAACATGTAGCCACACCCCAAGACGTCCCCCGGTGTCTGCCATCATCCATTGGGTTCCCATGAGAAATCACTCTTCACCCAGATTAGCCTCCACATTTAAGCATAAAAAGCAATGTCTTGATGGTGAAAGTAGTGTATGGATAACTCCTTATAATAGAGTGAGGCTTGACAAAGAGGCAGGAATGCCTTAAAACATGTAGCCACACCCCAAGACGTCCCCCGGTGTCTGCCATCATCCATTGGGTTCCCATGAGAAATCACTCTTCACCCAGATTAGCCTCCACATTTAAGCATAAAAAGCATAGTCTTGATGGTGCAAGTAGTGTATGGATAACTCCTTAAAATAGAGTGAGGCTTGACAAAAAGGCAGGAATGCCTTAAAACATGTAGCCACACCCCAGGACCTTCCCCGGCGTCTGCCATCATCCATTGGGTTCCTCTGGAGTCTCCTCCCAACCAGGAAGTGCTCTGAGTTTCCTATGCCTATCCAGCCGATGACAGGGGCAGGCTCTGAGCTTCATATGCCTACTCAGCCAACGGAAGTGCTGCACAGTCCCTGCTTGGGTGTCCCTCCAGTTTGGTTTAGTCTTTTTTTTAAACTGTTGGTGAACAGATCCTCATCAAAAACCATGCCTACAATCACTAATTGGGATGCAGGTGCATTAATAGGCTGGTTTGTTATTTCAATTTTAGGGGATAAGCTGGGGTTATAGGCACAATTTGTAACAGTATGTAACATTGAAATCTTCACCTTTTGATCGTTTGATTTCTTTGGGACTTGGTACATACAGTAAGAAATCAATCAGCACCCAGATCAGCCTCCCCAGGCCCCGTGCATGAAATCGCATACAAGTATGTGATTTTGCGCAGGAGGGCCGCCCTGCCGCAGTATATCTGCGTATGTCAGTCCTTAAGAGGTTAATCACAAAGACCCACCTTAAATCTGCTACTACCTGCAACCTGGAACTGATGAATGACTGTTCATTCATTAGTTCCTCCCTTGTGAGAAGATGGGCTCTAAAATGTAAACAGTAGTACTGTTTACATGTTGTGATCCTGTGATTGGCCATCACAGTGATCAACAAGTACTGAGCCACTCAGATCGGCTCTGTACATTGTGCCTGTCATGTGAGCTGTCAGATGATGGCTCAGATCACAGCAATTCCAGGGAAAACTGGCCACCCAGCACCAACAGTTTGTACAGCGCTTTACAACATCAAGGGCAGACAGTACAATTACAATACGATTTCATACAGTAGGAATCAGAATCAGAGGGCCCTGCTAGCAACATTCATCACTTTGCCGTTCATGAACTTATAGCAGTAGATAAGTGGTCCAACTGGTATTTGCAAACCGGCGCTTTAAATTATTTTATTTTTTTACATTTTCATTCTCTCGTTTTTTGTTTTTTTTTTCCTCAAAAACATAAATTATTGAGGACAATAAAAGTCCCATATATAACTGAAAAGAGCTTCTCCATCCCCTGGGAGCCATTGAAAGCCCAATGCACACCTAAGGGCTCATGCACACTGCAGCTCAAAGAAGCGGCTCCTACAGGCTTTTTTGAGCTCTCATTTTTTTCTACCTAGAAACTCCCCTCCATGTTAGCCAACGTGGCCATGCACACTATGGCTTTTCCTGGAGTTTACAGGCATATACTCTTACAGGAAGAACCAACCCCCCCCCCCCATATCCCACCAACTCACGTTTTCGAGAAGAGCTTTCCAGCAGAAAAGATGCCTAAGTGCCCAAAAACGTGCAAAAAAAAAAAAAGTGTGAAAGAGCATGAAAAAGCTCAAAGAAGCTGGAAAACACACAAATAAAAAAAAAAATGAAAATCGAGCTGAGGGGAGGGTTTGTGAAAAAAACATGCAAAAGAGCCCAAAAAGTACATTAAAATAGAGAAATATTTAGAAATATTTAGAACATGTTCCATTTCTAGGTCCGTTAGAATTTTCGAAAAAAAAAAAGTCCGATGAGGCCCACACATGATCGGAATATACAATGAAAAGCTTCCGTCGGACTTTTTCTGTCAGACAATCCGTTCGTGTGTACGCGGCATAAGACTAAAACTAAATCGAAATTTGCTGCCAAAATTAACACTGCCTGCCAGTGCCCACAGTGCCAGGAATCAGTGCCCACCAGTGCATAAGTGCCAGCAATCAGTGCCACCTATCAGTGCCAACTATCAATGCCCACCAGTGGTGCCAATCAGTGCCTCATCAATGCCACCTAGCAGTGCTGCCTATCAGTGTCACCTACCAGTGCTGATCAGTGCCCATCCCTGCCACCTATCAGTGCCACCTATTAGTGCCCTTCAGTGCCACCTATCAATGCCCTCAGGTGCCACGCATCAGTGTCACCTCTCTGTGCCCTCCAATGCCACTTATCAGTGCCCACCAGTGCCACCTCATTGCCCATCAGTGCCGCCTATTAATGCCCATCGGTGCCGCCTATTAATGCCCATCAGTGCCGCCTTATCAATGCCAATCAATGCAGCCTATCGGTGCCCATTAGTGCAGCCTTATCAGCGTACGTCAATGAAGGAGAAAAATTACCTGTTTGCAAAATTTATTAACAAAATATAAAACAGTTTTGTATTTTTTTTTTTTTTTTTTAATTCGGTCTTTTTAAATTTTTTTAACAGAGATGGTCAAATACCACCAAAAGAAAGCTCTATTTGTGGGGAAAAAAAATGATAAAAATGTAGTTTAGGTACAGTGTTGTATGACCGCGCAATTGTCATTCAAAGAGTGACAGCGCTAAAAGCTGAAAATTGGTCTGGGCAGGAGGGGGGTTTAGGTGCCCAGTAAGCAAGTGGTTAATCCGACTCCCTGTTGGTGACAGTTTAACTCCATACATTAGGCCTTATCAGCAAGAAGTTTTATGCTAGGATGCTAAGAAAACAATAATCTCGTGCATGACTTTATTTGCACACATTCTTCAGATTTTGGACACACCGGGGTGGATTTACTAAAACTGGAGAGTGCAGAATCTGGTACAGCTCTGCATGGCAGCCAATCGGCTTCTATCTTCAGCTTGTTCAATTAAGCTTTAATAATAAAACCTGGAAGCTGATTGGTTTCTATGCCGAGCTGCACCAGATTTTGCACTCTCCAGTTTCAATAAATCAATCCCAATATTTGCAGCTGTATGGGTGCAAATTATCTTCATTCGCTGTGCAGTGCCCCATATAGCAATTGTTTGATAGAAGGGGGGATAAAAGTGTCTAAATTTAAAAGCAAAAAATGTAATCTATTGCAGTTTACTAGACCTTGGTGTGGTGGCTGCATTTGTTTTCTCTTTTTTCAAGCTTCTTTTGCTTTATTTTCACCTGGTAATCCTTCAAATAACACACTCCAGGGGAGATTTGCTACTACTGGTGCACCCAGAATCTGGTGCAGTTGTGCATAGTAACCAATCAACTTCTAAGTTCAGCCTGTTCAGTTAAGCTTTGGCAATAAAACCTGAAAGCTGATTGGTTACTATGCGCAGTTGCACCTGTTTTAGTAAATCTCCCCCTTCCTGTCCCAGTTGGCTGTGCTCACTTCTCAACTGCATCTATGGAGGGCGCCTTAGGCTGTTCTACTGAAAACGGACTTCAAATACATCCTGTATCTCGACATCTACATTATAGGGAAGGGGGGCAGGGTAATTGGTAGTTTACAGAAGACAGCTAGGAAGAAATATATTTTTCGGTGCAGCTCAGAAGTAACAAGGACACAGCATTTCTGGTAGGATCAATAGGTATACGGTATTCTGTATTTGCTGAAAATGTACTTAAAGTGATTATAGAGTATAATCTGAGTGTCTCTATAATATCATGCACCTCATCCCGCTTAGCCAAATTGTGAATATGGAGGAATGGGATTATAACGGTGCTACTGACAAATGGTTCATAACAAGTTGAATAAAAAAAGAATTTCTTTATTAATATAAAAAGGTAAAGAGAAAAGTAAACAAGGGGTATTGCAGTAATTAAAATCAATAGTAGAGCATATACATGATACATATATTGGGTTGCTGGTGACCCACAAGGGAAAAGAAAAGGTGGTCACAGATGGAGGTTGAATCCCAACATGTTTCGCCAGTGATGGCTTCCTCAGGGGATAGTGTGGGACCACCACAATAATCCAGCTCTAACTTAAAGTGATATTGTTTTAAAAAAAAAATAAATAAACAAACATGTCACACTTACTTCCTCTATGCAGAGCAGCCTGGATCCTCCTCTTCTCGAGTCTCCGCCTGGCCCCCCCTCCTGCTGAGTGCCCCCAGAGCAAGCAGCTTGCTCTGGGGAGCACCCAAGGCGGCTCGCTCCTAAGCCACTGCTCTGCGTGTCCATTCACACACAGAGCCATGGCTCAGCCCCGCCCCCTCTCTTTCCTCATTGGCTCACTGGCTGTGACTGAGGAGTGAGAGTCCCTGCACATCGCTGGATCGCAGTGGGGCTCAGGTAAGCATTATGGGGGGCATAGAATGTATGAAGGTAAAAAAACTTCAGCCTTTAGAACCACTTTAACTTGGTAAAAAAAAAAAGAAAATGAATGCAGCCACCACATCTAAGGACTGTAAACTGCAAAAAAATTGTATTTTTGTTCTTGTATTTAGTCATCCTTAGCCGTGACATTGTTGGGTGATAATTTGCATCGGACTCCCAGGCTTATACTTTTACAGCAGCAGCATGGAGTGTGCAGTTCTCCAGCATATACGCATTCCATGCGGCTTACCAACTGTCTTCTTCAGCTTCCAAGGACATGCTGGTTGTCATTATCAGCTCGCATACATACGATAGTGACAATACTAAGCTGCAATGCTGCTCATACATCTTGTAGGAATAATACACTGTTCTGAGATTTCATCAAAATATGCCGAGAGATTATTGTAGAATTCATTTTTTTCTTAGTTGGCCCCAGAGCTCTTCTGTACAAGCGTCTTCAAACCCCCCTGCGATTTTATACTTCAGAAGGAAGAGCTGAAAGAAACGCTGGAATCCCCCCTGAGTCCTATTTAATGGTGACAGCGAGCAATATTTACCTTCCACAGTCTGAGACGGGATTTGTTTGTTTATATGTGCGGGTAAATCCCCTGATCCCGCCTGTCATCTCTACTCTGTGTCTGCCCCGTCCTTGTCTTCCTCTGTCACCCCTTCGTCTTCCCTTCCAACTTCTTGTTCTCTCTCTTTTCTTTTCTCTTCTCCTCCCTCCCCTTCTCCCCTCTTTGCCTCTCTTTTCCCCTCTGCTCTCTCTTCTTCTCTCTTTCCCTTGTATCCTCTATCTCCCCATGTCTTGCCCTTTTTCTTCCTCTCTGTCCTCCTTTTTTCTTCAACCTCTTCCTCCTTTTCTTCTACATTTCCCTGTCTTCATTTCTCTGTCTCTCTTGCTCTTTCCATCTTCTCCTCTCTTTATCTCTTCCCCTTTTCCACGCTGTCTCCTTTACTTCTCTCTCTCTCTCCCTCCCTCTGTCTCTCTGCCACTTTTTCCTTCCCCACTCCTCCCTTTAGCCCCCTTTCCTCTTCCTCTCTCTTCCCATCCTTCTCTCCTTCATTCTCTCTCCACTCTGTTTTTCTCCATTCCTTCTTCTTTCCTTTTTTCTTCTTTTTCTCCCTTCTCTTTTTCCATAGCTCCCTATTATTTCGCTCTCTTCCTCCCTCTTTCATTCAATCTCTGCCTCCCTTTCTCTCTTATTATCACCTTCTCCTCTCCTTCCCTTCTCTTGCTCTGTCCCTACTTCTCTTTCCTAATCACTCTGTCCCTACCCCTGCCCTTGTCTTCCTCTATCACCTCTCTCTTTCCCTCTATTCTTCTTCCTCTCTTCCTCCCCCCAGCCCCTTCTCTATTTTCTTCTCTTCCTCTATTCCTCCCTGTGTTTTGCCCACTGTCTTCCTCTCTGTCCTTCTTTCTTCCTCATCCCCCTTCCTTTGTCTTTCTCTTTCCTCCTTTCCCTCTCAATTTCTCTGCCTTCCTTCCTCTATCCATTTCCATCTTTCTCTCGCTCTTACCCTCTTCCACTCTTTTTATATCTTCCCCTTGTCCACACTGTCTCCTTTTCTTCTCTTGCTCTCCCTCTCTTCCTCTATCTTCTGTGTCTCTGCCACTTCCTTCCCCACTTTCCTCTCTTTAGCCCCCTTTCCTCTTCCTGTCTCTTGCACACTCTCTCCATCCTTCTCTTCTTCATCCTCTAGTCCTCTCTCCACACTCCTCTCTCTCTTTTTCTCCATTCCCTCCTCTTCTCCTTTTTCTCTTTCTTACCATCTCATCCTTCTCTTTTTTGATATCTCCTTTTCTCTCTCCTTCCTTTTTCATTCAATTTCTCCCTCTCTTTCCCTTCTTATCTTTCCTAATCACTCTGTCTATACCATTTTCCTTGTCTTCCTCTATCACCCCTCTCCTCCCCTCTATTCTTCTTCCCCCCCCCTCCCCCCTTCTCTATTTTCTTCTCTTCCTCTATTCCTCCCTGTGTTTTGCTCACTGTCTTCCTCTCTGTCCTTCTTTCTTCCTCTTCCCCCTTCCTTTGTCTTTCTCTTTCCTCCTTTCCCTCTCAATTTCTCTGCCTTCCTTCCTCTATCCATTTCCATCTTTCTCTCTCGCCCTTACTCTCTTCCACCCTCTTTATCTCTTCCCCACTGTCTCCTTTTCTTCTCTTGCTCTCCCTCTCTTCCTCTATCTTCTGTGTCTCTGCCACTTCCTTCCCCACTTTCCTCCCTTTAGCCCCCTTTCCTCTTCCTGTCTCTTGCATCCTTCTCTCCTTCATCCTCTATCCCTCTCTTCACACTCCTCTCTCTCTTTTTCTCCATTCCCTCCTCTTCTCCTTTTCCTCTTTCTTTCTTTCCATCTCCTCCTTCTCTTTTTTGATATCTCCTTTTCTCTCTCCCTCCTACTTCATTCAATTTCTCCCTCTCTTTCCCTTCTTATCTTTCCTAATCACTCTGTCTATACCCTTTTCCTTATCTTCCTCTATCACCCCTCTCCTCCCCTCTATTCTTCTTCCTCTCTTATTTTTACTCTTTCTCTCTCCACTTCTTTCTCCCTCTGCCTTACCCTCTCTTTTCTTTCTGTCCTTTCTTCCTCATCCCCATTTATTTGTCTTTCTCTCTCCTCCTTTCCCTCTCTGTCTTTCTTCCACTATCCCTTTTCATCTCTCTTGCTCTTTCCCTATTCGCTCTCCTTCTCTTCCGACATCTTCTCTGTCATCTCCTTCCCCACTCTCATCCCTTTAGCCCCCTCTCCTCTTCCTCTCTCTTGCACACTCTCCCCATCCTTCTCTCCTTCATCCTCTCTTCCTCTCTCCACACTCTTTCTTTTTCTCTATTCCCTCCTTTTCTCCTTTTCCTCCCCTCCCCTTCTTTTCCTCCCCCTCCACCCACCCACCCAACCCTACCTCGTACTTAAAGTGGGGTTCCACCCAGGGGGGCCGTCCAAAAAAAAAAAAATTAAAAGTCAGCAGCTACAAATACTGCAGCTACTGACTTTTAATTGGACACTCACCTGTCCCTGGGTCCAGCGATGCGGGGGATCGAGGCCCCGCTCGTCTCCCCCCTCCGCTCGTCGGCGCCGGCATTTCAACTGTGGGCGCCGGGCTGTGGCTTCACAGCCTGGCACCCACTGCGCATGCGCGAGCGGCGCCGTGCGCCGTGATTGGCCGCTCAATCACCTGGGACCTGAATTGGGTCCCAGATGATTGACAGGAGGGAGGGAGCAGAGCGGAGCCCTTCCTGTGCCGAGGAGGAAGTGATGTCACCAGCCCAGGCTAAGGGACAGGCAGACTACGATGGACCACCTAGCAACAGGCATTTAGAGGTAAGTAAAAAAAAAAAAAATATCCAAATGTTTTTTTGGTTTTTTTTTTAGAATTTTTTAGATAGGTTTGTTTTTTTGGGTGGAACCCCACTTTAAGGAACAGTCAAGTAAATTTTTGTTTTCACCCATTTCGACCACTGCCCCCTTCTACTATCGGCTAATCACCTTGATGTACCTCCACGTCTTTTTAAACACTTTCCAGCTTTCCCATTTATCAATTCGGTCCTCTCTTTCTTCTTCTTCCCCACTATGGTTTAAACTCTCCAGATTGTATGTTTGTTTCGTCTATACCAAGTATCCAGTCCCGGATTTTGGGGCTTTCTACTTCCCGCCATTTTTTGGGTATAAGGCTTTTCGCTACATTGATCAAAATGGGGTTCTCTGTCTTTCTTCCTCTATCCCTTTCCATCTCTCTCTTGCTCTTTCCTTCTTCCCCTCTCTGTCTCTCCCCCTTTTCCACACTGTCTTCTTTCCTTCTCTCTCTTTCTCTATCTTACCCTTTGTCTTTGCCACTCCTTCCCCTCCCTCCCTCTACCCCTTTTCCTCTTCTTCCCTCTCTCTTGCTCTCTCTCTCCCCTCATCCTCCTCTCCACCATCTTCTCCTCCTCTCTCATTACTCCTCTTCCTCTTTTACTTCATTCCCTTGACTTCCCCTTTTCCTCTTTCTTGTTCTCCTCTTCCCTGTTCTTTTTTGATATCTCCCTTTTTTTCTCTCTCCCCCTCCACCTTCATTCAGGGCCGGTTCACACCACATGGATTCCTATAGCAAAGTTTGCACCATTGTAGTGTGTTCCAATATAGTCAACAAAAGTAGATTTTTATTTCTGTAAGGAACGCATCAAAAATTTCTCTTCCTCTCTCCCTCACCTTCTTCCCCCTTTGTCTCCCCATCTCTTTCCCCGTGTCTTGTCCCCCCCCTTTTCTCCTTTCTGTTCTCATTTCTTCTTCATCCCCCTTCCTTTATCTTTCTCTCTTCTCCTTTTTCTCTCGATGTCTTCCTTCTATTCTCCCTTTCCTTCTCTCTCTTACTCTTTCTCCCATCCCCTCTCTTTATCTCTCCCTTTTTCCCACACTGCCTCCTTCTTCTTTCCTCCTCTCTCTCTGCTTTTTCATCTTCCTCCATGTCTCTGCCACTCCCCCCTTTCCTCCCTCTACCCCACTTTCCTCTTCTTTTGCTCTCTTACCTCATCATTTCTCTTTCATCCTCTCTACCTCTCTCCCCACTCCTCTCTCTCTTTTTTTCAATTCCCCCTCTTCCCTTTTTCCGCTTTCTCTTTTTCTCTCCCCTTCTTTTTAGATATTTCCCTTTCTCCCTCCTTCTTTGTTCATTCTCTTTCTTTCTGTACCTCTATCTCATCCCCCTCTCGTCTCTTTCTTTCCCTTTTCTCTTGCCCCCCTTTTCTTTATCACGCTATCTCTACCCCTGTCCTCATCTTCCTTGATCATTCCTTCTCCTTCCCTCTATTCTTCCTCTCTGCCTCTATAACTTCTTCTTCCCTTCTCCCCTCTTTGTCTCTCTTTTCTCCACCCCTTACCCTTGATTCTCTTTTTCTCTCATCCTCTGTTAGCCCCCTGCCATGCCTTTTTCCCCCCTCTGTCCTCCTTTCTTCTTCATCCCACTTCCTTTATTTTTTTTCTCTGCTCCTTTTCCTCTTCATTTTCCTGTCTTCCTTCCTCACTCCCTTCTGTCTCTCTCTCTGTCTCTTTGTGTCTCTCTCTCTCTCTCTCTCTTTCGGTCTCTGTCTCTCTCTCTCTCTGTCTCTGTGTCTCTCTCTTTCTCTCTCTCTCTCTCTGTCTCTCTCTCTGTCTCTCTGTCTGTCTCCTTTTCTCTCTGTCTCTCTGTCTCTGTCGCACTCTCTCTGTCTCTCTCTCTCTCTCTCTCTCTCTCTCTCTCTCTCTCGCTCTTTTCATTTTCCTTTCTTTTTATCTCGCCCACTTTTCCTCGCTGTCTACATCTATCCATCTCTTTCTCTCCCTCTCACTTCCTCTCTCTTCCCCTGTCACTGTCACCACTCCTGTGTCCCTCTCTTCCTTCATCTACCCCCTTGTCCTCTTCTTCCCCCTCTCTCTCCCCCTCTGTCTTCCTGTGTCTCTTCCATTCTCATACCTATTGCATCCCCAGTCTTTCCTGCTCTCGCTGACCTCCGTACTTCTTTCTTTTATCCTCCTTTCCTATCTCTGTTCTTGTGACTATTTCTTCCCTGTCCCCTATTCCTTTCTCTCTTTCACTTTCCCCTTTTCTTTTTTGATACCTCCCTCCTTATCTCTCTCTCACTCTCTCTCTCTCTCTCTCTCTCTCTCTCTCTCCTTTCAATCCCTCTGATCTCTTCTCCTCTCTATTTATTCATTCTCTCTCTTTTTCTTACTTTGTCTCTTCCCTCTTCTCTCTCTTGTCCTTTTCCCCTCTATTTTATTCCATTAACATTCCAGCTGGTCACAGAGGAGCCCTGACTGGGTTCCAGGTCCCCAAGCTGTGACAGTGCTCTTTCTCCTGCGTTGTGCCTCTTGCTGGCTCCTGCAATGCAGTGATGCCATTGTGAGCTGTAACCCAAGGTGGATTGAGAACCTGCTGCGTCTAATGTTCATCAGCCAGAGCCATAAAGCTGTTGTCTTGCTGAGGTAACGCACGCCTGTTATCCATTTTTCCTCTCTAGCTTCTAAAATAGGAGGTAGAAGAAGCACTTTGGCAAACAGCTTGAGACAATGTTTTTCGCACCTCAGAGAAGAGGTAGGAGAGAAACGGAGGAGATCAAACACGAGTCATGGGGTATCGTTCCTCTAGGCTGTGACATGGGTTCACAAGTATGTCTCTGGCTCCATTTTAATGTTCTTGTCTAGCTGTTACAGCGCATTTCGGGGGAATGGAATTTCATTTTACAGCTTCAATCAGAGCAGAACAGAAAACGATAAGGACAAGTGGAGAGCGGCTTTATTCTTCTGCAAGCGTTGTTACTGGAGGTGTTTAATTTCGCAAAGTTCAAAGCCCCTGACTGCCGGCATTCCTGAAATGAATGGTGCTCTCAGTGTCATCATGGAAGCTCTAGAATTTGGAGGCATGTGCAGGCTTGTTTCCTTCAGGCGGACCATGATAAAATGACTAGTATGGGCTGCAAATTTCTTACTAGGAAAAAAAAGCCTAGCCATCCAAAAATAAATATGTGTAATATTTCCTCAGATCTATTTGGATGATGCTGTATAACCAATACAACATACATTGGTCAAACATAACTAGGGTAGAAATAGATCCAGTTTGGTGATGCCATATAACCAATACAAGATACATACCTCAAACATGACTAGGGTAGGAGCAGATCCAGTTGGGTAATGCCGTATAACCAATACAAGGTACATAGCTCAAACATACAGTACACCAGTGTAGGAGTGGATCCAGTTGAGTGATGCTATATAACCAATACAAGATACATTGCTCAAACATGACTAGGATAGGAGTAGATCCAGTTGAGTTATGCTATAAAACCAATGCAAGATACAAACCTCAAACATGACTAGGATAGGAGCAGATCCAGTTGAGTTATGCTATATAACCAATGCAAGATACAAACCTCAAACATGACCAGGGTAGGAGTAGATCCAGTTGGGTGATGTCATATAACCAATACAAGATACATAGCTCAAACATACAGTACCTAGTGTAGGAGTAGATCCAGTTGAGTGATGCTATATAACTAATACAAGATACATAGCTCAAACATACAGTACCTAGTGTAGGAGTAGATCCAGTTGAGTGATGCTATATAACTAATACAAGATACATTGCTCAAACATGACTAGGGTAGGAGTAGATCCAGTTGAGTTATGCTATATAACCAACCAAAGATACATAGCTCAAACATACAGTACCAAGTGTAGGAGTAGATCCAGTTGAGTGATGCTATATAACCAATACAAGATACATAGCTCAAACATGACTAGTGTAGGAGTAGATTCAGTTGATTGATGCTATATAACCAATGCAAGATACACAGCTCAAACATGACTAGGGTAGGAGTAGATCCAGTTGGGTGATGTCATATAACCGATACAAGATACATAGCTCAAACATACAGTACGTAGTGTAGGAGTAGATCCAGTTGCTATATAACCAATACAAGATACAGTACATTGCTCTATCATGAATAGGTTCACAGTAGATTCAATTGGGTGATGTCGTATAACTATTGTAAGATACATTGCTCAAATATAACTAGGGTAGGGGTAGGACCAGTTGGGTGATGTCATATAACCAATACAAGATCCATTGCTCAAACATGACTAGGATAAGAGTAGATTTAGTTGGGTGATGCCATATAACCATTGAAGATACATTGCTCAAGGGTAGGGTAGGGTAGGGGCAGATCCAGTTGGTTGATGCCATATAACCAATACAAGATACATTGCTTAAACATAATTAGGGAAGGAGTAGATCCAGTTGGGTGATGTTGTATACCAAATATAAGATACATTGTTCAAACATATCTAGGGTAGGGGTAGATCTGGTTAGGTGAGGCTGTATAACCAATACAAGATACATCTCTCAAACATAACTAAGGTAGAATTAGATCCAGTTTGGTGATGCCGTATAACCAATACAGGTTACATCTCTTAAACGTAACTAGGGTAGGAGTAGGTATGAGTGTGATTATAGGGTTTTCGTTTTCCCCAAATTTTATTGAAAACTGGGAAATGTTGCCATCTTGGTGAAATGAGTTGGAATCAATGGTGGTTTTTTAAAGGTACAATGGGCTTTAAATGGCTCCTGGGGGTTATGGAAGATTAATTTGCCAATGTATGGCAGAAGAGCCTGGATGAAATTAGCACCATAGAGATACAACAAAGGTGAAAACAAATTGTGCATGAAGAAAAATTGAAATTATCATACACACCGCTTTAACAAACGAAATGTTGTCCACTTTCACTTTAATATACCCCTCAGTAGTGTCAGGACAGGGTCCTTTATTACCCATGGTGAAAAGGCCAAAGTGTGGCCCCCCACTACTTCAGAAGCATAGGTTGCAAGCCCTGCCTTTTTGCGCCCCCATCCTTCTTAAGTATCTAAGGCAGCCATCTCTTCTGCCCACCCCTTGGACTAATCTACCCTTCAGTACTCAGCAATGTGCCGACAATACATACACCTATACAATTATATATACAATATGTAAACTCCCAGTGCCCCTGTGTGTTAAAAAATTACAAAACAATTTGTGGAATGTCTCAATATATGCAAACCAGTTACAAATAGTCCATAAAAAATCCAAAGAACGTGATGAATTACTTCTTGCACCTTCAAGTTTGATCCTCTCTCCTCCAGAGGTCTGGAACTCTGCTCAGTCATAGACATCTCACATAAACGGAAGGTCTGTTAAATTCCTCCTCATTATTTCGGATTTTGGTCTATAAAGAAAATCCTTCGGAGCTGGCAAAATTGACATCACAATCATTTCACAAAATAAATAACAATCGTAATGCAATACTGTTTTTTTTTTTAAAGAAAAACAAGTGGACCTGCCAAGACTTTACAAGTCCTTAGTTCACTGCCGTAGGAGGACTTCCATCCCCTTCTAAATGCTGGGGCTACCCTGCATTCCACCTGCCCTGGATAAGCACCATCCATTTCCATTTTGATGACTGGTGGTGATGACCTGTGAAAATACGCGGCACAGCACCCCTGACAAGCTGAGATGGCACACTAGTGTGCCCTAGCACCCTGGTTGAGAAACGCTGCTCTAAACAAATACTGTATTTGCCAACATACAGTATCCCAGTCAAACATGCTCATGGCCCACAGCTGACACGTCCAACTTCTGGACAGCTCTGCCAAGAATATGCCCACTTTTCAGGTAGTTGCTCCATGCTTGAGATGACCCGAAAAGTCGGCACGATTACGAGGGATCATTCAGGAGGTGGACATGTCAAACAAAACTTACAGCCACAATCCTCTCAGTTTATACCCTATGGATGTTTAGTAACCCAAATAATGGTAAAGCAGTGTTCCCAGGATACAACCTCATCGGGACAGAGGACTGAGATGCATGACCGTCCCGGTAAATCCAAGACAGTTGGCATCTCTGTAAACAAGATCCCACCTCCAGAGCAGAACAAGGAGGAGGACATTCATCAATGACTGGAAACTTACAGAAAAATGATTCCCAGGACACATCCTGCTACACAAAACCATCGGGAGACAGCATCATCGGGACAGGGGACTAAGAACCGGGACCATCCTGGCAAATCTGGAACAGTTGACACAGTTGGCATCTATGTAAACAAGATCCCACCTCCAGAGCAGAACAGGGGGGAGGATGTTCACCAGTGACTGGGATCTTACAGGAAAATGATTCCCAGGACACATTCCCAGAAACAACATTTATTGGGTGTTCCCAGTACACAACTTGGGACACAGCATCATTGAGACAGAAGACTGAGATGCGGGACCATCCTGGAAGATCCAGGACAGTTGACATTTATGTAAACAAGATCCCACCTCCAGTGCAGAACAGGGAGGAGGATGTTCACCAATGACTGGGATCTTGCAGGAAATCAATTCCCAGGACACATCCCGGGAAACAACATCCTCGGGTATTCCCAGGACACAGCCTGGGACACGGTGCCATCGAGACAGAGGACTGAGATATGGGACGATCCTGGAAAATTCAGGACAGATATGGGACGATCCTGGAAAATCCATGTAAACATGATCCTGCCTCCAGAACAGGAAGGAGGATGTTCACCAATGACTGGGATCTCACAGGAAAATGAGTCCCAGGACATAGCCTGAGACATAACATCATTGGGAAAGAGAACTGAGATGTTCACCAACAGTAAAATGACTTTTGGAAGGCCAAGGATTATGGGTAATGAGCCTACAAAGCCTTTTCCTTTACCAAGAACACTCGGCAATCACAGCGGCTAACAGAATTTTTTGTTGTTTTTCCAATCTGTTGGTGTTTTGATGTGTATTTTCAGGCTAGAAACTAACCGTGACAATTGGATTTAACTAGATACTGTCCCCCAAGGAAACCTCGCTACCTGCAGCGTCGCTCGGCAGCCCTCAAAGCGCCTCTTGCTTGTTATCGCTTTGTGGAGAGAGCGAAAGAGAGAATATAAAAGAAAATTGATTTGATATGTTATATGAATTTCGATCACTCTCTAGATTAGTAAGAAAGTAAATTAAAGTAAAAAAAAAATGAAATGAGATATAAAAATTCAGCCGTGCGGAGGTACATTGATGGGGATTGGGTGGAATGTCGTGAAGCGGAAGGGAAATGAATTAAACTAATTGAATGGAAGTCAATGGGTTTATTTTAACGGAATGTGTCGCACAACAAATGTGGGAGAAACCTCAGCTTTACTGACTTCAGGGCCATGTAGCGGTTTCAATGCTGTGTTGACACTTGCAGTAGAGGATAGTATGTTCCAGTTTCGGGACAAGATCATTCAGTGCCCAGGGCAAAGATGCCAATTAGCAACCCCCCCCCCCTTCTCCCCATTATGTGCAAACTTATGTGGAGGAGGGGGAAAGAGAAAGCACAGCCTGCACCTCTCTCCTCCTCTCCTTGCTGCTTCCAGCACTGGGCTGACAGAAGTAGTGATGCTGCTATCACTACTCCTGTCAGCCTTATAGTAGAAGGAACTTGTGGCACTCCCCCACCCCTACAATACACGTTGCGCCCAGGGCAGCCGTTCCTTCTGCCCACTCCTTGTCCCGGCCCTGGTAGGTACTACATACAGTATCTGGCATGGTCTGTGGTCAGTTGTCTGGGAGTCTTAGCCTAACTAGGGGACAATATCGCTCACACGACTCCCCTGGCTCCCACCAAAAAAAAAAAGCAGTTGCTTGTTTAACCATGGAGCTCGTCTGCACTCACCACGTGCAAAGCCACCCAAATGGGTTTTACTAGAAAGTGTATGTTTCTTTTAAGTTTTCAGACTGAACTCCAGATTCTGAATCCATTTATACATCAATAAATATATTTTGGTTTAAAGCGGAGCTCTGCCGAAATTTTTTTTTAAAAGTCAGCAGCTACAAATACTGCAGCTGCTGACTTTTAAAACATAGACACTTACCTGTCCAGGGCGCCCGCGATGTCGGCACCCGAGGCCGAACCGTCTCTCGGTCCTCGGGTGCTGCCGCCTCCATCTTCGGTAAGGGAATCAGGAAGTGAAGCCGTGCGGCTTCACTCCCTGGTTCCCTACTGCGCATGCGCGAGTCGCGCAGCGCAATACGGCTGGTCCCTGCTGTCTCTGGGACCCGTGTGTTTCCCAGCAGACAGCGGGGGGGGGGGGGACAGGAAGTGGTGTAAATAACCACAGATTCTGCGGCTATCTATGCCGGAAGTGGGTACAGAAACCTGTAATATACAGGTATCTGCACCCCCCTCCCCCCTGAAAGGTGCCAACTGTGACACCGGAGGGGGGGAGGAATCCGATGAGTGGAAGTTCCACTTTTGGGTGGAACTCCACTTTAAGTACCTGTACAGCAGATCGGGAGAAGGAGAGGCACCACAAGGTTCCATTTAGTTGGACATGCTGATAGGAGAAGAAAGCAGAGTGACAGAAAGATGAGCTCATCCATTTGCTGCTTCTCCCTTCACTGTTCAGTCACAGGCTGGGGATGGGACAAAATCTCTTAAGTGTTACTTAACTGCAGCAGAGAAAATTCAGGCCTCCTGCCCTGTCAGACAACTGGATAACTGGATGGACAGAGATACAAATATATTTGGTAATACAGCTCCACTATATACATTCTATATGTTTACTGAAATGTTATACCTTTTCTTTACTATCCATATAGATTCTTTGTTTAAAAAATAAACACTTAATGTAGGCTGTACCCATAGCTCAGGTATCACAAAGCATTGCTGGTTTTAGAGAGTACATGGCAGGAGCTGTTTGCTTTCAGACTCTTACTCTCTCACTGAAACTTTATACGCCTTTAACCCACACAGGTGGGGGAGCACGGTGGCTAAGTGGTTAGCACTTCTGCCTGGCAGCATTGAGGTCGCTGGTTTGAATCCCAGCCACGGCACTACCAGCATGGAGCTTGTATGATCCCCACACACCAAAGACCTGCTGGTAGGTGAATTAGCTCCTCTCTAAATTGGCACTAGTATGTGTATAATTGCATGAGAGAAAGGGAACTTAGATTGTAATGGCAGGGACTGATGTGAATTTACAATATATATGTAAATTGTCAGCACTATACAAGTATCTGAAATAAATAGGTCACCCTGCTGACTCATTTAGCCGTATGTGTATATTTCAGCTTCCGCTTAGGCTACTGAACTCTGTAAACAGCTTCTTTTTTTTTTTAACAGAGCAGCTAAAATTAACCAGATAAATATGATAAAAAATAAACCTTGCATGATGGCTAAAAACATAAATCTAACATTTTTCATATGCAATGTTTCATATCTAGCTATTTTGTTCATAAACAGTTTTTATTGACAAAGAAGGAGTATTGATTGACAATCAATAAAATGCTCAACATGAGCAGGAAAAGGCACATTGTATGGTTCAAAGACATGAAGCAAATCAAATAAAGACATGTATAACATAATAACGGATTAAACATTTGAACAATAATTTTACAATTTTTTTTTCTCTACATAACAAAGATCAAATGCAAAAACAAATGTACATCTATATATCTAGATTATGGTTCCCTTTGAAAAAAATATGCGTATATTTCAGCTTGAGCTACTGACCTCTGTAAACAGCAGGCTTTTTTTAAACAGAGCGTCTAGAATTAACTAGGTAAACATGATTAAAAGAAATCTCGGCATGCTGTTTGAAAACAGCAGGTTTTTTTTTAATAGAGCAGATAATACTAATCAGGAAAATATGATTTAAAAAAATCCCCACATGCTGGCTAACAACATATATATAACATTTATATATGCAATATTTCATATGTAGCCATCTTGCTGATTAAAACATTGAACAATAATCTCACACTGTTTTATTTTTCTCTATATAACAAAGATCTATGCAAAAACACTACACATCTATATTGTATGTCTAGACTATAGTTCCATTTGAAAAAAATATGTGTATATTTCAGCTTGAGCTACTGCCCTCTGTAAACAGCAGGCTTTTTTTTAAAATAGAGCAGGTAAAATTAACCAGGTAAATATGATAAGAAAAAAAAGTCCGACATGCTGGCTGAAAACATAAATATAATATTTATATATGCAATCAATCATATCTAGCTAGTTTAAAAAAAATGAACAATAATTTTACAGAATTATTTTGTTTCTACAGAACACATATCTATTCAAAAACACTATACATCTATATTGCCTATCTGGACTTTAGTTCCCTTTGAAAAAATATGTGTATATTTCAGCAGGTTTTTTTTTTTTTTTATAAAGCAGCTAAATTTTACCAGGTACATATGATTAAAAAATCCTGGCATGCTGGCTGAAAACATAGATATAACATTTATATTTGCAAAATTTTATATCTAGCTGATTACAGATCTGAACAATAATTTTACAAATGTATTTTTTTTTTCCTCTACGTAACACAGATCTATGCAAAAACACTAGACCTCTATATTGAATATGTGTATATTTCAGCTTGAGCTACTGACCTCTGTAAACAGCAGGCTTTTTTTAAACAGAGCGTCTAGAATTAACTAGGTATACATGATTAAAAGAAATCTCGGCATGCTGTTTGAAAGTAGGAACCAGGAAAATATGATTAAAAAAAAAAAATCCCAACATGTTGGCTGAAAACATAAATATAACATTCATATATGCAAAAGTTCATCTCTAGCTATCTAGCTGATTAAAATATTGAACAATAATTCAATTTTTTTTTCTACATAACAAAAAGGAAAAACATTGTACTATATTGCATATCTAGACTTTAGTTAAGTTTGAAAAAATGTGTATATTTTCAGCTTGAGCTACTGACCTCTGTAAACAGCAGGCTTTTTTTTTTTGTAAATAGAGCAGCTAAAACTAACCAGGTAAACGTAATAAAAAAATAAAATAAAAATCCGACATACTGGCTGATAACATAAATATAACTTTTATACATGCAATAATTAATATCTAGCTACCTAGCTAATTAAAAAAAAAACTAAACAATAATTTTACAGAATTATTTTGTTTCTACAGAACAAAGATCTATTCAAAAACACTATACATCTATATTGCCTATCTAGACTTTAGTTCCCTTTGAAAAAATATGTGTATATTTCAGCAGGTTTTTTTTTTAATAAAGCAGCTACATTTTACCAGGTACATATGATTAAAAAATCCTGGCATGCTGGCTGAAAACATAGATATAACATTTATATTTGCAAAATTTAATATCTAGCTGATTACAGATTTGAACAATAATTTTACAAATGTATTTTTTTTTTCTCTACGTAACACAGATCTATGCAAAAACACTAGACCTCTATATTGAATATGTGTATATTTCAGCTTGAGCTACTGACCTCTGTAAACAGCAGGCTTTTTTTTTTTTTTAATAGAGTAGGAACCAGGAAAATATGATTAAAAAAAAAATCCCAACATGTTGGCTGAAAACATAAATATAACATTCGTATATGCAAAAGTTCATCTCTAGCTATCTAGCTGATTAAAATATTGAACAATAATTTTAATTTTTTTTCTTCTACATAACAAAAAGGAAAAGCATTGTACTATATTGCATATCTAGACTTTAGTTAAGTTTGAAAAAATATGTGTATATTTTCAGCTTGAGCTACTGACCTCTGTAAACAGCAGGCTTTTTTTTTTTTGTAAATAGAGCAGCTAAAACTAACCAGGTAAACGTAATAAAATTTTTTTATAAAAATCCGACATGCTGGCTGATAACATAAATATAACTTTTATACATGCAATAATTCATATCTAGCTACCTAGCTAATTAAAAAAAAAACTGAACAATAATTTTACAGATTTATTTTGTTTCCACACAACAAAGATCTATTCAAAAACACTAAAAACAAGTAGAAAGGCGCAAAGCAGGTATACCTCACATAACAGATCCTAAATAGTCCACATGGCAGGGTAGGTGTCTGTAGATGTATATAGGTATATATACAAGAGGAAGTTTATCAGGGCTGCCACCAAAAAAGACCAGAAGCAGGGTCCAATAGGCTGAGGAAGATAAAAACAAGGAAGAGGGGCGCCTCTGAGTATAAATCAATAATCATTTATTTACAACAAACAATATCCACTCACATGGAGGACTGTAGTATTGCGTTCCGGTGCATCTCTGAGTAGAGAAGAGGCTGGAGGACCACAAGTCTCAGCAAGTCCGTGCAATGCTGGTCACACATCAAGTCCTGGCAGGGATGGATGGTGGTGGCAGAACACGGTGGGAGTTCCCTCGGGTCTCCAGATGGCACATCAGAATAGGTGGTGGGTAAATAGCAGAGACCAACGGTCTGTGGGTTCCAGGGAGGGGATGGGGGGACGCCAAAGCCAATCGCCGGGCGCGCTGCCGTCTGAGGCTCGTACGGCTCCGTGAAGAGAGATGGTAACGGCCGTACAGGGAGCCAGAACGAGGCCTGGGAAGCAAGCGCAGCGCGGCGCCGGGCCGTGACGTCACAGCTCTGCGACGCGTTTCCGAGTCTGCGCGCTATAGATGACCGGAATAGCGGCACTCCTTTTTCAAGCATAGGGGGAAGGTGTAATGGCAGTCCTTTTGTAGTCTTTGGAGGGGAGGGGGAGAGGGCGGGGCTGAGAATAATCAACAATATCCGGATATAATGCAGCTCTTTAGCAATACTAGATATAATGTGCATGGAAGTGGGGCACAAGGAGATAAAATTTAAGCATGAAGTATCTGTACATACATATATGCAAAACATATGAGCATAGTTATACATAGAATTGGAAAATGAAAATTAAAGTTAAAATTGGAAATAAAAATAAAAAATTAAAAAATTATTTAATTAAAAACCAGTACAAATCCACCTGCAGAGTAAAAACTGGTGCATATGCAATCAATAAGGATCATATATAAGAACATGTAAGTGTATCAATTGGGAATTGGGATGGTACTAAAAATTAATAATGATAATATCAATGATCATAGACCAGTGCGAGATAAAAGATGTATATAACTATATAAAATAAGAAATTCATATATGTGAAATACATGAGAAATGGTGATTATCTGAATATAAATATATATATATCAGTATACGCTGTAAACATAATTAGCGATGTAACACAGTCCGCCAGGGAAAAAAACAGGAAAAGGGAGCAAGGGGAGGGGAAAAAAAGGGGGGGGGGGAGGGGGGGGGGGGGGAAAGAAAAAAGAGAGAGAAAGAAGAGGGAAGGGGGGGGGGGGGGAAAGAAGGGAATAGAGAAGAAGGGAGGGGGGGGGGGGGTTAAGGGTGGGGGGGTAAGGGAAAGAGCAAGGGCAGGGGGAGGGGGGATGGAATATACTTACTCGTGGACCCGCCACCCCCACAATAATAGATATGTAAGTGTGTATACAACCTGTGGTAAGGATGATAAAAATACAAGCAATAAATATAAATATACCTTATATAAGCAAAATAAAAGCAATATATATCTATAATATGGTGGCAATCTCGATGCCCTCATTCAAGCCCCCAGGCGAGAGGACGTCGAGATTGTAAATCCAGAACGTTTCCCTTGCACAGAGCTTTTTGAAACGTTCGGCGGGGGTATATGACTTGGGGATTTGTTCAATTACCCATACAGTGAGGCCTGTGGTGGATTTTTGATGAAAACTAGCAAAATGTCGTGGGACACTGTGCATGTCTTTGCCACCCTCTATCAGTCTCCGGTGTTGACCGAAACGCTGTCTGAGGGGGCAGATTGTTCTACCGACATAGATCAGTCCACAGGGGCACATGAGGCCGTAGACTACAAAATCAGAAGAACAATTGTAGAATTGGTCTATCTGGTACGTTTTGCCTTTGGAAAGGAATGACTTTTGTCCATGTTTAACAAAGGCACAAGTTTTGCATAGGGTTTTTTTACATCGATACATGCCAACCAAAGGTATAAGTGTGGTGGCATGGTCGTTGGTCACAGTGGTTTTGAATTTGCTTGGGGCAATTTTACTTTTCAAGTTAGGTGCTTTACGGTAAGTAATTCGTGGTACTGTAGGGAGAAGAGTTTTGAGAAGGGGGTCCTGTAACAGAATCCCCCAATGTTTTTTCATGATGTTTTCCATTTTTTTATATTCAAAGTGAAAGGTCGTGATAAATCTGGTGGAGTGATCTGTTGGGCAAGTGTTTGTTTTGGCTGGTTTACCCTTGGAATAGGACGCACAAGCTGTATCAACCAATTCTTTAGGGTATTGTTTTTCAGCGAATTTGTTTTTTAATGGAATGCTGGAGGCTGCGTAATCGCTATCGAGGGTGCAGTTCTGTCTGAGACGGCAGAACTGTCCCTTTGGTATATTTCTCGTCCACTTCGGATAGTGGCAGCTGTGAAAATGTAGAAATGAGTTCCCAGCAGTTGGCTTGGTGTAATTTTTTGCAATGATTCTATCGTCCATATGACCCAATTCCAAATCAAGATATGCTAAATGGGTAGGGTCGAAGGTGTGGGTGAAGGCAAGTCCATAGGGATTATGGTTACAGTGGTCCACAAATGATGTAATCTGATCCGGGGAACCATCCCAGATCACGATCAGATCATCTATATAACGCCCAAAGAAAATGATGTTTGCTGAATGTGGGTTATTTTGCCATATAAAGTTTTTCTCCCAGTAGCCCATAGCCAGGTTGGCATAGGAGGGGGCGAAATTTGCTCCCATGGCGGTCCCCTGTGCTTGCAGGAAGAACTCACCATTAAAATCAAAGTAGTTATGGGTTAAACAAAAATTGGTAGCCTCCATGATGAAAGCGGCTTGTCTGGGGTTTAAAAGAGGGTCCTGGGCAAGAAAGAATTCCAGAGCTAATAATCCAAATGAGTGGGGGATGGAAGTGTATAGTGAGGTAACATCCAATGAAAGCCACAGGTAGGTGGATTCCCACTTGTACGGTGCTAAGAGTTCTAAGAGATGTGAACCATCTCTGATATATGACGGTAATTCCTTGACTAGTGGCTGTAGAAATTGATCAATATATTGGCTGAATCCCGTGGTGACACTGTCCATCGCCGCCACGATGGGTCTACCCGGGGGATTGGTTGTGTTCTTGTGGATTTTGGGCAAATAGTAGAAATAGGGAACCTGGTAGAAGCTTTTCAGAAAAAAAGAAGCTTCCGTTTTATTGATTACTCCGTTATTGAGGGCTGATTGGACCAAATTGCTCGCCTCCAGAGCAAATTCGCTAGTGGGGTCTTTTCTCAGTTTAATGTATGTGGTTTGGTCTGAGAGGAGTCTATGAGCCTCTTTGATGTAGTCTGCTCTGTCCAGTACCACTATACTTCCTCCTTTATCTGCTGTTTTGATAACTACATTGGTGTTTTGAATGAGGGAGTCTAATGCTCGTGTTTCGGCGACTGTAAGGTTGTGTTTATGAGTAGGAATGGTGGAGGATGATTGACAAAGCTTCACAAAGTCCGCGTATACTACTCTGTAGAAGCTTTCTAAGAAAGGGCCTTTCGATTGGGCAGGGAAAAAAACCGACTTCGGTTTAAAGGAGGAGTGAATGATGGGCGGGGAGGTGGCCATGTGTTGTGTGAAGAGATCAAGTAGGTCTTCTTCTTCCCTGATGGAATCTAGGATATCTATGACATCACCGTCATATTCAAAAACATGGGGGGGTGAAGTACATGTGAGTGGGTCTGGATCTTCTTTTACGGGTTTATTTTGTTTTGCATTAAAAAACCTTTTAAGGGTTAGATTACGGATATAGCGGTTGAGATCTTTAAACAAGAGGAAGGGGTTGGGCTTATTAATGGGAGCGAAATTAAGTCCTCTGCATAGCAGACTAGTGTCTGCAGTGGAGAGTTCTAAGGAAGATAAATTAAAAATCTTCATAGTTTGCGGAATTTGAGTAGGTTGCTTTTGGGACTTGGTTCGTCCTCCTCTACAACCTCTCCGGTGAATTTTCTTTTTCTCCGGTTGGTTGGAGGAGGACAATGAGCTAAAAAAGGAGGGTCAGTGGGTAAGGAGGGACCTGGGACATGGGGTATGTGTGTGGGGGGGATGTGGGAAAGGGGAAGTGTGGGGGAGAGCAGGTCTGTGGTGGAATGGCTGGGTGTGTCCCCAAGATTGGGTCCGGACACGTATGTAGTTATAGGAAGATCAGTGGTAATACCTGACTGT
This sequence comes from Lithobates clamitans, assembly GCA_037952925.1. Classification (NCBI taxonomy): domain Eukaryota; kingdom Metazoa; phylum Chordata; class Amphibia; order Anura; family Ranidae; genus Lithobates; species Lithobates clamitans. The sequence goes on from JBBGZY010001501.1 coordinate 138,222, forward strand.
ACTTCCATATGATCATCACTGGTGGTGGTGGGTACTTTAGAATGACATGGGTTGGCAGCATAATTCGGGTGAGCTATCCCAGGTATAGCTCCTGGCTGGTTGTCTGACGTCTGACGGAAAGTAGGTGTAGCAGTAGTGGCAGCATTGGTGCTTTTAGTAGCACGTGATGGTCTGTTGTAAAATCTGTTGAGATCAGTTAATAGATTACTGGTTTTATGTTTATTTTTGGTGGTAATGGGAGTGTTACGTACCGTACGATCATGGGTATTGGGCAGCAGATGTACAGTGTTTTTGTAAGGGAAACGAATTCCCATCAGGGGAGGGGGGTGATTGGGAGGTTGGACTGGGGGTGGTGGATGTGGGTGAGAAAGGTGTGATGATATGTGGGGTGGGGGAGGGGAAGGGAAGCAGGGATGAGAAGGACACGACGATTTACTGTCGTGGGTGGACTGTGGCAATTTTTGTTTCCAATTAAAAACACGATCTAGATTAAAATCGTCAAGATCTCTCTTGAATTTACCTAGTTTGCCTTTTAGCATGAAGTCCTCATCGGACTTGGTGTTTTTCTTCAAGATCATGAACCAAGAGAGTGGGATAATGACTTTCTGGTCAATGATGGTCTTAGCTATGGCATTGGCTTCTAACCTGAGTTTTTCAAAAAGGTGTAATCTATGTTCAGCCAGGATTTCCATCCATTTGGAGGTGCAGAATTCGGAAATATTTTCCCATTCTTTTTTACGAACAGTGTCAAGAAAGGGGCAGTCCTTGGTGACTCTAAGACCTCTGGGCGAGATTTTGGTGGAGATATACCTTTCCAGAAAGAATTTATCCCACCATTGTAAGTTAATGTGTTTGATAATTCTTTCTAGATGTTTGAATTTTCCACACAGAGAATATCTAGTAGTGCCGGTTAGCTTGATGTTATTGCAAAATACAGCACCTTCATAGCGCATTATGTTACTTATTCATTTATTAATACATAAAGAAAAACACTCACTCACACCAGGCCAATTTTTTTTTTTTTTTTTTTTTTTTTATTCAAAAACACTATACATCTATATTGCCTATCTAGACTATAGTTCCATTTGAAAAAATATGTGTACATTTCAGCTTGAGCCACAGACCTCTGCAGGCTTTTTTTTTTCTTCTACATAACAAAAAGGAAAAGCATTGTACTATATTGCATATCTAGACTTTAGTTAAGTTTGATAAAAAATATGTGTATTTTTCAGCTTGAGCTACTGACCTCTGTAAACAGCAGGTTTTTTTTTTATAATAGAGCAGCTAAAATTAACCAGGTAAATAATATTAAAAAATGTAAAAAAAAAAATCAGACATGCTGGCTGATAACATAAATATAACTTTTATACATGCAATAATTTATATCTAGCTATCTAGCTAATTAAAAAAAAAAAAACTGAACAATAATTTTACAGATTTATTTTGTTTCTACGCAACAAAGATCTATTCAAAAACACTATACATCTATATTGCCTATCTAGACTATAGTTCCCTTTGAAAAAATATGTGTATATTTCAGCAGGTTTTTTTATAAAGCAGCTAAATTTTACCAGGTACATATGATTAAAAAATCCTGGCATGCTGGCTGAAAACATAGATATAACATTTATATTTGCAAAATTTAATATCTAGCTGATTACAGATCTGAACAATAATTTTACAAATGTATTTTTTTTTCTCTACGTTCCCTTTGAAAAAATATGTGTACATTTCAGCTTGAGCCACAGACCTCTGCAGGCTTTTTTTTTTTTTTTTTTTTTTAATTTGGCCTGCTAAAATTAAACAGATAAATATAATTTAAAAAAATCCTGACATGCTGGCTGAAAACATATTTTTAACCTTATAAATATGCAATATTTTATATCTAACTGATTAAAAAAATTCAACAATAATTTTACAAAAAAATTTTTTTTTTTTCTCTACATAACAAAAGATCAAAAACATTATAAATCTATATTGCCTATCTAGACTTTGGCTCCCTTTGAAAAAATAAGTGAGGGACCTATTTCACAGATAATGAAGGTTAAAAGGAAGGAGTGATGACTTGCCGTTTACTGGAGAACAAAGCAAGGTGCTCTTTCTGATCTCACAAGGGTTTTTTTTTTTTTTTTTTCCAGTCTTCGGGAGACAGTTCTCTATATTACAGCATAAGATCAATTCTGACCAAAAGTTGTCCTTGTAATTTAAGGGGTGGCCAGAAAACCTTTAAATGGCGCAGATGGGAGGGGGGGGGATGGAGGACGGTAGTGTTTAATCCCTCGTTACCTTGTCATTTTCTTTTCAAACACCCATCAGACACACAAACAGAATGTGTTGGAAAGACGACATCTGAGACCCACCAGATCATACTATAGGCGGGTGGCTGGTTTCTCATTCTTTTATGTTGAAGCTGCAGCGTGTTCTTTGTTACATTGTATATTTTATTTCATGTTGTTTTCTTTGAAAACCTGACCATGATCTTCTGTAAGGGAAGGCAATAATAGCAGGTGGTTGAGCTGCAGTTTTACCTCCCCCCCCCCCCTTCCTGACCAACAACCCAAACACAGAAATGCAGTCGTTCGCACCTGTAGCCTGAATCTCGAAGCTCCAAAACGCTGGAGGAGAAAAAAATCAATTGTTTTCTCAATGGTGGGGGGTTCTCATTTCCACTCCAAATCGCCTGAAGTATTTGCGAGTTTTGTCATGCGTTTTTGTGTGATTTTTCTGCTCAAATGAAAAAAATAAAATAAAAAATAGTAATAATATATGGATAAATAAATGTAAAATAAATACACAAATAACTAAAAATCATCATAAATAAATAAATTTAAAAAATGAATAATACATAAATAATATTTAACCCCTAACCTTAAAAAAAATAAAATAAATTATCATTATTATTCATAATAATTATAATAATAAAGTAATAATAAACACCCAAACCAGAACAAAACATTTTAAAAATACTTTTTTCTTCACTTCGGGATGTCCCTTCCTGTTCCCACAAAGTTGGGAGCATGAAATTGTCCAAAATGTTTTGGTATGCTGACGCCAAGAGTTCCCTTCACTGGAACTAAGGGGCCAAACCCAACCCCTGAAAACACCCCCACACCATAATCCCCCTCCACCAAATGATTTGGGCCGGTGTACAAAGCAAGGTCCATAAAGACATGGATGACCGAGTTTTGGATGGAGAAACTTGAGTGGCCTGCACAGAGTCCTGACCTCAACCCGATAGAACACCTTTGGGATGAATTAGAACGCAGACTGCGAGCCAGGCCTTCTCGTCCAACATCAGTGCCTGACCTCACAAATGGGCTTCTGGAAGAATGGTCAAACATTCCCATAGACACACTCCTTATCCTTGTGGACAGCCTTCCCAGAAGAGTTGAAGCTGTTATAGCTACAAAGGGTGGGCCAACTCAATATTGAACCCTACGGACCAAAGCTGGATAAACACTATACAATTTTCTGTAGACATTTTCCTTCAGATTTACCAAAGCCATATACAGGCAGTCCCCGAGTTACGAACGGGTTAGGGACTGCCGGTTTGTTCTTAAGTTGGAAATGTTGGTAAGTCGGAAGCGCATGCGCAGAACGGCAAAGACATCGTTTTTCGATGTTCTGTCAAGTAGCGGCGCATGCGCAGACACCGTTTTCCGATGTGCCCGCCGTCGAAAAGTGGCCGCGCCTGGGCAGAACGTCACGCCGCCTCCCGTTCGTAAGTAGGAGTCGTTCGCAAGTTGGAGGTTTGTAACTTGGGGACTGCTTGTAATATGTATAATATGAGGTCAAACCTTAAGAGTTTCAATTTGTATGCAATCAGGCAGACCCTTGCACTACATGGCTTTGGTAAATCTAAAGGAAATCGGACAGCAAAAGTTGTATAGTGTGTATGGGGTCTAAGACTGGGATGCCATTAAAGTTATTGTGCATTTAAAGGCAGGCAGGCGATACTTTTGGTAATAAAGTGTATGTACTGACCCATACATAGGGTGCTGGGTAACTGAAAACAGGAGAGGCTTTGGGGGGGGGATGTTCAGGATACTCCAAAACGATCAATAGAGGACTGTCTTCTAGCAAATACTTAAAGCCGCAGACACCCATGAAACCCTAGGTCTTACTCCCAGGAGCGGACTGCCACCCAGCTCCCATTTGTAGTTACTCAGTGAAGCAGATAAAGATCCTTCTTCAGACCAAAATTCTAGGACCGTGTTATCCTGCAAAATCCCTTTTAGGGATCTTCTCCAGGCCCTCAGCCCTGCGGCTCCTGAGGCCCAAAATGCAATTCTTCAGCACACTCTAGCTTACCTCCCAGGGGCAGCAGCCCCAGGAGAACTGAAACCCTCCTAGCAAATGAAGAACACCCTGGAAAGCGCCATCCCCCCCCCCCCCCCCCCCAAAAAAAAAAAAAACATTTATCACCTCCCCGGCCACCTTTTGGAACACCCCCATCCAGGGTCTGGCTGGTTCACAAAAAATATTTGCTCCTCCCAGCCCTATATTCTGGAAGCTTCTCCTAGAAGCAAGTAGGGGGAAATCAAACACCCAGCTTAGGAAACCCAAGCAGACAGAAACAATAGATCACCGCTCCACTGACTACAATTTAGCCTAACTAGAGGAGGGCGCTACACGTATTTCCTCTGTGAAGTTGTCTCTCACTTTATTCCAGAGTGAAGTAATTGACCAAGGTCACACACGTTCTTCCAGCTACATTATAAACATGACTTCATTTTTAACCATCCCCTATAATCAAGGTGACAGCGTACTGAAGAAATGGATGTCAAGTTTTCTTGATATGATTCACCCAGAAAAAAAACCTCCTTGGTTTGACGGATGTTGTTTTGTCTGCAGGACTCGCGGCTATTTTACCTTCCCGTATGAAGCACTTAGCGTTTTAAGTTCAGTCTCCCGATTCAGAACACATTGCCTCAATTTAGGAGAGTTTCCTTTAACACGGAGTACAGAGAGATGAGATGATTAACGATTGCCCTCAGCCATGTGATTATGTATTGGCTTGTCCGTCTTCTAGTCTGTCTTTTATACCGCTTAGGGTTGTAGTGTTCTATAGACTCAGATGTCAGCCTCATAGGGTTAATATGTGGATGTGAAACATATCTCTACCTTACCCTATCAGTCAGTAGACTGAGGTGAACTCTACCTGGGTAACTACTTTTTTTGCTACTGAATAGTTACCTTGAATTTTACCTGGTGAACCTGACACACTTCCTGCCCTAGGGTAACAACGTTCACTTAACCCTACTGTATCTATGGAGGAGAAGGATGGCTGACAATGTTCACTCAGCCTTCTGTATCGATGGAAGAATAAGAAGGGTAACAACATTCACTTACTCTACTGTATCTATGGAGGTTAAGGAAGGATGACAATGTTCACTCACCCTACTGTATCTATGGAGGAGTTGGATGGGTAAGAACGTTCACTCACTCTACTGTATCTTTGGAGGAGAAGGAGAACCGACAAGGTTCACTCACCTTACTGTACCTATGGAGGAGAAGGATGGCTGACAATGTTCACTCACCCTACTATATCTATGAAAGAGTAGGATGGGTGACGTTTACTAACTCTACATTATTTATGGAGGTGAAGGACAATTGACAAAGTCCACTAATTCTACTGTATCTATGGAGAAGAAGGACTGGTGATAACATTCGCTCACCCTGCTGTATCTATGGAGGCGTAGGATGAGTGACAATGTTCACTCACTCTACCGTATCTGTGGTGGATAAGGACAGGTGACAAAGTTCACTCACCCAACTGTATCTATGGAGGAGTAGGACGAGTGACAAGGTTCACTCACCCTACTGTGTCTGTGGAGGAGTAGAACAGGCGACAACGTTCACTTACTCTACTGTATCTATGGAGGAGTAGGACAGGTGACAACATTCACTTACTCTACTGTATCTATGGAGGAGAAGGATTGGTGACAATGTTCACTTACTCTACTGTATCTATAGATGAGTAGGACACTCTCCTGCCCCAGTCCACGGAGTACAGAGAGATGAGATGATTAACGATTGCCCTCAGCCATGTGATTATGTATTGGCTTGTCCGTCTTCTAGTCTGTCTTTTATACCACTTAGGGTTCTATAGACTCAGATGTCAGCCTCATAGGGTTAATATGTGGATGTGAAACATATCTTTACCTTACCCTATCAGTCAGTAGACTGAGGCAGACTCTACCTGGGTAACTACGTTTTTTGCTACTGAATAATTACCTTGAATTTTACCTGGTGAACCTGACACACTTCCTGCCCTAGGGTAACAACGTTCACTTAACCCTACTGTATCTATGGAGGAGAAGGATGGCTGACAATGTTCACTCAACCTTCTGTATCGATGGAAGAATAAGAAGGGTAACAACATTCACTTACTCTACTGTATCTATGGAGCTTAAGGAAGGATGACAAAGTTCACTCACCCTACTGTATCTATGGAGGAGTGTGATGGGTAAGAACATTCACTCACTCTACTGTATCTTTGGAGGAGAAGGACAGCCGACAAGGTTCACTCACCTTACTGTACCTATGGAGGAGAAGGATTGGTGACAATGTTCACTTACTCTACTGTATCTATAGAGGAGTAGGACACTCTCCTGCCCCAGTCTCCTTTTGTTCTGGGTCTAAAGTGTGTTCTGTGGAATGTTGTCAATCCAAGTCCTCCTTTTTCTGCAGCTGCTTCTATTATGGCACTGTCCTAGAAATAATAGGAGCAGTGGGGTGGACTTTATTTTCACCTAGTGATCCTGCCAGTAACACACTTCCTTTCCTAGAGTGACGACGTTCACTCACCCTACTGTATCTGTGGAGGGATAGGACAACCTCCTACCGTTCTTCTCTTATGGGTCTAAGTTTGGACTGTGGAATGTTGCCAGTCCAAGCCTATCCTCTGTAGCCACTTCCCCTTCTGCACTGTTCTAGAGAAAATAGTAGCAGTGGGGTGGCCTGGATAATGACCTGGGCTGGGTGACTCTAAATAAAGGGGTCTCCAGCATGTCTACATACTTTTTCTGAGGTCTTCTGGACAGTCACATGATGTGCTGGCTTCTCAGCCTTTCTCAACTAGGGTTCCTTGAGCAATGAACCATTTCTGACTCTCAAATTAGTGACCATTAATGCCAATGATCTTTCTAGCTATCTTTAGGGGGTGTTCTTCACACTCATCACCAATGGTACGTCTCGAAGAAAAGAGATTTTATCTCTAAATACGGAAAGGTTTCTTCAGAGTTAGAGCTGTGAAAATGTACACTAGACTTCCTCCAGAGGTGGTTCTGGCCAGCTCAGTAGATTGCTTTGAAAAAGGCCTGCATTCTTTCCTAAATGTACATAATATAACTGGGTACTGACATTTATAGGTAAAGTTGATCCAGGGAACGTCCAATTGCCTCTCGGGGCATCAGGAAGGATTTTTTTTCCCCTGCTGTAGCACATTGGATCATGCTTTGCTGGGGTTTTCTGCCTTCCTCTGGTTCAACTGTGGGTATAGGATTGTGTATATGGGATTGTATGTTTTTTTTTTTGTTATTGGTTGAACTAGATGGACTTGTGTCTTTTTTTTCAACCAGACTCACTATGTATGGAGCTACATTCCTAATTACCATCATAATAATGTAATATTAGCTGCAGAAATAGTAATCATTAGCAGGGGTTCCCTGAGACTGAGGGAAAGTTATTCTAAGGGTTTCTCCATGGTTAAAAGGTTGAGAAAGGCTGACCTACTTGTAGGCAGGTGCATTTAGCTACACTGAGTGGCTCTTTACCAGTGTAGTGTCTGGTTACGGTAGACAGTGTCATCAGGTGCTAGGCCCCCTTTAGGTAGAGCCCTCCAGCACTGATGTAATGGATAAGCCAGTGCCCTGTTATAAGCCAGGTTGGGTGGCGCCCTAGCAGCACTTGGGGGCATGGTAGCTGAACACCCCATTCCTATGTGGATATAACCAGCATGTGTAGGCCCTGGATATGACAGGAGGCTGGGAGGAGTAGTCCTGCACTTAGACACAGCTGTAGACTTTCTGTCCCTTATGGAGGGGGGGGGGGCGGGGGTTGGGCAGATTGCAAAAGGTCTTATCAGGCTAGGAGTTCCTCTAGTCCTGGGAGAGGTGTACCCATGTAGGAGGTGACTACAGACAGCCCAGTCCTGTGAGTACTAATGACCACAGATGGAAGTAGGGAGATGGCTGCTGAGGTGCTGCTTATGCTTTCACATGTGACTACTGCAGACCATCCACTAATTGTGTTTGACTGTGTAGTGTCAAGTGACTCCAGATTGTATGTCCTAGTGATGTGACCGTTATGCCATTTCCTGAATTGCACCATTAAGTGCAGCAAAACTACTTTTCCATGTGGACATTCCTTCCTATGGGGATGTAAAGCTCAATGGCCGGGAGCGTCATGTGGAGGGCCTCTGGCATGAAGTAGGGCACAAGATGGCGGAGGGTTTCGGCCTCAGCAGGAGGGACAGTGTTCTAGTAGGACAGGAGCACTCCAAATCTAGTCAACCAGGAGAGCTTCCAGTCTTCTTGATTGAGTGACAGTGGGTGTCATTCAGCCTGAAAAACTGAGGACATCTTGTGGTGAAAAAGAAGTATTGCGGAGGGCAGCTCCGGATTGGAAATGAGTGTAGCTGTTTTTTTTTTTTTTCCTTCATGTCCAAGGGGGGAATTAACCGCTTCCTGCCTGCCGGCTGTCAAATGACGGCTGGGCGGCGTGGCTCTCATTATGGGTGGATGCCTTCCAGAACTACCGCTCTTGCGCGCATTAGTGGTGCGGTGTGTCAGTCTGACACACTGCTACACCGATCTTAGTAAAGAGCCTCTGACAGAGGCTCTTTACCACGTGATCAGCCATGTCCAATCAGGACTGATTGCAATGTAAACAGGAAGAGCCGTTGATCGGCTTTTCCTCGCTCGCGTGTGACAGACACGAGTAGAGAAGAGCCGATCGCCTGCTCTCCTGACAGGGGGGGGTGCTGATTGTTTATCGGCGCAGCCCCCCCTCGGATGCCCACCCAGGACTACCAGGACGCCACTGCACTGGACCACCAGGTATGCCATCCTAGTCCACCAGGGAAATGCCAATTAGTGCCCAGGCAGCTGCCAATCAGTGCCCATCCCCAATGCCTGCCAGTGCCATCAGTGATGCCTAACAATGCAATCTATCAGTGCCACATATCAGTGCCCATCATTGCCATGTATCAGTGCCCATCCGTGCCCATCAGTGCCGCCTATCAGTGCCACCCATAAGTACCCATCAGTGCAGCCTTTCAGTGCCCATCAGTGTTGCCTACCAGTGCCACACATGAGTGCCCATCAGTTCCACCTATCAATGCCCATCAGTTCCACCTACCAGTGCCCATCAGTGCCGCCTATCAGGGCCCATCGTCAGTGACCATCAGTGCCACCTCATTGGTGCCACCTAATCGGTGCCGCCTTATCAGTGCCTATCAGTGAAGGAGAAAACTTATTTACAAATTTTTATAACAGAAACAAAAGAAAAACTTTTTTTTTTTCTAAATTTTCTGTCTTTTTTTTATTTGTTTATGGCGCAAAAAATAAAAACCGCAGAGGTGATCAAATACCACCAAAAGAAAGCTCTATTTGTGGGAACAAAATTCTGTTTGGGTACAGTGTAGCATGACCGCGCAATTGTCATTCAAAGTGTGACAGCGCTGAAAGCTGAAAATCGACCTGGGCAGGAAGGGGGTGTAAGTGCCCGGTATTGAGGTGGTTAAAGAAACAAATTTATCCCGGAGTTGGGCTATAAAGCCTCGGTGTACAGAGAGGCCTGGGCTGCTGTAGCGTGCAGATGACAGCTTCATTGCTGTGTAAGTGACAGGTACACTTTATTTTTTACTGCTGAACCTTTATTGAGTTGGCGCTGAGCGCAAAAGTCATTCCAAGCCTGTAATAAGGATGTGATGTGACACGCTACTCCGTTCAGACTTCCCAGCTACCGGAGGCCTGCTCCGTGTCATCCAAACTTTGTTAGGCCTCCCCCCATCTTGTGCCAAGAAGGAAAGCGATATTCTGGTTCCTTTTGGCAGCAAATTGGTCGTCTTGTTCTATTTGGAGATTTTTTTAAACTTTGGCCGTCGCGTGTTCTTTCTTTTTTTTTAGTAAAAAATAAATGTCAGCTGATGCTTATGTTGGTTGGATTGGATGTGTGTAAGGAAAAGTGATTACTGCTAGGAACGCAGGAGAATAAATACAGCGAGAGCCAAAAATTCTGGCAGCGGCTCGTAATAAAACAAACGCCGGCTCCTGTGATCCGAGGCCCCGTCCTCGCTCTCTCGCTGTGCGTGACTCCAGTTACATTGAAGTCATTTCTGTTTAATATGCAGCACATTCAGGGTGTTATAATGTTCAATAGGGCAAAGGTCTCAACCTTTTTTCTGTCATGTCAACTTTTAAAGGTGTGCAAAATCCCCCCCCCCCAGGCTAAAATGTAAATGTCAGTTATCAATGGGAAACCTGAGCCTGTATGAACACAACCACCTTGATGAAATTACCTTCCCATCAAAGGCCCCGCTGGGGGTGGTGTCAGGCCGCGATGGGTGTCAGGCCGTAACCAGTGTCAGGGTGTCGGGCCATGACTGGTGGCTGTGATCGGTGTCGGGCCGTGACCGGTGTCAGGGTGTCGGGCCATGACTGGTGGCTGTGATCGGTGTCGGGCCATAACCAGTGTCAGGGTGTCGGGCCATGACTGGTGGCTGTGATCGGTGTCGGGCCGTGACCGGTGTCAGGGTGTCGGCCCGTGACCGGTGGCTGTCATCGGTTTCGGGCAATGATCGGTGTCGGGCCGTGATAAGTGGTGCTCCGTGATCAGTGTCAGGCTGTGATCGGTGTCAGGTTGTGATCAGTGTCAGGCTGTGATCGGTGTCGGGCCATGACCGGTGGCTGTGATCGGTTTCGGGCCGTGACCGGTGGCTGTCATCGGTGGTGGGCCGTGATCGGTGGTTGGCCGTGATCGGTGGCGGGCTGTGATCGGTGTCAGGCTGTGATCAGTGGCTGTGACTGGTGGCCGTGATCGGTGTCGGACCCTGATCGGTGCCGGGCCGTGAACGGTGCCGGGCCGTGATCGCTGTCGGACCGTGATCGCTGTCGGGCCGTGACCAGTGGCTGTAATCGGAGTCGGGCTGTGATCGGTGTAGGGCCGTGACCGGTGGCTGTGATCGGTGCCGGGCTGCGATCGGTGTCGGGCCGTGACCGGTGGCTGTGATCGGTGCCGGGCTGCGATCGGTGTCGGGCTGTGATCGGTGGCTGTGACTGGTGGCTGTGATCGGTGTTGGGCTGTGATCGTGTCGGGCTGTGATCGGTGTCAGGCTGTGATCGCTGTCAGGGTGTTATCGGTGTTGGCCCGTGACCGGTAGCTGTGATCGCTGTCGGGCCGTGACCAGTGGCTGTGATCGGTGACGGGCTGCGATCGGTGTCGGGCCGTGACCCGTGGCTGTGATCGGTGTAGGGCCGTGACTGGTGGCTGTGATCGGTGCCGGGCTGCGATCGGTGTCGGGCCGTGACCGGTGGCTGTGATCGGTGCCGGGCTGCGATCGGTGTCGGGCTGTGATCGGTGGCTGTGACTGGTGGCTGTGATCGGTGTCAGGCTGTGATCGCTGTGGGGATGTTATCGGTGTAGGGCCGTGACCGGTGGCTGTGATCGGTGCCGGGCTGTGACCGGTGGCTGTGATCGGTGTCAGGCTGTGATCGCTGTGGGGATGTTATCGGTGTCGGGCCGTGACCGGTGGCTGTGATCGGTGCCGGGCTGTGACTGGTGGCTGTGATCGGTGCCGGGCTGCGATCGGTGTCGGGCCGTGACCGGTGGCTGTGATCGGTGTCGGGCTGTGACTGGTGGCTGTGATCGGTGTCGGGCTGTGATCGGTGTCAGGCTGTGATCGCTGTCGGGGTGTTATTGGTGTTGGCCCGTGACCGGTAGCTGTGATCGCTGTCGGGCTGTGATCGGTGGCTTTGATCGGTGTCGGGACGTGATCGGTGTCGGGACGTGATTGGTGTCAGACTGTGACCGGTGGCTGTGATCCGTGTCGGGATGTGATCATGTCGGCCATGATCGGTGTCTGGCTGTGATCAGTGCTGTGGTTCAACCCCCCTGCCTCCTGTATTTTAGGGTTCCATGTATTCTGTTCTGTTTTACTCTATTATATTCTATTCTTTTATGTTCTATTCCTTTATTTTCTATTCAATCTTATGCACTTCTGAAATTTTTAATTCAATTTGAAAAGTATTCAAATTCGATTAGAAAACCGTTTGCATTGCATCCAAAATGTTTGTTATATCGGATTTGTTTACTTACTATTGTAGTATTCCTATTACTTACTATTGTACTATTCCTATTACTTACTATTGTACTATTCCTGTTACTTACTATTGTACTATTCCTATTACTTACTATTGTACTATTCTCTACTATTGTAATTCGGATATTCGGATACATCTGAATTTCTGAATAACAAAAAATTTGTATGATTTCTATTCGGAACGAACTGCACATATCTAGTGATAACCCAAGAGCAAAATTCTGAAGCAGGGAGAGTGCATTGTCTGCAGAGGTGTGCCAGCAATGAGGCAAAGTGAGCCTACCTGCCGGGTTGGGGCGGCACTGGGGCCCGGGGATTTTACCCTGCATACACAGGGTGATACTGAGTTTGTTATTGAGAGGCTGGCGGCTGGGAAGCACAGCGTCATTGGTTGTCATGGTGCAGGCCGTGTTGGTTGTGTTAACAAATGTCTGACACAGATCAGCCCCTGCTGCAGCTTGTTGCTACCAAATGTACAGTCTGATCACTGAAAGAGGAGACTGGGGAAATGCTTCCTTCTGCCTGCAGCAGACTGATGATGTCCTTTTTTAGGCAAAGTCACTGGACTTGGGGCTCAAGGACGGCTTTATAATGATAAACGGTGTCGTTTTTCTGATGAATTAATACCGTTGGCGTATATTGCGACATGTCAGGAATTTATGGAGTGACTGAGCGCTCCGCTTTAATAAGTCATAAAAAAAAAAAACCACTAAAACAATCATTTCCATTCTAAATAGCTCTTCCTATATAAGATCCATTGACTGAAGTGTCACACAAGCGTAGGTAACGATGTGACATATTACTTTACCGCTTCCGAGGTCCCAGAGGACAACATCATTCTTCCGCGCCGCGTCCGTCCACGCCTCAGTAAATCTACAGATCATTTAAAGAGAAACACCAGTCGGGGCGTCGGGCCGAAGGCTAAGAAGTATCCAATCTGAAAATCCCATCATGAAGATGTTTGTAGCGGAAGAAATCTCGAGAGGCAGAACGCTTCTGCTGATAAGGGGAAAAAAGAAGAAGAAAAAAAACTTAAATTTTTTTTACATGTTTTATCAGAAGAAAATGTTACACCGCGCAATGGTTAGAAATTATTTATATTCTATACAACCGCATCAGATATTCACCATCGACTTACATTTAATTAAAATTTTAATCAACGCCTGATATCGGAGGAGCAAAAGAATTATTAGGAAAAATTTGGATCTGATCGACTAGAAGAGCGTTATTTTAACCCCTTCGCCTCTTAACCCTTTCGCCCCTTCGCTTCTAAAACAAATCTTAACCACTTAAGGCCTATTTTTCAAACTTGTTTACAAGTTAAAATAATATATATTTTTTTTTTTGCTAGAAAATTACTTAGAACCCCCAAACATTTTATTTATATATTTTTTTTCAGACACCCTAGAGAATAAAATGGCGGTCGTTGCAATACTCTGTCACACTATATTTGCGCAGCGGTCTTACAAGCTCAATTTTTTGGGGAAAAAAAAATACACTTTTTTCTAAAATTTAAAAATAAGACAACAGTAAAGCTAGCCCAATTTTTTTTTTATTTTTATATAGTAAAAGATGACGTTACTAGAGTAAATTGATACCCAACATGCAATGCTTCAAAATTGCGTGTGGAATGGCGATGAACTTTGATCCCTAAATGTCTCTAATAGGCGACGTTTAAAAATTTCTACAGGTTACCAGTTTTGAGTTACAGGGGAGGTCTTTTCCTAGAATTATTGCTCTCGCTCGAACAATAGCGGCGATACCGTTTTCATATGCGGGTGCGACTTGCGTATGCGTTCGCTTCTGCGTGCAAAATCGGAGGAATGGGGCGCTTTACATATCATTTTTTTAAATTATTTATTTTATTTTATTTTATTTTTTATTTTTTTACACGGTCTTTTAAAAAAAAAAATTGGGTCACTTTTATTCCTATTACAAGGAATGTAAACATCCC